>OZ014523.1:347725556-348237188 GCA_963966055.1 Lathyrus aphaca | reverse complement strand
CGGTTGTGAGTGAATGAGATGAGAAGAGAATCCCGGAGGAGACGATTATTGTTTGTTTTTGATGTTTTCAATCTTTTATTGCCTTTAGAGTTTGTCATAAGTTAATGATCTTAAGCCTAAACCAAGGGTTAGTAAACGCATCACATCTTCCCTCTGATTAGGGGTAATGAGAATACTTTAAGTATGAAGTAAGCACCTCACACTTAATCACCATGATGTAGGATTAAGATTATTAACCTACTTGTGATTATTTAGGTGTTTTTGGAGTTTTTGTTTAGTGTTAAGTAATGAGTTTAAGCCATAATCAAGGATTTAATGGACCCATTACACCATCCTAATAGAAGGATAATAGATGAGAACATTTAAGATGAGGAAGGCTCCTCAACTTAATCCATGATTAGGGATTAACCTCATGACAAATCAAAGCCTTTATTAAAATGGATTTAGTTAATGGTAAGATTAAGAAGTGGATTTTAGGGTTTGTAAGACAACTTGAGGAGGACTTGTCCATTAACACCAGGGTTAGTCCTTCTTAACCAATTAAGGAAGAATTAGAACCCTAATGCAAGGCCCAAGTTACAAGCTTGATGTCTTAGTGATTATTAGATGAATTGATTAGAGGAATTAAACACATTAAGGGTTTAACACTTAGGATTAAAGTTATACACTCCATCCTAAGAGAAGGATGCAGGCATAACCTTAATCATAAAGCCTTAAAACCTTAAAGGTTTAGTCCCTGATTAAGAGATGAGAAGAGAGACATAAAAGATGACACAAAGGTAAAACTAATGGGGGGACTAGTCAAACCCTAATTGTTGTCATACATGGTTGTTCCTATGGTTTATGAAGCTTGCAAGAGATCCTCAAGGAGAAGCCACCAAGGAAGAAACAGATGAAAGGAGGAGAAACAGAAGAACAAGTCAACTTGCTTCACTTAAGAAGACAAGTTGCTTGAAGAAATAAAGTGGAGAAGGAGCAAGCTCATTCCAATACAAAAGTAAAATGCAGCAATCCTGCATAAGAGGGATAGAAAAGATTATGAGAAGTGAAGGCAAATTCACTTCTCAGTGACTTACCACCTGAAAAGTTAGCAACAAGAAAATGAAATGGAATGAAAATGAGAAAGGTGCAATGATGCAAACTAAAACCAGAAGCATAAACATGATATTAATGATTCTAAAAGATGATGCAAACACAAGTCAAGAGTTGTGGATGATCATACAAGGATGAAGGTGCAAATGAAGCATGTTTTGAACCATGAAAGTTCATGAAAGTTTATGAAATGCAATGGAAGTATAACATGACAAATGGATGAAGAAATGACTTATCATGATTCTAATGTGTCCTAACATGTATTAGGAGTCATGTGAATGCACAAAATGTCATGGCAAGTTCATGTATGCAAGCATATGAGAGATGAATGCAAATGAAGGCAAAAATTAGGGTTTATGCACAAGACACAAAGCAAAATTCAAAATCAGAAGCAAATGACATGATAAAAAATTGAAAATGGGATTAAAGGAACCCTAACCATACATAAGTTCACTGCCCAAAGGAGGGGACCTAACTCTTAACCTAATGGGAGTTATGATTTTCTCAAGTTTGCTAGGGTTTTAAGGCACTTCAAAAGGGAAAATGCACAACAAATTAAAAATGAAAGATAAATTTAAACCAATTTTATCCTAGAAACTACATGATATGAAGAATGCAATGCAAAAAGAACCATCATCATACTCTTCAAGGTTAGGCAGAATGGATTTTTCTAAGTTAGGGCAAAAATATTGACTTTTAAGAACTTTAATTCCAAAGAAAAATGTCAAAATATGTCAAGAACCAAAAAGAAATTTGTTTGGAGAGTTTAATAATGTTTCTGAATGTATTAAAATGCAATGTGAATTTTTTTGTGATTTTTGGAAACTTAAATGTTATTTTAATTAATTAATTCTCATAAACTAATTAAAATAAACATTTAAATATTTTTAAAATACGAAAATTATGCAAAAATTAAAATAAAAATTATTTTCAGAAAGAGAAAAATATTTTAAGGTGTGATGCAAAAAATGAGATTTTTTAGAAATGATTTGCTATTTTAAATAAAATGTACAAGAAAATGAATAAAAATGAAAATAAAATTGAACTAAGAGGAAAGTAATCAGATCCAAAGGCTGTAGTTCAAACCAGGGAGGCGGGAGTTGACTTGGCGCGGGTTTGGAAGGCTAGGATTGGTTCTGATTAAATTCAAACTAATCCTAATTAATTAAACAAATTAATTGAGATTAAGGTTAAATGACAAATCCTGGCCATTGAGGACGCGCGCGAAAGACAAATCCAATGCACCAAATTCAAACTGAGCTTAACACGTGATTAAGCCCTAATTGTGTCCTAAACATTTTCAGGTGACCGGAACAGTGTTCCGGTCATCTTCTCCGGTGAACCCAAACCCTAGATTCTTCCCTAAGCTTCTATTTTTCAAATTTCTTGCTCAGAAATGATCCCCCAATCAGCCTAAACCTAAACCCTCAATCAAAAAACATTTATTTCACATTATGAACACGAATCGAACCAAAATGTAAAAACGGGCAAAAGTTTCAGAGCTCACATACATGGTGGTTCCTCAACCATTTTCAATAAAAAAACATATCCTCATGACCAGGGGAACTCAAAGAATCATAAAAGAACTTAAAAACAAGCTTCTGAGAAAAAAGTTCATGAGCTATACCTGAGGTTGAGCTTTCTGGTTCTGGGATTTCTGGCCTTTCCTTTGCTGCAAGTCCACCTCTTTGAACCCCCTGATGATGAAATGAAGCTTAGAATGAGTTTATATGGCTTGGTTTGAAGGTTTTGGTTCTGGTGTAGCAGATTTTGAGGGTTGAGTATGTGGTGTTTCAGGCTATTTCAATGCTTGGTTTCTGGTCTATGGGTGACATATGACATGTTGGTGAAGAAATATTTGAGGTTTGATGGCTGTATCATGAGTTTCGAAGAGAAGAATAAGATGGTAGTTTTTGTGTATCCTGGCTTATGGGAGGTTGCAGGCTTGTGTGTGTGTCTCTTTCAAGTCCTTGAGGTCCACATATGAGGTCCACATATGAGGTCCACATATGGCTCGGGTCATAGGGAGATTAGGGGCATGGCTGGGCTCAACATGGATAAAGGAAGGCCCTTAGATTGCTTTTTGCAGCTGTAATGGCTAGGGAAAGTCGTAGCATGGTTCTTGAACCTTTTCCCCCTTTGGAAGTCTTTGTGAATCAAGGCCAAGAAACCTCTAAACTCTTGGGAAAATTGCAGCCAAATGGGCCATATGAAGTTGTTATGATGTCTTGAACTCACTTAGCAACTAATTCAAGCATTAAAAGTTCCTTTTGCAAAAATTCCAATTTTGAAGATTCATGAAAAAATGCCTTATGTGACTTGTAATTCAAGGCATGAAAAATGGGAAATATCTTAGGCAATTCTGAATTATGGACCATGAATGATGTTTGTGTGATGGTTAGAAGTTGATTTGAGGTCACATTTGGCTTTGGCAAGTGCTTTTGCAAGTTTCGTCTTTGGCACAAAAGTGAAAATTAAGTGATTTTGTCCAACTTTGCAAGGCCATAACTTTTGTTCTATGATGAATTAGATTAAGTTCTTGTACTTTTTGAAAATGGGAGGATCCAATCTACAACTTTCATGACCAAGAATTTCTCATTTGAAGCATTTTTGAATCAAAAAGAGGAGGTTGAAAAACTTTCCCAAAAATGGAAAATTTCCATTACAAGTCACTTTCCCAAAATGGCAACTTTGCAAATGGCTTGAGATTCTTCAATTTTGTGAACTTCTAACTTCTTCTGAGATCAAATAAAGATCATATACATCCAAAATGATAAAGAAAACCCTTTGGTTGGATGATTGGGGGTCTCAGATGCCCTGATTTTGCACTGACTTGCTCAAGAAGTCATCTTGTGATCAGATGCCTTCCCCATTGAATTTCTTCATGAAAATTGGTATGCATGATCCTCATATCATATAGAGACCAATAGAAACAAGAATGACCAAAAAATTTGGAGTTATGGCCTCTGAAACCAAATTCCTAATTTTAGGTCATCTGTGCAGTTAAGCTTGGCTCTGCTTCCATGCTTCCCTCAGTTCTTGTGATTTTATGACTTCCTTGATCTTGGGAGGATATAATATGATTCTTGAATATACATGGACCCTCTTGAGATGATTGGAGACCCTTGGAGTGGCTCAGATAGCTCTGGGATTGCACAAATCACAAACCCTAGATGCAGATGACTTTGAACCAATGCAATGGAGCAAAAATGCAATATGAGATGCTATGATTGAATCTATGCAGATGAAAAGATCACAAGCCATGGTGAAATGAGTGAGGGAAAATTTGGGGTGTTTACAGCTGCCCCTATTCAAACATGAGTTAGCTGTGCAGGATGTAAGTGACGGCTTAACAGGCAAACAAGATAACTTGTGGTTGAATACAAAAGACAGTCCAAAATTTGCACTCACTGGATGAAGAAGAAAAGGGATATAGATTGTAAGATGAAAGTAAAGTATGATTATAAAGCACGAGCGATGGAGGATGACCGTCGAGCAGAGGACGACTGCTGGGAAAAAGCGATGACGGGGACGACCGACATGCTGGGGGTGATGGAGGTATCATGATAAGGACGGCCATCAGGTTCAGAAATAAGATTCTCTGGGGATTTTAGGTAAATGCAATGATGGGGATGACCATCAGGTTGAAGAAATAAATTATGAGGGACAATCATCAAAGGTGGAGGATGACCACCTAGCAGGGGACGGCTGCTCTGTTGGGGACGAGATGAGGGACGGTCATCTATTGGTGAAGGACGATCACCTGGCAAGGAACGGTTGCCGAAAGCATCACGACATGGGGAGAATGCTGGATAGAGAAGAGTCGACGATAGGGATGGCCATCGGATAAAATGATGAAGGACAATCATCAAGAGGTGAAGGACGATCACCTAGCAGGGTACGGCTGCTCTCGGGGTTCATCACAACATAGGACGAATGTCGGATAACAAGATCAACGATGGGGACGACCATCGGATAAAAATGATGAAGGACGATCATCAAAAGGTGAAGGACGATCACCTAGCAGGGGATGGCTGCTAAAATATCACGACATAGGACGAATGTCGGATAGGAAAAGGGTTCCAATAATGGAGACTCCGCTGGGGGAATGATGAAGGACGATCATCAAAAGGTGAAGGACGATCACCTGGCAGGGTACGGCTGCCGGAAGTATCATGACACAGGACGAATGTCAGATAGAAAAGAAATTTTCCTTTTACTGGCAATTTGCTGAGAACTCTTTTGGGGAATGGTAGACACAGACGAGTGTTTATATGTAAGACAGAAAGGGTATAAGTGTTTGACGCTGTGTGTAGGTTAAAGATGCGGACGAGCATCCTTAATATTTTGATACGGACGAGTATCGGTAGAAACAAACGCTGACGCATGTTCAGAGATGATGATACGGACGAGTATCAACTGGTTAACAAAGAACACAGACGAGTGTTGAATCTTGAGAAAGATAAGTGGTGTAACCAAGATACGGACGAGTATCTGAAATAAGTAAACATGAGTGAGACACATACGAGTGTTCAACTAGCTGGGGAGAGCACGACACGGACGGGTGTCGGAAGAAGTGTATTATAAACAATTATTTGGTGTATAAAGTGTTTAGGCAACTATGTTGGGGAGGGTGACACGGACGAGTGCAAAAAGGAGCATGTATCTGTATTTGTGAGTGAAAAGAGGATGCCTTGGCTTTCTGCCGGGGAGTTTGGGGAGTATTTCGTATATTGTTGATGGAATGTCAGTATTTACAAGTGTTTGGTTCGACACATGGCTTATGATTATGCAATATGTTTGATTTTTTCCGTAATGCTCTGTATTAGACGAAATGCTACGCTCTTGGGTAAAATATGATGCGAATGCTATGATTATGCAAAGATACCCATCCGGGACTCGGATCCCGTTGCTGTGAAGATCTCTGGCTGATCTGTTTGAAGGAAAATCCCAGTTGGGGATGAGATCATTGGTAGATCTGACATATATGATTCTGCTTGGGGAAATAGGTCACTGATAGACCTATCCTTGGTGATGAGGAGCCCAACTGGGGTCTGTGGAAGCTTTCGTCACTTTGTTGTGAGATCGTTTGACATTGCTCTTCTGGATAGAGGCTGGAACTCTGCGGGGAGATGGTTCCCTGTCTAACATCCGACTAAGGAGGAAATATCACTGAACGATCTTCCTAGAGACTTTTGTGATTTTGTTGAAGATGATGCAGTCTGGCAACTCAGCTGGGGAGAAAGCAGCTCTAGTATTGTTTGGAAGATGTGCTGAGGAGATGGTGATTTGGCAGCTGGCTGGGGAAAAACTTTCATGCCCCATGTTGTGTTCTGAATACCTGCAATCCTGTTACGACAAAGAAACGTACAAGCATCCCGAGGTATCCCTTACCGGATTCCGTCATAGGAATTTAGACACTCCTGGAACAAATCTATTTCATGTAAGCATGTAATTTAGAAAAGACGCATCTTTATTTACGCGATCATTATATTAAGGACATCGGACATTTTTGCAAACGAAAATAAAATGTACGAGACGAAATGTGACTGAAAATCTGATTTTATTAATTTGTGTGCCCTGAATTGGCAAGTACAGTCAAAGAAATAGATCCCCTGAAATGAGGAGATTGTTACAAATTGAGAAACAAAACGTGTTGGCAATGTTGAGGACGCTTCAGTGCTTCCCCTTTTTGCTATGAATCGTATGACATTGACGTTCTTTCCATCCTGCTTTTGAAAAAGGCTGATTCTGACCGAAGCTTGAACCTTTCGAAGTTTACCATGTTGTAAGTGATACAGACGAATTTAGAATGCAGTTGTTCGCTTATTCCCTTATTTTGCATGGATCGCCCTTTCGGGTTTTCAATCCACCGGAATACCCATTTTTGCCTGAGTTGTCCAATGTGGCTTTTCAACTCAGTGGGTGTACATTTTTTATATATATTTATTTTCCCTTATTTTTGCCCGAGTTTTTTATTCTGTTTTTGACTCGCCGGAATGCCCTATTTTTGCCTGGACTTACATTCTATTTTTATGTCCAGCGGGTCATTTTTATGCGAAGTATTTTTTAACTGCATCTGAATTCACAGGGGACAGGAAGTCTTCGCCATCCATAGTACTGAGCATCAGTGCTCCACCAGAGAAAACATTCCTTACTATGAATGGACCATCATAATTCGGAGTCCACTTGCCCCTGTGGTCTGTATGAGGAGGGAGGAGTCTTTTCAGCACAAGATCTCCTACTTGGTATTCCCGAAGCCTAACTTTCTGATCGAAGGCTTTCTTCATTCTTTTCTGATACAGCTGCCCATGGCAGATTGCAGCTAATCTCTTCTCTTCGATCAGACTTAGTTGTTCGTACCGGAATCGGACCCATTCTGCTTCGTTTAGCTTAACATCCATTAATGCCCGTAAGGAGGGTAATTCAACTTCAACTGGTAGGACTGCCTTCATACCATAAACAAGCTGATATGGTGTTGCCCCAGTGGATGTTCTGATTGACGTTCGGTACTCATGTAAAGCAAATGGTAGCATTTCATGCCAGTCTTTGTAGGTGACCACCATCTTCTGCACAATCTTCTTGATATTCTTGTTAGCTGCCTCTACAGCGCCATTCATCTTTGGCCTGTAAGGGGAAGAATTGTGGGGTTGGATCTTGAAGTCCCGACATAGTTCTGCCATCATTTTGTTGTTCAAATTGGAACCATTATCAGTAATGATTCGCTCGGGCACTGCGTACCGACATATGATGTCTCTCTTCAGGAATCGGGCTACCACCTGCCTGGTATCATTCGCATACGAAGCTGCTTCGACCCACTTGGTAAAATAGTCAATGGCTACCAGGATGAATCTGTGGCCATTTGAAGCAGTCGGTTCAATCTTACCGATCATATCAATGCCCCACATGGAAAAGGGCCAGGGTGAAGACATCACATTCAGGGGATTTGGAGGCGCATGCACTTTATCCGCATAGATCTGGTATTTATGGCATTTTCTGGCATACGCACAAGAGTCTGCGTCCATTGTGATCCAGTAATAGCCTGATCTTAGCAACTTTTTAGCCATAGCATTCCCTCCAGCATGGGTACCAAAGGATCCTTCGTGCACCTCGTGCATCAACAAGTCTGCTTCTGCCTTATCAACACATCTGAGAAGTACCATATCAAAGTTTCTCTTATACAAAGAACCATCAGCATTCAGGAAGAAACTACCAGCCAGCCTTCTTAATGTCTTGTTGTCATTGGATGATGCCCCAGGTGGGTATGTTTGATCCTCCAAGAAGCATTTGATGCCATGAAACCAAGGCTTGTCATCTTTGACAACATCTACTGAAAATACATATGCTGGTCTGTCAAGTCTGGATACTAAAATCCGAGGTACAAAGTTGGCAGCTTGAACTTTGATCATGGATGAAATGATAGCCAGAGCATCTGCAAACTGATTTTCATCTCGAGGGATATACTAAAGTTTGACTGTTGTGAAGAAAGTCAACAACCTCCTTGTATAATCCCGATAAGGTATCAGATGATCTTGGTGGGTGTACCATTTGCCGTTGGTTTGATTAATTACCAGAGCTGAATCTCCGAACACAGTCAACGTCTTAATCCTGAGGTCAATGGATTCCTCAAGACCCATAATACAAGCTTCGTATTCAGCTTCGTTGTTAGTGCAGTTAAAGGTGAGTTTTGCCGAAAAAGGAATGTGAACTCCCTTGGGTGTAATGAGTACTGCACCAACACCGCGACCATTCATGTTAACAGCCCCATCAAACATCATAGTCCATTCTTCTTCCGGGTCAGGCCCTTCAGTGTGAATAGGCTCTTCATGATCTTTTGCTTTTATGAACATGATGTCTTCATCAGGGAAGTCAAATCTCATAGGATGGTAATCATCAATGGGTTGCTCAGCAAGATAATCAGACAATACACTGCCTTTGATGGCCTTTTGAGATGTGTACTGAATTTCATACTCTTTGAGGATCATTTGCCATCTTGCAACCCGTCCAGTAAGTGATGGCTTCTCAAAAATGTACTTAACCGGGTCCATCTTGGATATCAATAAGGTAGTGTGGGTCAACATATACTGTCTCAGTCGGCGATCAACCCACGCTAAAGCACAGCAAGTTTTCTCGAGCAGTGAATAACGTTGTTCACAGTCGGTAAATTTTTGGTCAGGTAGTAAATTGCATACTCTTTTCGACCAGACTCGTCATGTTCGCCAATCACACACCCCATTGACTCTTCTATTACAGTCAAGTACATGATTAGAGGTCTTCCTTCAACTGGAGGCATAAGGATTGGAGGCTCTTGTAAGTATTCCTTGATTTTGTCAAAAGCCTTCTGGCAATCTTCGTTCCACCTGACCGTTTGTTCTTTTCTTAGCAGCTTGAACAGAGGCTCACAGGTTGCAGTAAGGTGAGATATGAACCGTGAGATGTAGTTCAATCTACCTAGAAACCCCCGAACTTCTTTTTCGGTCTTCGGCTCAGGCATTTCTTGAATGGCCTTAACTTTATCAGGGTCAACTTCAATCCCTTTTTCACTCACAATAAATCCTAGCAACTTACCGGATTGCACCCCGAATGTGCATTTGTTGGGGTTTAACTTCAATTGGTACTTCCTCAGACGCTTGAATAGCTTCAATAGATTCACCAGGTGGTCTTCTTCTTTGAGGGACTTGGCAATCATGTCATCCACATAACACTCAATTTCTTTGTGGATCATGTCATGGAATAACGTTACCATGGCCCGTTGATAAGTGGCACCAGCATTCTTCAGGCCGAATGGCATCACCTTATAACAGAATGTGCCCCAGGGTGTGATGAAAGTTGTCTTCTCCATGTCTTCAGGTGACATTTTGATCTGATTATATCCTGAAAATCCATCCATGAAGGAAAACACCGAGAACTGAGCCGTATTGTCGACCAATACATCAATGTGAGGTAAAGGGAAGTCATCTTTCGGGCTGGCTCTGTTCAGATCCCAGTAATCCACACACATTCTCACCTTGCCATCTTTCTTAGGCACAGGTACAATATTAGCAACCCACGGCGGATAGCTAGTCACAGCAAGGAAACCGGCGTCCCACTGCTTTTGTACCTCTTCTTTTATCTTCATTGCCATATCTGGGTGAGTGCGGTGCAATTTCTGTTTTACTGGTGGACAGTCTTCCTTTAAAGGCAGTTTGTGAATAACAATGTCGGTGTCTAACCCTGGCATATCTTGATAAGACCAAGCAAAAACATCCACATACTCCCGAAGCATATCAATCAGTTGCTCTTTTACTGAATCTTGCAGGCAGGCCCCGTTCTTAACTTCTTTCAAGTCTTCTTATGTGCCAAGATTAACCGTCTCAACCTCCTCCTGATGAGGAGTGATAACCTTCTCCTCTTGCCTTAACAACCTGGCTAGCTCTTCAGGCAGCTCATAATCTTCCTCAACTCCTTCATCAGCTTGATTGATTGGATTGTCAAAGCCATACGAAGTCATAGCAATGTTGTTGTCGGTGCAGTCTGGAGGGCACTTTCTGCAAGGGTTTAGATTTGTTCATTTTAGTGATCAGTTTTATCTTATTTAGAAAAAGTGAAAATGAAGTTATTTATTTTGAAAAACATTGCCATTTTATTTTTGTACAAAAAAATGAAAAATGAAAAACAGTGAGCGGAAAAGAAAAGACTCATTTGCAAAAGATATCCTGATATTCATTAATTGATCTTTGCACAAAATACAAGATGGCCCGATTACAAAATGAGTCCTGACATCTTAGGCAAGATGCAGGACTTGATGCATGCTTTAAAATACAGGAAATAATAATTACTCTGCAGGAGTAACCCGTATAATTTCCTGGTGTCGCTCCCGCTAAATGAAGCCGGGTCAAATAGGGTACAGACGCGAACGGTCGGCGAAAGAGGATGTGAGAACACACAGGAGTGAACTCACAGGAAATGAAAGAGTCGCCAGCTAGGCATTTTTATCCCGAAGGAAAGGTAATGCTGCATAGACCTAGAAAGATATGGATAAGACGGTTGCGAACCAGAGAGACTGAGAAAGGGGGTGGGTTACAACCTAGGAAGGTATTAGTACCCAGATTGTCCGTCGTACTCGACGGGATCCACGCTTAAAAGATTTGTGTTTTTAAAGGGGTAGTGTCAGTGCAATTTGTGTATAAAAGAGCTGGAAAAGGATGTACAGGTGTCAGTGCAAAGGAAATGTGAAGTGTGTAAATGAAGTGTCAGTGTGAGATCAGGAATGAAATGCTCATGATAATGAGGCTAAAGAATAAGGCTAGAAGGAGGGGGGATATACAGAGAATTTTGTTCGATAACCGTTAAGTTATGCCTACGTATCCTCTCGTGCAATGAGGAAGTCAGAACACCGTAGTTCGACCCAAAGAGACTGAAAGATGAATTGACTGGTGAACTGCTTACTTGTTTATGCTCAAGTGTATGACCTGTCTGGCTCAGGTGCAAATTGTCTTGCATTAGACGGAAGAAGCAAGTTCTCGTTTATGAGTGAATGAGATGAGAAAAGAATCCCGAAGGAGACGATTATTTTTTGTTTTTGAGTTTTCAGCCTTTTATTGCTTTTGAAAGTTTGTCATAAGTTAATGAGCTTAAGCCTAGACCAATGGGTTTAGTAAACTCATCACATCTTCCCTCTGATTAGGGGTAATGAGAATGCCTTAAGTGTGAAGTCAACTTCTCACACTTAATCACCATGGTGTAGGATTAAGATCATTAACCTACTTGTGATTATTTAGATGTTTTTGTTGTTTTTGTTTAGTGTTGAGTAATGAGATTAAGCCATAATCAGGGATTAAACAGACTCATTACACCATCCTAATAGAAGGATAATAGATGAGAATGTTTAAGCTGAGGAAAGCTCCTCAACTTAATCCATGATTAGGGATTAAACTCATGAAAAAACAAAGCCTTTATTAGATGGATTTTAATTAGTGATAGGATGATGAAGTGAGTTTTATGATTTGTAAGACAACTTGAGGGGGACTTGTCCATTAACACTAGGGTTAGTCCTTCTTAACCAATTAAGGAAGAATTAGAACCCTAATGCAAGGCCCAAGTTACAATCTTGATGTCTTGATGATTATTAAGTGAATTGATTAAAGGATGCAGGCATAAGCTTAATCACAAAGCCTTAAAGCCTTTAGGGTTTAGTCCCTGATTATGAGATGAGAAGAGGAGACTCAATGAGACACAAAGGTAAAATCTAAATGGGGGACTAATCAAAACCCTAATTATTGTCATGCTTGGTTGTTCCTAAGGTTTGTGAAGTCTACAGGAGAAGTCTTCAATGGAACCACCAGGAAGCAGATGAAAGGAGCAAGGAGAAGCAAAGTAACTTGCTTCATTCAAGAAGTCAAGTCACTTGAAGAAAGAAAGTAAGATGAAGAAGAAAGAGCAAGCTAAATCTCAAACACAAGACAAAATGTAGCAATGATGCATAAGAGAGATGAAAGGAAATTGTGAGAAATGAAGGCAAATTCACTTCTCAAAGTTACTTACCACCTGAAAAGTTAGTGAAAGGAATGCAATGCAATACAAAATGAAATGAAATGGCGTGATATAAATCAGAACCAGAAGCATATATGAGATGATAATGATGCTATGAGATGATGCAAACATGAAACAAAGCAAAGGGATGATCATACAAACTTATGGATGCAAATGAAGCAAGTTTAGAACCATGATCATACATGAAATGTTATGGAATGCAAATGGCATACCACATGGCAAATGCAAGATGCAATGATCAAACATGCTTCTATTATGTCTTAAGATGTCAAATGAATCAAATGGATGCACAAAATGCTATGGCAAGTCAAGGTATGCAAGCAAATGCAAGATGAATGCAAAAGGAAGCCCAACTTAGGGTTTATGATCAATGCATCAAACAAAAACCAAAATCAGAAGCAAACACCAAGATAAAAAATTGAAAATGAAATCAAAGGAACCATAACCCTACACTAACTCACTGCCCAAAGGAGGGGTTCTAACTCTTAACCTAATAAAAGTTATGAATTTCCTAAGGTTTCTAGGGTTTTTGGGTACCTTAACAAGAAAAATGTCAAACAAATTGAAAATGAAAGATCAAATCATGCCAATTTAATCTCACAAACTACATGATATGCAAAACACAATGCAAAAAGAATCAAAGTCCAACTCTCAATGGTTCGGCAGAAATGATTTTTTGAAGTTTGGATCAAAATAATTCTTTGAAAATGAATTAATTCCATGGGAAATTATCAAAGTGCATCAAGATCAAAAAGGAAATTTGGTTTGAGGGTTGGACAATGTTTCTAAATGATTTTAAAGGTTTCATGAATTTTTTGGTGATTTTTAAATACTTAAAAGGATTTTTAATTAATTAATTCTCATTAATTAATTAAAAATAAACTTTTAAATGATTTAAAAATATTTTTTAATGCAAAAAATAAAAATAAAAATGTTTTTGGTTTTTGAAAATTAATAAAAGTTTGTACAAAAGTTTTCAGAATTTTTAAAATTGTTTTGCTATTTTAAATAAAATGGAGAAATTAAATGAAATAAAATGAAAATAAAACTAATTAAATGAAAAGTATATGCAATGAACGGATCAGATTGAAACTGGGGAAGGGGCTGTTGACTTGGCGCGTAATCCAATGGTCACAATTCAAATCTGATTAATTAACTAATTAAACCTAATTAATTAAGTTAAATAGAAATTATGAATTAATGACATGATTTGAGCCTTTGGTCCATACGCGGGAAACAACATCCTAGGGTCCAGATTCAAAACACACTAATGACTCAGCTAAACCCTAATTAGGGCACACTAATCTCAGACGGCCGGAACAGTGGCAACCAAATACTCATTTCTTCACTATTTTTGATTCTAAAGGTACCATCATGATCAGCAAGACATGCACTATCAATTTGTAACATAAAATACAAGCTCTGAAAAGTTGGAGATTCGAAGCTACCTGAAGTGATGAACTATGGATATGAGCTCTCCAGACCTTGCTTTGATGCAGAATGTCTCCTCTGAACCCCCTGAAGCCAATGGAATGCTCACAATCCTTTGTTGGTGGCTAATTTGAGAGCTTGAGTTCTGATATGGCAGGTTTCACAGTCAGGATTTATGGGGTTTCAAGTTGTTTCAATGGTGGATTCTGGTTCTGTGGAAGGTGTGTGATGCAATGGTGAAGAGAAAATGAGTGTTTGATGGCTGTAGAGAGAGATTCGAAGAAGAGGAGTTTTTGACAGATTTTTGTGAGGGCTGTGTTGTGTGTTGTTTCAATGGCCAATGAGTTGCTATAACACTCCCATGATGTGTGAGTAGCCTGTGGAGCAGGTCAGTAGAGGTGGCTGATCACTGTTCCAAGAGTATGGGGGTTTTGGCCAAAAAGTCAAGTTGATTTGTACTTGCAGCATGGGCTATGGCAGCAGCAGTCTAAGGGCTTGTCTTGCTTCATCTTGAGTCAAGGATGACCCTTGGATTGCTTGTGAAAGTCTGCAGCATTTGGATCATGAGTTGTGAGAGATTTTGCAACTTGCCCACTTGTGTTTTCTCATGATTTTGGCTATGTGAATGTGAGAACTCTTGCTTATTTTTTGATGTGGAATGCCTCATTAGATCATGACAATGCATAGAAAACAATTAGTGATCACATAACTCCTTTGAGGATGATTTTGCCAAAAATTCCTCTTTGCATCTTTTATGAAAATGACTTATGGATTCTTGAAAATCAAGTCACACAAATGAGAAATTCCTTGGGCCAATTCTGATTTTATGTCATGTGTAGCATTGGTATGATGATTAGAGGTCATGTTGAAGTCACATAAAGGCTTGCCATGAGAAATTGCATGTTTTCCATTTGGTGCAAAAGTGAATTTTTAATGATTTTGCTCAACTTTGCAAGGCCATAACCTATGATCCAAAATGAATTAGGTCATGTTCTTGTACTTTTTGAAAAGGGAATGATCCATTCTACAACTTTCATGACCAATGTTTTTCCATTTGAAGCTTTTTTGAATCAAAAAGTAAAGGTTGAAAAAGTTGCCTAAAATGACAATTTCATTAAAAGTCAAACTTTCCCAAAAAGTCAACTTTGCAAAAGACTTGTAATTCTTCAATTTTGTGAACTTCCAACAACTTATATGATCAAATAAAGATCATATACAATCAAAATGATGAAGAACACCCCTTGGTTGGGTCATTGGGGGCCTCAGATGCCCTGATTTTGCACTGACTTGCTTGAAAAGTCAACTCTTGATCAGATGACTTCCCCATGGAATTTCTTCATGAAAATTGATATGCATACTCCCTATACCATATAGAGACCAATAGAAACAAGAATGACCAAAAAATTTGGAGTTATGGCCTCTGACACCAAAACCCTAATTTTAGGTCATCTGTGCAGTCAAGCTTGGCTCTGCTTCCATACCATCTTCAGTTCTTGTGATTTTTGACATTCTTGACTTTGAGAGGATATAATATGATGCTTGAACATACATGGACCCCTTTGAAGTGATTTATGGCCTTTGGAGTGGCTCAAGAAGCTCTGGGATTGCTCAGATCACAAACCCTAGATGCAAATGACTTTGAATCTATGCAATGAATCAAAAAGGTAATATGAGATGTTATGGTTGTGATTATGTATATGAAATGATCACAAGCCATGGTGTGAATGGGTGAGGGCAAATTTGGGGTGTTTACAGCTGCCCCTATTCAAACATGAGTTAGCTGTGCAGGATGTAAGCAATGGCTTAACAGGCAAACAAGATAACTTGTGGTTGAATACCAAAGACAGTCCAAAATTTGCACTCACAAAATGAAGAAGAAAAGGGATATAGATTGTAAAGGAAAAATAAAGTATATTGTAAAGTGTGGGCGACGGAGGACGACCGTCGAGCAGAGGACGGCTGCTGGGTAAAGAGCAATGACGGGGACGGCCGACATGCTGGGGATAAAAAAGAACCATGATGGGGACGGCCATCAAGATAAAGTTGTAAGATTCTCTGGGGATTAAATGAAACATGACGGGGACGGCCATCAAGTTCATAAAGTGATACAAGCAACGATGGGGACGGCCATCGGGCTAAAAAGAAAAGGGACCACGACGGGGACGGCCATCGGGTTAAAGAATAAATGAAATAAACAGATGATGAGGTACGGTCATCAGAGGTGAAGGACGATCACCTAGCAGGGGACGGCTGCTCTGTTGGGGATAAGATGAGGGACGGTCATCTAAGGTGGAGGACGACCACCTGGCAGGGTACGGCTGCCGAAAATATCGCGACATAGGACGAATGCCGGATAAAAGGTTAACGATGGGGACGACCATCGGACGAGCATGATGAAGGACGATCATCAAGAGTTGGAGGACGACCACCTAGCAGGGGACGGCTGCTCTCAAGGTTTATCATGACATATGACGAATGTCAGATAACCATAATCAACAATGGGGACGACCATTGGATAAAATGATGAAGGACGATCATCAACAGGTGAAGGACGATCACCTAGCAGGGGACGGCTGCTAAATATATCGCGACATAGGACGAATGTCGGATAAAAAGGTCAACGATGGGGACGGCCATCGGACGAGCATGATGAAGGACGATCATCAAGAGGTGGAGGACGACCACCTAGCAGAGTACGGCTGCTCTCAGGGTTTATCATGACATAGGACGAATGTCAGATAAAAAAGAAATTGCTTTACTGGGGAAAAAGTAAACACGGACGAGTGTTTATATCCAAGAAATAAAAGGTATAAGTGTTTTAGATGTGTATAGATTAAAGATGCGGACGAGCATCCTTAAGACTATGATACGGACGAGTATCAGGTAGAAGTAAATACTGACACGTGTTCAGAGGTGATGATACGGACGAGTATCAACTGGTTAACAAAGAACACGGACGAGTGTTAAATCTGAGGGGACTCTTCTGGGGAATAGTAGACACAGACAAGTGTCTATATTCAAGAAGACAAAAGTGTTTGACACGGTGTATGGATTAAAGATGCAGACGAGCATCCTTAAGATTACGATACGGACGAGTATCGGGTAGAAACAAACGTTTGACACATGTTCTGAGATGATGATACGGACGAGTATCAACTGGTTAACAAAGAACAAGGACTAGTGCTGAATCTACGGGGGTATAAATGGTGTATACAAGATACGGACGAGTATCTTTACAAGTAAAATAAGTATGAGTGGTGTATAGATGAGTGTTCAACCTGCTGGAGAGAGTGACACGGACGAGTGTCAAGAGGGTTATATACAAGTATATGATTTACAAAGTGTTTATGTTACTGTGCTGGGAAAATGACATGGACGGATGTCAAGGAAATGTATATATATAAGTATATGCGAGTGCAAAGAGGATGCCTTTGGCTTTCTGCTGGGGATATGACACGGATGGGTGCCACAAGGAGTATATACTGATGTTTGTGAATGTGAGGCAACTGCTTTTGCTGGGGAATCTGGGGGGTATTCTGTGTGTTGATGGATTATTATTATTCACAAGTGTTTGATTCAGACCATGACTTATGATTATGCTACATGTTTGATTTTTGTCGTAATGCTCCGTATTAAACGGAATGCTACGCTTTGTTCGGTGAATATGATGCGAATGCCATGATTATGCAAGGATACCGATCCGGGATTCGGATCCCAGTGCTGCGAAAATCTCTGGTCGATCTGTTTGAAGTGGACATCCCAGCTGGGGATGAGATCATTGGTAGATCTGATGAGATGATTCTGCTTGGGGAAATGGATCAATGATTGACCTATTCCTGGTAATGAGGGACCCAGCTGGGGTTTGTAGAAGCTTTCGTCACTCTGTTGTGATTCCTTCGTGTGTTGCTTTTCTGGATAGAGGCTGGAACTCTGTGGGGAAGTGGTTCCCTGGCTTTTGTACTTGGCTGAGGAAGAATGATTGGCAATTCGGCTGGGAGAAGCAACAAGTGGCAACTCAGCTGGGAAGAAAACACCTTGGGTGCTAAGACTGAATGTTGATTGGCCAGCTTGCTGGGATGAAGCTTACATGCCCCATGTTGCGCTTTGAATACCTGCAATCCTGCAAAGACAAGAGACGCACAAGTAATCCCGAGGTATCCCTTACCGGATTCCGTCATAGGAGTTATACACTCCCGGGAATAAGTATGTTTCCTGCAAGCACGTAGTTTTTAATTTTTGAAGATAAGCATCTGTATTTATGCAATCAGTATTTTAAAGATATCAGACATTCTTTGCAAAATGAAGTGTACGAGGTGAAACTTGACTGAAAATCTGTTTTTATTAATTCATATGCCCTGAATTGGCAAGATACAGTCAAAGAAACATATCTCCTGAAATGAGGAGATTGTTACAAATTGAGAAACAAAATGCTAGCAATGTTGACGGCGCTTTAAGGAGCTTCCTCTTGCTATGACTCGTATGACTCTTGACGCTCTTCTCGTCTCGCTTTCTGAAGAAGGCTGATTCTGAAAGAAGCTTGATCCTTCCGAAGCCTACCAAGTTGTAGGTGATACAGACGAATTCAGAGTGCAGTTGTTCGCTTATTCCCTTATTTTGCATGGATCGCCCTTTCGGGTTTTCAATCCATCGGGATACCCATTTTTGCCTGAGTTGTCCAATGCGGCTTTTCAACTCAGTGGGTGTACACATTTTTGTTTATTTCCCTTATTTTTGCCCGAGTCTTTTATTCTGTTTTTGACTCGCCGGGATGCCCTATTTTTGCCTGGACTTACATTCTGTTTTTATGTCCAGTGGGTCATTTTTACGCGAAGTATTTTTTAACTGCATCTGAATTCACAGGGGACGGGAAATCTTCACCATCCATGGTGCTGAGCATCAGTGCTCCACCGGAGAAAACTTTCTTTACCACGAATGGTCCTTCATAGTTCGGGGTCCATTTGCCCCTGTGGTCTGTATGAAGAGGGAGGATTCTTTTCAGCACAAGATCTCCTACTTGGTACTCTCGGTGCCTGACTTTCTGATCGAAGGCTCTCTTCATTCTTTTCTGATACAGCTGTCCATGACAGATTGCAGCCAATCTCTTCTCTTCAATCAGACTCAGTTGTTCATATCGGGATCGGACCCACTCTGCTTCGTTCAGCTTAACGTCCATCAGTACTCGCAAGGAGGGTAATTCAACTTCAACAGGTAGGACTGCCTCCATGCCATATACAAGCTGATACGGTGTTGCCCCAGTGGATGTTCTGATTGACGTGCGGTACCCATGAAAGGAAAATGGTAGTATCTCATGCCATTCTTTGTAGGTGACTACCATCTTCTGCACAATCTTCTTGATATTCTTATTAGCTGCCTCAACAGCGCCATTCATCTTTGGCCTGTAAGGAGAAGAATTGTGGTGTTGGATCTTGAAGTCCCGGCACAGTTCTGCCATCATTTTGTTGTTCAAGTTGGAACCATTATCAGTAATGATTCGCTCGGGCACTTCATATCGACAGATGATATCTCTCTTCAGGAATCAGGCTACCACTTGCCTTGTAACATTTGCATATGAGGCTGCTTCAACCCACTTGGTGAAATAGTCAATGGCTACCAGGATGAATCTGTGGCCATTTGAAGCAGTTGGTTCAATCTTACCAATCATATCAATGCCCTACATAGCAAAGGGCCAGGGTGAAGACATTACGTTCAGAGGATTGGGAGGCACATGCACCTTATCCGCATAGATCTGGCATTTATGGCATTTTCTGGCATAGGCACAACAGTCGGAATCCATTGTGATCCAGTAATAACCTGATCTTAGCAACTTCTTGTCCATGGCATGCCCTCCCGCATGGGTACCAAAGGATCCTTCGTGCACTTCATGCATTAACAAGTCTGCTTCTTCCCTATCAATGCACCTGAGGAGTACCATGTCAAAGTTTCTCTTGTACAGGGATCCATCAGTGTTCAAAAAGAAACTACCAGCAAGCCTTCTCAAAGTCTTCTTATCATTGGAAGATGCCCCAGATGGGTATGTTTGATCCTCCAAGAAGCACTTAATGTCATGGAACCAAGGCTTATCATCTTTGACAACATCTGCTGCGAACACATATGCTGGTCTGTCAAGTCTGGACACTGAAATCTGAGGTACAAAGTTGGCAGCCTGAACTTTGATCATTGATGAAATGGTAGCCAGAGCATCTGCAAACTGATTCTCGTCCCGAGGGATATACTCAAGCTTGACCGTTGTGAAGAAAGTCAATAACCTTCTTGTATAATCCCTGTAAGGTATCAGATGATCCTGGTGGGTGTACTATTTGCCGTTGGTTTGATTAACTACCAGAGTTGAATCTCCGAATACAGTCAATGTCTTGATCCTGAGGTCGATGGCCTCCTCAAGACCCATAATGCAAGCTTCGTATTCAGCTTCGTTGTTAGTGCAATTGAAGGTGAGTTTTGCCGAGAAAGGCATATGAACTCCCTTAGGTGTAATGAGTACTGCACCAACACCACGACCATTCATATTAACAGCCCCATCAAACATCATAGTCCATTCTTCTTCTGGGTCAGGCCCTTCGGTGTGAATAGGCTCTTCATGATCTTTTGCTTTTATGAACATGATGTCTTCATCAGGGAAGTCAAATCTCATAGGCTGGTAATCATCAATAGGTTGCTCAGCAAGATATTCAGACAATACACTGCCCTTGATGGTTTTCTGAGATGTGTATTGGATGTCATATTCCGTGAGAATCATTTGCCATCTTGCAACCCGTCCGGTAAGAGTTGGCTTCTCAAAAATGTACTTAACTGGGTCCATCTTTGAAATCAATAAAGTGGTGTGGATCAACATATACTGTCTCAGTCGGCGAGCAGCCCACGCTAAAGCACAACAAGTTTTCTCGAGCAGTGAATAACGTTGCTCACAGTCGGTAAACTTTTTGCTCAGGTAGTATATTGCATACTCTTTTCGACCAGACTCGTCATGCTGGCCCAACACACACCCCATTGACTCTTCTAATACTGTCAAGTACATTATCAGAGGTCTTCCTTCAACTGGAGGCATAAGGATTGGTGGTTCTTGCAGGTATTCTTTGATCTTGTTAAAATCCCTCTGGCAGTCTTCGTTCCACCTGACCGTCTGTTCTTTTCTTAACAGCTTGAACAAAGGTTCACAGGTTGCTGTAAGGTGAGATATGAACCTTGAGATGTAGTTCAATCTACCTAGGAACCCCTGAACTTCTTTTTCTGTCTTCGGTGCAGGCATTTCTTGAATGGCTTTGACTTTATCAGGGTCAACTTCAATCCCTTTCTCGCTCACAATAAAGCCCAGCAGGGTCAACTTCAATCCCTTGGGGTTCAACTTCAGTTGGTACTTCCTCAGACGCTTGAATAACTTTAGCAGATTTACCAGGTGGTCTTCTTCCGTGAGGGACTTGGCTATCATGTCATCCACATAACACTCGATTTCCTTATGGATCATATCGTGGAATAATGTTACCATAGCCCGTTGATATGTCGCACCAGCATTCTTTAGTCCGAATGGCATCACCTTGTAACAGAACGTGCCCCAGGGTGTAATGAAAGTGGTCTTCTCCATGTCTTCAGGTGACATTTTGATCTGATTGTATCCTGAAAATCCGTCCATGAAGGAGAATACCGAGAACTGAGCCGTATTATCCACCAATACATCAATGTGAGGTAATGGGAAATCATCTTTCGGGCTGGCTCTGTTCAGATCCCGGTAGTCAACACACATTCTCACTTTGCCGTCTTTCTTAGGAACAGGTACTATATTAGCAACCCACGGTGGATAGCTAGTTACAGCAAGGAACCCGGCGTCCCACTGCTTTTGTACCTCTTCTTTGATCTTCATTGCCATGTCTGGGCGAGTACGGCGCAGTTTCTGTTTAACCGGCGGGCAATCTTATCCTAAAGGCAGCTTGTGCATGACGATATCGGTGTCCAACCCTGGCATATCCTGGTAGGACCAAGCAAACACATCCACATATTCCTGAAGCAGGTCAATCAGTTGTTTCTTCACTGAGTCTTGTAAGCAGGCCCCGATCTTAACCTCTTTCACATCTTCATCTGTACCAAGATTAATTGTTTCGACCTCCTCCTGATGAGGAGTGATAACCTTCTCCTCTTGTCTCAACAACCTGGCTAGCTCTTCAGGAAGCTCGTAATCTTCTTCAACCCCTTCATCAGCTTGATTGATCGGATTGTCAAAGTCATACGAAGCCATAGCTGTGCTGTTGTCGGTGCGGTCTGGAAGGCATTCTCTGCAAGGGTTCAGTTTGTTCATTTTAGTGATTGATTTTAATCTTGTTTAGAAAAGTGAAATAAAGTTGTCATTTTGAAAACATTGCCATTTATTTTTTGTACAAAAAGAAAAATGGAAAAATAGTGAGCGGAAAAGAAAAAGACTCATTTGCAAAAGATATCTGATATTTCATTGATTAATCTTGTTGCACAAAAATTACAGATGGCCCGATTACAAAATGAGTCTTGTCATCTTGGGCAAGATGCAAGACTTGATGCATGCTTAAAATATACAGGAAATAATAATTACTCTGCAGGAGTAATCCTTATAATTTCCTAGGAAGAACAGTTTGAGATACGGCTCCCCGGGATCCTTGGACGTATCCAGCTCTCCAGGTTGCGTTCATCTTCCGACTCATCTTCCAAGTTGTTGACAGCATCAGGGGTGAGCATCCCCCCACTAACAAAGTTGGGCTTCTTAGCAACCTCTGCTTGATCTTGTTGAGTTGGTTTGTAACCCAACCCAAATCTATCCTCTTTCTTCTCCACAGGCAACAGTTTGCCCCAGCCTTGAGCATTCCCTTCTTCCACAACCCTCCGGGCTTGTTGATAGGATGTCATGGAAGTCCCAAGTACAACAGATGTTTCGTTGATGTTTAGGGCTTCGAATCCCTGACTCATGGTTTCATGGATCTCCCCATCCATCTCAATGTATTTGTATGTAGCCAGATGGCTAACAAAAATATCTTCCTCTCCACAAATAGTAACGACTTGGCCTTCCCACTCAAATTTTAACTTCTGGTGAAGGGTAGACGTAACTGCGCCAGCGGCATGAATCCATGGTCTACCCAACAAACAGCTGTAGGCAGACTGAATGTCCATCACGTAGAAGGTCGTTTTGAAAGTTTGTGGGCCAATCGTTACAGGCAACTCAATTTCTCCCAGAACTGATCTCTTAGAGCCGTCAAAGGCTCTCACTACCAAGTTACTGGGACGTAATGCCAATCCTTCATACTCCAGCTTCACAAGGGCTTTTTTAGGTAAGACATTGAGGGATGATCCTGTGTCTACCAGCACATGGGAAAGAACTGCACCCTTACACTCCATGGTAATGTGCAAAGCCTTGTTATGGTTGCGGCCTTCCGTAGTCAAATCAGTGTTGGTAAATCCTAGTCCATTACTAGCATTAACGTTTCCAACCACAGCTTCCAACTGATTGATCGTAATCTCCTCTGGCACATAAGCTGCGTGCAAGACTTTTAGTAGTGCGATCCGATGAGCCTCGGAGCACATAAGCAATGATAGAATGGAGATCTTGGAAGGCGTCTGGTGAAGCTGGTCCACTATCTTGTAATCACTTTTCTTGATGAATCTCATGAATTCATCAACTTCTTGATCAAAAGGTGTTTTCAAAGCTTTTTTAACAATTTGCTCTTCTTGCACCATGCTCTTCCCTTTTGCCTTGGCAGCAGCTTCTGCTTCGGCATTGGGTCTTGGAATTTGCGGGGAAAAGAGACGTCCGCTTCGAGTGAAGCCTCCGCCTCCCCCCACATTGTCTATTTGTGGTGAAGAAGTTGATGATTCGAGAGTGATTTTCTGTCCTTCGCAGTATAGATCGGAGCCGTAATGCCAAGGGATGGCATTACTGCTTTCATAAGGTACTGGCCCAGGCACTGTGATAGTGACTGGACTGATGGCAGCTGCAGAAGGGACCATGATAGTCTGTGGATCATGGTATATTGTGACTGGTGCTCTGGTAGGAGTGGCATTTTGTGAGTTGTAGGCAGAATCATTTGCAGGATCATAATAAATTGTAACTGTTGAGACACTTTCATTATTTGCTGTTGATGCTGTAGGAGACATTGTTGAGTGGATGGGTGTCGTTGTTGTAGGAGATTCTGAATGAAGGGGTGCTGAAGTTGTAGAAGGGATGTTTGCTGATATTTGGTCCGTTGAAGTAACAGATGAAGCATTTGTTGATGAGATTGAAGAGTTGTTTGGAACAATGGTTGTTGCAGTTGTAGAAGACTCAGGAACTGTTGTCAAGGAGATTGCTGGATTGGTAGGTATTGATGTTGTGATTTGAAGCAGGCCACTCTGGATGAGACCATCTATGCCATCCCTCAAGTTATCACACCCATTCACTGAAATGTTGCAATAAGCACACCCTAGCTCACATCCCGGGAACATTTGACATTCAAGGAGTTGAGCTTTGATCTCTACCAAGGGTGTCCGAATCTGACCCACACTGGTTATCAAGTAAGACGGTTTATCTTCTTCAATAGCATTGATTCTGGGTCCTCCGTGGTGTGGCATATGGTTCTTGTTAACATTTGGTGGTGGTGAAAAGTTTAGGGCCTTGGAATCCACTAGGTCCTATACCTTCATATGTAAGGCCCTACACTTTTCTGTACTGTGGCCCGGTGCATTTGAGTGAAAAGCACATCTGGCGCTGGCGTCATAATTTCTGGGCAGACTGGCAGGATCTGGAGGTGCCAATGTCCTTAGCTCAACTAGGTTGAGTTTCAGGAGTTGTGGCAGTAATGTGGCATAGGGCATAGGGATCGGATCGATCACCATATTGGCCTGAGAAGGTCTCTGTTGATATGGTCTTTGCTGATTGTTGTTGTTGTTGTTGTTGTTATAATTTCTCTGAGGAGGATACTGAGTTTGTTGCTGGTAATTTTGTTGCTGTGGTTAATAAGCTGGTTGAGGATGAATTGGAGCGGGAATGGTGACTGCTGCCACAGACCTATGAACATACTGGGGTCTGTCCCTGCTGGTGTGGATAGCATTAGTTTCACCAGTTCTTCTTGGGCCCACAAAAGGCTTTCTTGGGTTGCTGGATGAGCTTGCACCGTTGTCAGAAATTTTGCCCATCTTCAATAGGCTCTCAATTCTTTCCCCAGCTATAACGACATCAGCAAAGCTAGTGGAAGAAAAGGCAGCTAGCCTGTCAATGTATGTCCCTTGGAGAGTGTTCATAAACATATCAGCCATCTCTCTCTCTGACATGGGTGGCTGGACAGCAGCAGCAAGCTGTCTCCACCTCTGGGCATACTCTCGGAAGCTTTCCCTGGATGATTGAGACATTCCCATCAGGAGGGTCCTGTTGGGAGCCATATCCAAGTTGTACTGGTATTGTCTGATAAAGGCCTCAGCCAAATCCTTCCAACACCTGATGGTTGCTCTAGTCAAATGAGAGTACCATTCCCTGGAAGCTCCTGTTAAGCTATCCTCAAAATAAAACATCCATAGCTTTTCGTCCATGGTATATGCCTTCAGCCTCCCCAGAAAGGATTGTAAATGGGTTCGGGGACAGGAAGTTCCGTTGTATTTCTCAAAACATAGAGGTTTAAATTTGTGGGGAATCCTTACCCCGTCCACTAGACCCATGTCCATAACATCAAAGCCCAAAGAATTCTGGGACTCCAGGGATCTTAGTTTCTCAGCAATCTCATCTAGTCTTCTGTCATAGGCTTCCTCCCCAGCTCCCATCACTGTAAATTGATCTTCCTGGGGGTCTTCCTGTAATACTCTGCCTGCAGTGGCAGTCCCTTGCACATTAACAGGGATGTTGATCTCTGGATGAAGGAGGGGTCCATAGACTGGAGGATTAACATGAGGTTGAACTCTCTCATTGTTGCTTGTCCCAGCAGTCCCTAGATGGGAGTCTTCCTGATTCTGCCTCTCTACCAGTGCTCTTAATCTCTCTTGGCTTTGAGCCATATTATTCATCACCTCCATAAACTGTGTCATCTGATTCCTCATTTCCAATCTCTCATTGGCCATTTGGTTCCTGACCTCTGTAAGGTCCTACTGTACTTGGTCCATTTGTATACCCGGAAGGTTGTTGCGGGTCGGATATCTGTGTGGACGGTTGAGTGGAAACACCCGACGTCGAGCAATAGTTCCTGAGATCACAACAGTGTTAGTAACAAAAACAAAACAAACCTACAAAACAAACCTACAAAACAAACAAAGGTTAGTATGCAATGCAGTATGCTTATTCGTTTCCAAGGTATCCGGCTTGGCACTTGGTTTTGACCTTTCCAGAACCTTGAGGAAGATGCTTGTGATGTTGCTTGAAAGAAACTCAGATAAAACACACTAATGAATATATTACAAAAGTGAATGATACATAGTTTGTTTTTTTACAATACATGCCCTCTGAGGGGTCAAAATACAACATAAGAAAGTAAAAGTACATGGAATGAAAGCAACAACAAGCAAAAGTCAGACACTAAGACCAAAATCATCCTCCTGAACTTCTTTTAGAAGTGCCTCAGTCACAGGATCAGCTGGACGCTCTGTGAGATTCCTGATGAGAAGATTCCGGGTAGCAACCGTTGCAGTTAGCTTCTTGTGACGACTCTGGTCCTTCGACCTCTTCACACCAGCTCTAATCTTCAACTCTGAGATCTCTCTCTGGGCTGCTAGCAGGGCTTCCTGCTGCTCCTTTGCACTAGCCTCCAGCTGCTCAATCTTGTCCTGAGTTCTCTTATCCTCTTGGGTGCGGGCTTCAGTGATCCTGACCCACCTAGCTTGACTTTCCTTCAGATACAAATCAGTCCTGGCCTTTTGGAACTGAGCCTCTTTGCAGGCATTCTTCAAAATTTGTTCCCCAGCCCTTGACTTCTTAATGTAATCCTCTGACTTCTCAATCCTGGCTAGATGCTCCACCTTTAGCTTTTCTAACCTCTCAATGTCCAGCCGACCATCACTCCTCTCCTAGAGGGTCTTCTGTAGAGCCTGAGTGAGATTCTCATTTCTCTCTTTCAATTTCTCAAACTCCTCCAGGCTGACAGTAGCTGGAGGTGGTGTTGTGGAAGGTCCAGGCACATCTTCAAGGGTGAAGGGCATCCCAGAAATTTGAGCCCTGGCGTGAGACCACTCATAGTACTGAGCTGAGGCCACATTGTTGCATCTTCCAAGAATGGTTACTCCTTTAGTCTGGACATTGTCCCAAGCCCAGGATGCTTGCCTGACGATAGCCAAATTAGGCTTGATCTCACAATAAAGGGTCTCAGTCAGATCCTGTACTCTAGGAGGGTGGACCAATGCATAGCCCAGTTGTCTTTTGAATAGCAGAGGGTTGTAGTTGATGCAACCCTTCACTCCTATCAAAGGTACATTGGGAAACTGCCCACAACTTGTAATGATGTCTCTGCCTTTGGTGCTCTGGGTGCACCACCTGATATCATCTGAGGTTAAAGCAACAAGTCTCCTAGCCCAGTTCTTCTGCTGGTGAGGGTTCAATAATGCATCAGTCTTTGGCAAATGTTTGAGCAGCCAAGTATGGAACAAAGGAGCACATCATCTCACTAATCTTCCCCTTTGCTTCTCATTCCTCTGGTGGACAGTGAAGTAGAAATCTCCCAGTAAGGTGGGCATTGGGTTCCTTAGAATGAAAAGATGGATTGCATTCTTGCTAATAAACTTAGGCTCATCTGCAAATAATATAACCCCATATATTCTAAGGGCTAATAATGCACAGACTGCCTTCCACTCCCCCATGGAGGCCTTCAAAATAGCCTGAGAGGTCAAGAAATCCAAGTGTAGACCATAGATTCCAGCCTTGGTTGTCATGTTCTGCCCAATCAGAACTGGTTCCAGATATAATGCCTTTGCCACCTCTTCATTACTAGGGAAAGCCATCTCAGGGTTGAAGGGGACTCCACCCCTGATAGGTACACCAATTAGTGATGAATACTCTTCCAACAAGGGTCCCAACTGAAAGTTCTGGAAGGTGAAGCACCTCAGAGGGGGATCATTGAACTGCAAGCAAGTATGAATCAATCTCCTCTGTGAAGGGTCCAAATCCATAACCACATCAAGGATTCCTCCATAATGTTCTCTAAATAGTGGTATATGGTCTGGAGTAATCAGGGTTTGAATCTTCCTGATGCCAGATAGCTCAGGCTCAAAGAAGTGATAGGAGATGTTGCTTTTCTTGGGTGCCATGTTGCTGAAGAAGAGCTGAGACAGATGCTGAGAATAACACTGAAGATGGGCCACTGACAGGCTGAGACTGGTGATGCAGGTGACTGAAGCAGGTAGCTGATAGCTGAAGTAAGCACGGATGAAAATAGGTCTATGTTGATGAAGGGGTCAAAACCAAGCCAAAATATAGTATGGATACCCTGAAAAACAAATAAACACATATTAAAATGATGCAATGATGATGTATGCAAATGATATGCAAGGGTTTGTGACTGAGCTGGATCTGATCAAGTGCTCTGATATAAGTCCATGTATGTTCAAGAAATCCAGATGAAGGTTCATAAGTCCAGTAACCAAGGTGGGGGACTCAAATAAAGAGTCACATGTCCAGGGTTAAAAAATCACAAGAACTATTCCAACATGGAGTACTCTTAATCAAAACAAAGTAACAGGGTATGTTGAGGTCAAGGGTACCTGCAAACCTGTAAACAGCCCAACCCCCTCACAGGTGATGTTCTAAAACAAGGATCCTCAGACTTGGATCAGTTATGAGAAGTGTAAACACTTCTAACCCGGAGGTACAGTGTTTACAATAACCATAAAAGATCCTCATCTAATTCACCTCAGTTTCTGAAGGTCAATACTAAAGGTCATCCAGACTTAGCAGGCTTCCCTGATAGCCCTAGCACTACAGGAAATCTGCAGCACAGAGTTCTCAAGAAGAAACCCATATCTGAACCGTGTTTCATATTCCCTCACCAGACCGAAATGGAATGGGAAAGAACATGAACCACTCTAGCCTAGGTGTCACTCAGGTCCCAGGTATAGGACCTCAACTCTCAATAGAACACCCACCCACCAAAGCAACAAAACAGATCCAGCCAGCACAGTATGACAGTATGATATATGTAAAGCTATAAAGAAAGCAATAAAACAACTGTACATAAAGCAAAAATAAATACAAATACAAGCACAAATAGCACATAACACCCCAGTAAACACAAATCAATCAAGCGCTAGGAGGAACCCACAAAAAGAACCAGAAGCCCTGGTTACAGTATAAGGGTCCCCAGCAGAGTCGCCAAGCTGTCGGTCCCGCTAAATGAAGCCGGGTCAAATAGGGTACAGACGCGAACGGTCGACGTAAGAGGATGTGAGAACACACAGGAGTGAACTCACAGGAAATGAAAGAGTCGCCAGCTAGGCATTTTTATCCCGAAGGAAAGGTAATGCTGCATAGACCTAGAAAGATATGGATAAGACGGTTGCGAACCAGAGAGACTGAGAAAGGGGGTTGGTTACAACCTGGGAAGGTATTAGCACCCAGATTGTCCGTCGTACTCGACAGGATCCACGCTTAAAATATTTGAGTTTTTAAAGGGGTAGTGTCAGTGCAATTTGTGTATAAAAGAGCTGGAAAAGGATGTACAGGTGTCAGTGCAAAGGAAATGTGAAGTGTGTAAATGAAGTGTCAGTGTGAGATCAGGAATGAAATGATCATGATAATGAGGCTAAAGAATAAGGCTAGAAGGAGGGGGAATATACAAAGACTTTTGTTCGATAACGGTTAAGTTATGCCTACGTATCCTCTCGTGCAATGAGGAAGTCAGAACACCGTAGTTCGACCCAAAGAGACTGAAAGATGAATTGACTGGTGAATTGCTTACTTGTCTATGCTCAAGTGTATGACCTGTTTGGCTCAGGTGCAAACTGTCTTGCATTAGACGGAAGAAGCAAGTTCTCGTTTATGAGTGAATGAGATGAGAAAAGAATCCCGAAGGAGACGATTATTGTTTGTTTTTGAGTTTTCAGCCTTTTATTGCTTTTGAAAGTTTGTCATAAGTTAATGAGCTTAAGCCTAGACCAATGGGTTTAGTAAACTCATCACATCTTCCCTCTGATTAGGGGTAATGAGAATGCCTTAAGTGTGAAGTCAGCTTCTCACACTTAATCACCATGGTGTAGGATTAAGATCATTAACCTACTTGTGATTATTTAGATGTTTTTGTTGTTTTTGTTTAGTGTTGAGTAATGAGATTAATCCATAATCAGGGATTAAACAGACTCATTACACCATCCTAATAGAAGGATAATAGATGAGAATGTTTAAGCTGAGGAAAGCTCCTCAACTTAATCCATGATTAGGGATTAAACTCATGACAAAACAAAGCCTTTATTAGATGGATTTTAATTAGTGATAGGATGATGAAGTGAGTTTTATGATTTGTAAGACAACTTGAGGGGGACTTGTCCATTAACACTAGGGTTAGTCCTTCTTAACCAATTAATGAAGAATTAGAACCCTAATGCAAGGCCCAAGTTACAAGCTTGATGTCTTGATGATTATTAAGTGAATTGATTAAAGGAGTTAAACACATTAAGGGTTTAACACTTAGGATTAAAGTTATACACTCCATCCTAATAGAAGGATGCAGGCATAAGCTTAATCACAAAGCCTTAAAGCCTTTAGGGTTTAGTCCCTGATTATGAGATGAGAAGAGGAGACTCAATGAGACACAAAGGTAAAATCTAAATGAGGGACTAATCAAAACCCTAATTATTGTCATGCTTGGTTGTTCCTAAGGTTTGTGAAGTCTACAGGAGAAGTCTTCAATGGAACCACCAGGAAGCAGATGAAAGGAGCAAGGAGAAGCAAAGTAACTTGCTTCATTCAAGAAGTCAAGTCACTTGAAGAAAGAAAGTAAGATGAAGAAGAAAGAGCAAGCTCAATCTCAAACACAAGACAAAATGCAGCAATGATGCATAAGAGAGATGAAAGGAAATTGTGAGAAGTGAAGGCAAATTCACTTCTCAAAGTTACTTACCACCTGAAAAGTTAGTGAAAGGAATGCAATGCAATACAAAATGAAATGAAATGGAATGATATAAATCAGAACCAGAAGCATATATGAGATGATAATGATGCTATGAGATGATGCAAACATGAAACAAGTAAAGGGATGATCATACAAACTTATGGATGCAAATGAAGCAAGTTTAGAACCATGATCATACATGAAATGTTATGGAATGCAAATGGCATACCACATGGAAAATGCAAGATGCAATGATCAAACATGCTTCTATTATGTCTTAAGATGTCAAATGAATCAAATGGATGCACAAAATGCTATGGCAAGTCAAGGTATGCAAGCAAATGCAAGATGAATGCAAAAGGAAGCCCAACTTAGGGTTTATGATCAATGCATCAAACAAAAACCAAAACCAGAAGCAAACACCAAGATAAAAAATTGAAAATGCAATCAAAGGAACCCTAACCCTACACTAACTCACTGCCCAAAGGAGGGGTTCTAACTCTTAACCTAATAAAAGTTATGAATTTCCTAAGGTTTCTAGGGTTTTTGGGTACCTTAACAAGAAAAATGTCAAACAAATTGAAAATGAAAGATCAAATCATGCCAATTTAATCTCATAAACTACATGATATGCAAAACACAATGCAAAAAGAATCAAAGTCCAACTCTCAATGGTTAGGAAGAAATGATATTTTGAAGTTTGGATCAAAATAATGCTTTGAAAATGAATTAATTCCATGGGAAATTATCAAAGTGCATCAAGATCAAAAAAGAAATTTGGTTTGAGGGTTGGACAATGTTTCTAAATGATTTTAAATGTTTCATGAATTTTTTGGTGATTTTTAAATACTTAAAAGGATTTTTAATTAATTAATTCTCATTAATTAATTAAAAATAAACTTTTAAATGATTTAAAAATATTTTTTAATGCAAAAAATAAAAATAAAAATGTTTTTGGTTTCTGAAAATTAATAAAAGTTTGTACAAAAATTTTCAGAATTTTTAAAATTGTTTTGCTATTTTAAATAAAATGGAGAAATTAAATGAAATAAAATGAAAATAAAACTAATTAAATGAAAAGTATATGCAATGAACGAATCAGATTGAAACTGGGGAAGGGGCTGTTGACTTGGCGCGTAATCCAATGGTCACAATTCAAATCTGATTAATTAACTAATTAAACCTAATTAATTAAGTTAAATAGAAATTATGAATTAATGACATGATCTGAGCCATTGGTCCATACGCGGGAAACAACATCCTAGGGTCCAGATTCAAAACACACTAATGACTCAGCTAAACCCTAATTAGGGCACACTAATCTCAGACGGCCGGAACAGTGGTTCCGGTCGTCTTCTCCGGCGGGTTAAAAACCCTAGAACATGCTACAGGCCACCATTCACCAAATTGAAGCTAGGGAAATGATCCTCTACCCAAACCCCATTCAAATCACCCTTCAAACAACATTTATAACCCAAGAACAGAGGGAATCGAAGCCAACAAGATTCACGGGTGAAATTTCAGAGAGCAACCAAATACTCATTTCTTCACTATTTTTGATTCTAAAGGTACCATCATGATCAGCAAGACATGCACTATCAATTTGTAACATAAAATACAAGCTCTGAAAAGTTGGAGATTCGAAGCTACCTGAAGTGATGAACTATGGATATGAGCTCTCCAGACCTTGCTTTGATGCAGAATGTCTCCTCTGAACCCCCTGAAGCCAATGGAATGCTCACAATCCTTTGTTGGTGGCTAATTTGAGAGCTTGAGTTCTGATATGGCAGGTTTCACAGTCAGGATTTATGGGGTTTCAAGTTGTTTCAATGGTGGATTCTGGTTCTATGGAAGGTGTGTGATGCAATGGTGAAGAGAAAATGAGTGTTTGATGGCTGTAGAGAGAGATTCGAAGAAGAGGAGTTTTTGACAGATTTTTGTGAGGGATGTGTTGTGTGTTGTTTCAATGGCCAATGAGTTGCTATAACACTCCCATGATGTGTGAGTAGCCTGTGGAGCAGGTCAGTAGAGGTGGCTGATCACTGTTCCAAGAGTATGGGGGTTTTGGCCAAAAAGTCAAGTTGATTTGTACTTGCAGCATGGGCTATGGCAGCAGCAGTCTAAGGGCTTGTCTTGCTTCAGCTTGAGTCAAGGATGACCCTTGGATTGCTTGTGAAAGTCTGCAGCATTTGGATCATGAGTTGTGAGAGATTTTGCAACTTGCCCACTTGTGTTTTCTCATGATTTTGGCTATGTGAATGTGAGAACTCTTGCTGATTTTTTGATGTGGAATGCCTCATTAGATCATGACAATGCATAGAAAACAATTAGTGATCACATAACTCCTTTGAGGATGATTTTGCCAAAAATTCCTCTTTGCATCTTTTATGAAAATGACTTATGGATTCTTGAAAATCAAGTCACACAAATGAGAAATTCCTTGGGCCAATTCTGATTTTATGTCATGTGTAGCATTGGTATGATGATTAGAGGTCATGTTGAAGTCACATAAAGGCTTGCCATGAGAAATTGCAAGTTTTCCATTTGGTGCAAAAGTGAATTTTTAATGATTTTGCTCAACTTTGCAAGGCCATAACCTTTTATCCAAAATTAATTAGGTCATGTTCTTGTACTTTTTGAAAAGGGAATGATCCATTCTACAACTTTCATGACCAAAGTTTTTCCATTTGAAGCTTTTTTGACTCAAAAAGTAAAGGTTGAAAAAGTTGCCTAAAATGACAATTTCATTAAAAGTCAAACTTGCCCAAAAAGTCAACTTTGCAAAAGACTTGTAATTATTCAAATTTTTGAACTTCCAACAACTTATATGATCAAATAAAGATTATATACAATCAAAATGATGAAGAACACCCCTTGGTTGGGTCATTGGGGGCCTCAGATGCCCTGATTTTGCACTGACTTGCTTGAAAAGTCAACTCTTGATCAGATGACTTCCCCATGGAATTTCTTCATGAAAATTGATATGCATACTCCCTATACCATATAGAGACCAATAGAAACAAGAATGACCAAAAAATTTGGAGTTATGGCCTCTGAAACCAAAACCCTAATTTTAGGTCATATGTGCAGTCAAGCCTGGCTCTGCTTCCATACCATCCTCAGTTCTTGTGATTTTTGACATTCTTGACTTTGAGAGGATATAATATGATGCTTGAACATACATGGAACCCTTTGAAGTGATTGATGGCCTTTGGAGTGGCTCAAGAAGCTCTGGGATTGCTCAGATCACAAACCCTAGATGCAGATGACTTTGAATCTATGCAGTGAATCAAAAAGGTAATATGAGATGTTATGGTTGTGATTATGTATATGAAATGATCACAAGCCATGGTGTGAATGGGTGAGGGCAAATTTGGGGTGTTTACACCTGCGTAAACCAGTTTTAGACATGGCTCCCCGGGGTCCTTGGACGTATCCAGCTATTCACAGCATCCAGGGTGAGCATCCCCCCGCTGACAAACTTGGGCTCCTTTGCAGCCTCTGGTTGATCTTGTCGAGTTAGTCTGTAACCCAACCCGAATCGGTCCACTTTCTTCTCCACGGGCAGCAACTTGCCCCAGCCTTGGGCGGTACCTTCCTCAACAACCTTCTGGGCTTGTTGATATGATGTGATGGAGGTCCCAAGCACAACAGATGTTTCATTGATATTAAGGGCTTCAAACCCTTGACTCATGGTCTCATGGATCTCCCCATCCATTTCAATGTATTTGAAAGTAGCCAGCTGGCTAACAAAGATATCCTCCTCCCCACAAATGGTAATGGCTTGGCCTTCTCACTCGAATTTTAACTTCTGGTGAAGGGTTTACGTCACGGCGCATGCGGCGTGTATCCATGGTCTACACAATAGACAGCTGTAGGCAGGCTGTATATCCATCACAAAGAAGGTCGTTTTGAAAACCTATGGGCCAATCATTATTGGTAACTCTATCTCTCCCAGAACTGATCTTTTAGAACCGTCAAAGGCTCTCACTACCATGTTACTTGGGCGTAGTGCCAATCCGTCATACTCCAGCTTCACAAGGGCTTTCTTGGGCAGGACATTGAGGGACGACCCTGTGTCCACCAGTACGTGAGAAAGAACTGCACCCTTACACTCCAAGGTAATATGCAAAGCCTTGTTGTGATTGCGACCTTCCGTTGTCAGATCAGTGTTGGTAAACCCTAGTCCATTACTAGCGTTGACATTTCCAACCACGGCCTCTAACTGATTGACGGTAATCTCCTCCGGCACGTAAGCTGCGTGCAGGACTTTCAATAGTGCGTTCCGATGAGCCTCAGAGCACATTAGCAATGATAGTATGGAGATTTTGGAAGGTGTTTGGTGAAGCTGGTCCACCACCTTGTAATCACTTTTCTTTATGATTCTCATGAATTCATCAACCTCTTGATCAAAAGGAGTCTTCAAAGCTTCTCTGACAACTTGCTCTTCTTGCACCATGCTCTTCCCTTTTGCCTTGGCAACAGCTTCTGCTTCAGCATTGCGTCTTGGAATTTGTGAGGCAAAGAGACGTCCGCTTATAGTGAAGCCTCCGCCTCCCCCCCACATTGTCTATCTGAGGTGAAGAAGTTGATGATTCTAAAGTGATTTTCTGCCCCTCGCAGTACAGATCTGAGCCATAATGCCAATGGATGGCGTTATTGCTTTCGTAAGGAACTGGCCCAGGCACTGTGATAGTGACTGGACTGGTAGCAGCTGCAGAAGGGACCACGATGGTGTGTGGATCGTAGTATATGGTAATTGGTACTCTGACAGGAGTGGCATTTTGTTGTGAATTGTTGGTAGGAACATTTGCGGGGTCATAGTATATGGTAACCGTTGAGACGCTGTCGCTCCCGATAAGTGACGCAAGGTCAGATAAGGGTACAGACGCGAACGGTCGGCGAAGGGAACAGTGAGAACACACAGCCGTGAACTCACTGGAGGATGAATAGAGTCGCCAGCTAGGCATTTTTATCCCGGAGGAAAGGCAATGCTGCATAGGCCTAGAAAAAGATGGATAAGACGGTATGCGAACCAGAGAGACTGAGAAAGGGGGTTGGTTACAACCTGGGAAGGTATTAGCACCCAGATTGTCCGCCGTACTCGACGGGATCCACGCTTAAAAGATTTGTGCTATAAAGGGGTAGTGTCAGTGCAATTTGTGTGTAAAATAGCTGGAACAGAATGTACAGGTGTCAGTGTAAAAGAAGTGAAATGTATAAATGTACAATGTCAGTGTAAGAAAAGGAATGAATTGCTCAAGATAATGAGGCTAAAAGAATGAAGCTGGAAGGAGGGGGTATATACAGAGACTTTTTTTGTTCGATAACTGTTAAGTTATGCCTACGTATCCTCTCGTGCAATGAGGAAGTCAGAACACCGTAGTTCGACCCAAAGAGACTGAAAGATGAATTGACTTGTGAACTGCTTACTTGCCTATGCTCAAGTGTATGATCTGTCTGGCACAGATGCAAACTGTCTTGCATTAGACGGAAGAAGCAAGTCCTCGATTGTGAGTGAAGGTGATGAGAAAAGAATCCCGGAGGAGACGATTATTGTTTGTTTTTGTATTTTCAGTCTTTTATTGTTTTTGGAAGTTTGTCATAAGTTGATGAGCTTAAGCCTAAACCAATGGGTTGGTAAACTCATCACATCTTCCCTCTGATTAGGGGTAATGAGAGTACCTTAAGTGTGAAGTCAGATTCTCACACTTAATCACCTTTGGTGTAGGATTAAGATCATTAACCTACTTGTGATTATTTAGATGTTTTTGTTGTTTTTGTTTAGTGTTGAGTAATGAGGTTAAGCCATAATCAAGGATTAAACAGACTCATTACACTATCCTAATAGAAGGATAATAGATGAGAATGTTTAAGCTGAGGAAAGCTCCTCAACTTAATCCATGATTAGGGATTAAACTCATGACAAAACAAACCTTTGATTAAGTGGATTTTAGATTAATGATATGATGATGAAGTGAATTTTATGATTTGTAAGACAACTTGAGGGGGACTTGTCCATTAACACGGGTTAGTCCTTCTTAACCAATTAAGGAAGAATTAGAACCCTAATGCAAGGCCCAAGTTACAAGTGTGATGTCTTGATACTTATTAAGTGAATTGATTAAGAGATTTAAACACATAAAGGGTTTAACACTTAGGATTAAAGTTATACACTCCATCCTAAGAGAAGGATGCAGGCATAACCTTAATCACAAAGTCTTAAAACCTTTAGGGTTTAGTCTCTGATTATGGGATGAGAAGAGAGGACTCAAAGAGAGACACAAAGGTAAAAACTATGAGGGGAGACTAATCAAAACCCTAATTCATTGTCATGCTTGATTGGCCCTAAGGTTTGTGAGGTTTTCAAGAACAATCTTCAGAAGAGCCACCAGGAAGCAGATGAATAAGATCAAGAGAAGCAAAGTGACTTGCTTCATTCAAGAAGTCAAGTCACTTGAAGGAAGAAAGTGGGAAGAAGAAGAATGAGCAAGCTCAATCTCAAACACATATAGAAATGCAGCATGGTATGCAAGAGAGATGAAAAGAAAAGTTATGAGAAGTGAAGGCAAATTCACTTCTCAAGTTTACTTACCACCTGAAATGTTAGAATGAAATGCAATGCAATGTTAAATAAAATGAAATGACATGATGCTAGACCAAACCAGAAGCATGTTGATGATGATTATGATGTTATGAAGTGCTGCAAACATGAGGCAAGGCATGGAGATGTTCATACAAGATTATGAATGCATATGATGCAAGTTAAGGAGCATGAACAAGCATGAAATATTATGAAGCATACAAGACAAATGACATGGCAAATATGTGATGCAATGATCAAACATGCTTCCTACATGTCTTAAGATGTCAAATGAATCATAAGAATGCACAAGATGCAATGACAAGTCAAGTTATGCAAGAGAATGCAAGAAGGATGCAAGAGAAAGCCCAAATTAGGGTTTATGAATCAAACACCAAACACAAACCAAAAACAGAAGTAAACCCTAAGATAAAAAATGGAAAATGGCACCTAAAGAAACCCTAGGCCTATAATGAACCACTGCCCAAAGGGGAGCTCTCAACTCTCAACCAAACTCAAGATATGAATTTTCTAAGTTATTAGGGTTTTTTAGGGTTCTTAACAAAAGAAATGCCAAACAATTAGAAAATGCAAGATCAAATCATGGCCATTTTATCCTAGAAACTACATGCCAAATAGAAAACAATGCAAGAAGAATCAATGTCTCAACCTTCACCAATAGGCAGAAATGAATTTTTGAATCTATGATCAAAATAATGCATAAAAAATGATTTAATTCAATGAAAAATTCTTAAAATGCATCAAGATCAAAAAAAGAAATTTGGTTTGAAGGTTGGACAATGTTTCTAAATGTCTTAGAACATTTCATGAATTTTTTTGTAATTTTTAAATACCTAAAAGTATTTTTAATTAATTAATTCCCATTAATCAATTAAAAATAATCTTTTAAATATTTAAAAATACTTTTTTAATGATAAAAAATAAAATAAAAATATTTTTGGGTCATAAAAATTATTAAAACTCAGAGGAAAAAGTTTCATAATTTTTATGTATTTTTTGCTATTTTTAAATTAATTATGCAATTTAAATGAAAGAAAAATGAAAATAAAATATGAAGTATGCAGTGTGGGTGGCTGTGATTGAAAGTTGAGTGATCAAAGGGTCCAGCACGCAAGTCAACAAGACTGGGGGTCAGCTCAATCTAAGGCCCAGGTTTAAAATTCCAAAACGCGCGTGATCCAATGGCTATAGTTCAAAGCTGATTTAATTAATTGTGATTAACTTAATTAAACAGAATTAGGGTTTAATGACCCATCTACACCGTCCACGAGCGCGCGGGAAACACCATCTAATGGACCAGATTTGAAGTTGCTAATTAATGACACTTAAACCCTAATTACACTCAGGCGACCGGAGATGAGCTCCGGTCGTCTTCTCCGGCCATACAAAAACCCTAGCTCCTTATCCAGGCCACCCCATGTCAAATTAACTGCCCAGAAACATTTCCCACACTTCCTACAACCCAAATCCATGATCAAACACCATTCTACTAGCAAGAACAGCTTGAATCGAAACAAAACAAAAATGGGGCCAGACTTTCAGACACTCACCAAATGTTCATTTCTCCACCATTTTAGATTCTAAACACATCACAATGATCCTCAGAGTATGCACTTTCACATTACAACAAGAAATCAAAGCTTTGAGAGAGAAGTTTCATGGCCATACCTGAGGTGACAAATCCTGTTTCTGGGCTTCCAGAGCCGTTTCTTGATGCAAGCTAGCTCTAATGACTCCCCTGGTGTTAATGGCAGGCTTGAAATGAGCTCTAGCAAGCTATTTCAAGAGTTACCAAACTGATATAGCAGAGAATGAACTTGGTGTACAGGCTGTTTTAGGTCAGTGTAATGGGTGGTTTGGACTCCTTTGAGTGTTTCTGATTTGTTGGTGAAGGAAAATGAAGTGTTGGATGGCTGAAAAGTGAGATTCGAAGAGGACTGGTTCTGAGGGTGAAGAATGGTGAAGCTCAGGTCAGGCTTGTTTCAGGCTTGAGCTTTGGTGGTTTTTTGTCTATGAAGTGTGTGGAGTTGGATGATGAAGAAAGTTTGAGTGTTTGCAGGCTGTATAGAGAAATTCGAAGGCTTTTGCAATGTGAAGTGATTTTGTGAATGTGAATGTGTGTAATGTTTCAGCCTTGCCTTGTGTTATGTTTAGCTTGCAAAATGTCCACATAATTCTCTCTCATTGGTCAGAGGATGTGACTTGTGCTTTATGGATAGGTGTAGCCACTTTTGCAAATATGTCAACTTCTTGTAAGAGAGGCATGGGCTCAAGGTCTAGGCAAGTACAAAGCTGGTTCTGGTGCAGCATGATGTGGGAGAGGTCTAGCAAAGCTCAGCACTCAAGGCTGCAAGTTGGTGAGAGGTGATCATGAGTTTTTGCAACTTGTTGTACCTTTGGTTCACATGTGATTCTTTTGCCTAACCAAACATAAACCATAGGCTTTCTTGGTTCATTTCTGATTTTTAGGACTTAGAGAATGTTTGTGTAATGGTTTGAAATGAATTTGAGGCTGCAATATGCTTTGGTTCAAGACTTTGCAAAATTTCCATTTGAAGCATGCCTTAGAAATCAATGATTTTAGCCAACTTTGCCTTGCCATAACTTTTGATCCAAGAAAAGTTTGATCATGTTCTTATACTTTTTGAAAAGGGAAAGATGAGATCTACAACTTTCATGACCAAAGTTTTTCCATTTGAAGCCTTTTTGGATCCATAATCAAGGCTTGAAAAATGACCTAAAATGATGCATTCTTGAAAAGTCAACTATGCCCAAAAAGTCAACTTTTGCAAAAACCCTAAATTCTTGATTTTCATGAACTTCAACCTTCCTCCATGATCAAATAAAGATCATATACACTCAAAATGATGAAGATCACCCATTGGTTGGGTCATTGGGGGCCTCAGATGCCCTGATTTTGCACTGACTTGTCTGAGAAGTCAACTCTTGATCAGATGACTTCCCCATGGAATTTCTTCATGAAAATTGATATGCATACTCCCTATACCATATAGAGACCAATGGAAACAAGAATGACCAAAAAATTTGGAGTTATGGCCTCTGAAACCAAAACCCTAATTTTCAGTCAACTGTGCAGTTCATCCTGGCTCTGCATCCACTCAAACCCTAGTTCTTGTGATTCCTCTGCAATTTTGACTTTGAGGAGATGGGATGTGATATAAGAACACCCATGGACCACTTTGAAATGATTGGTGGCCTTTGGAGTGGCTCAAGAAGCATTGGGATTGCTCAGATCACAAACCCTAGATGCAGATGACTTATAACCTATGCAGTGAATCAAAAATGAGATATGAGGTGATATGATTGTGTTTATGCATATGAGATGATCACAAGCCATGGTGAATGGGTGAGGGCAAATTTGGGGTGTTTACAGCTGCCCCTATTCAAACATGAGTTAGCTGTGCAGGTTGTAAGCAACGGCTTAACAGGCAAACAAGATAACTTGTGGTTGAATACCAAAGACAGTCCAAAATTTGCACTCACAGAATGAAGAAGAAAAGGGATATAGATTGCAAAGGAAGATAAAGTATATCGTAAAGTGTGGGCGACGGAGGACGACCGTCGAGCAGAGGACGACTGCTGGGCAAATGGCAATGACGGGGACGGCCGACATGCTGGGAAAAGTGTGTAAAGTAAAGCGATGACGGGGACGGCCGACATGCTGGGGATAAAAGGTAAAGCTGAGACGGGGACGGCCGACTAGCTGGGGAAAATAAGATATCATGATGGGGACGGCCATCAAGTAAAGCTGTAAAGTTCTCTGGGAATCAATGAAACATGATGGGGACGGCCATCAAGTTCACAAAGGTAAAGTAACCAACAATGGGGACGGCCATCGGGCTAAAAAGGAAAAGGGACCACGACGGGGACGGCCATCGGGTTAAAGAATAAATGAAATAAACAGATGATGGGGTACGGCCATCAAAGGTGAAGGACGATCACCTAGCAGGGGACGGCTGCTCTGTTGGGAATAAAAGAAATATGATGGGGACGGCCATCAAAGGTGGAGGACGACCACCTGGCAGGGTACGGCTGCCGCAAGTATCACGACATAGGACGAATGCCGGATAGAAAAGGTCAACGATGGGGACGGCCATCGGACGAGCATGACGGAGGACGACCATCAAGAAGTGGAGGACGACCACTCAGCAGGGGACAGCTGCTCTCAAGGTTTATCATAACACAGGACGAGTGTCAGATAACCAAAATCAACAATGGGGACGGCCATTGGATAAAGTGATGAAGGACGATCATCAAAAGGTGGAGGACGACCACCTAGCAGGGGACGGCTGCTAAAATCAACGATGGGGACGGCCATCGGATGAGCATGATGGAGGACGACCATCAAGAAGTGGAGGACGACCACTCAGCAGGGTACGGCTGCTCTCAAGGTTTATCATAACACAGGACGAGTGTCAGATAAAACGAAAACGCTTTGTTGGTGATCTACTGGGGATGTAGTAAACACGGACGAGCGTTTACAACCAGGAAAGGAAAGTATAAGTGTTTGGTATTGTGTATAGATTAAAGATGCGGACGAGCATCCTTAAGACTATGATACGGACGGGTATCATGTAGAAACAAACTGACATATGTTCAGAGATGATGATACGGACGAGTATCAACTGGTTAACAAAGAACACGGACGAGTGTTGCATCTGAAAGAATCCTTCTGGGGAATAGCAGACACAGACGAGTATCTATATTCAAGAAGACAAAAGTGTTTGACGCGGTATATGGATTAAAGATGCGGACGAGCATCCTTAAGACTATGATACGGACGAGTATCATGTAGAAACAAACATTAGACGCAATGTTCTGAGATGATGATGCGGACGAGCACCAACTGGTTAACAAAGAACAAGGACTACTGTCGAATCTGTGGGGACATGAGTGATAATGTATACAAGATACGGACGAGTATCTGTAACGAGTAGTGAGTATTGTATTTGTATGAGTGTTTATCTGCTGGGAAGAGTGACACAGACGAGTGTCAAGAAAGAAAAGTGTAATGATATTAACAAGTATATGGGTTATAAAAGTGTAAGCGACTGCGCTGGGGATATGACACGGACGGGTGTCAAGGAAGTGTATACAGGTATATGTGAGTGCAAAGAGGATGTCTTTGGCTTTCTGCTGGTGATTTGGCACGGACGGGTGTCAGGACGTATCTGTAACACGGGTGATCTTGTTTGTAAAGAGTGTTTAGACGACTTTACTGGGGAGTGATGATACGGACGAGTATCAAAAAGGAAATATATACTGGTGTTTGTGATTTGTGAGGCAACTGCTTTTGCTGGGACCCCGGTGGGGATTTTTCTGTATATATTCTGTATACTGACAGGTTGTCATTACTTACAAGTGTTCGATTCACAACATGACTTATGATTATGCTATGCATTTGATTTTTGCCGTAATGCTCCGTATTAGACGGAATGCTACGCTCTGAGGGGATAATATGATGCGAATGCTATGATTATGCAAAGAGGCACAGATCCGGGATTCGGATCCCATTGTTTGCGAAGACCTCCGGCTGATCTGCTTGAAGTGAACATCCCAGCTGGGGATGAGATCATTGGTAGATCTAATGATGTATCTGTTTAGGGATATAGGTCGCTGATTGACATATCCTTATAATACGGGACCCAGCTGGGGTTTGCAGAAGCTTTCTCCCCCTCTGTTGTGACTTCTTCGTGCGTTGCTCTTCCGAATAGAGGCTTGAAGCTCTGTGGGGAGATGATTCCCTGATTCTTGCATCTTGCTGAGGAAGGACAGTTGGTTCTTCAGCTGGGGAATGCTGTTGGTAACTCAGCTGGGGAGAGTAATGAGAGGCAACTCGGCTGGGGAGAAAACATCTTGAGTGTTAAGCTTGCTTGTTGATTTGCCAGCTTGCTGGGCTGTAGCTTATATGCCCCAAGTTGCGTTCTGGATACCTGCAATCCTGCAAAGACAAGGAAACGCGCAAATGGTCCCGAGGTATCCCTTACTGGATTCCGTCATAGGAGATAAGCACTTTCGAGAGTAAGTATATTCCCTGTAAGCATGTGCTTTATTTTTAGAGAAAGGCATCTGTACTTATGCAAATGTATTTTTAGAGATATCAGACAATTCTTTGCAAAACATAAATGTAAAAACGAAACATGACTGAAAATCTGAGTTTATTAATTCATGTGCCCTGAATTGGCGAAATACAGTCAAAGAAACATATCTCCTGAAATGAGGAGATTGTTACAAATTGAGAAATAAAGTGCTGGCAGTGTTGACGACGCTTTGAGAAGCTTCCTCTCCCGCTATGACTCGTATGACAATGACGTTCTTCTCGTCTTGCTTTCTGGAGAGAGTTGATTCTGATCGGAGCTTGATCCTTTCGAAGCTTACCAAGTTGCTGATAATACAGACGAATTCAGAATGCAGTTGTTCGCTTATTCCCTTATTTTGCATGGATCGCCCTTTCGGGTTTTCAACCCATCGGGATATCCATTTTTGCCTGAGTTGTCCAAAGCGGCTTTTCAACTCAGCGGGTGTACATTTTTTCATTTACTTCCCTTATTTTTGCCCGAGTCTTTTATTCTGTTTTTGACTCGCCGGGATGCCCTATTTTGCCTGGACTCACATTCTGTTTTTATGTCCAGCGGGTCATTTTTACGCGAAGTATTTTTTAACTGCATCTGAATTCACAGGGGATGGGAAATCTTCACCATCCATGGTGCTGAGCATCAGTGCTCCACCAGAGAAAACTTTCTTTACAACGAATGGTCCTTCGTAATTTGGAGTCCATTTGCCCCTGTGGTCTGTATGAGGAGGGAGGATTCTTTTCAGCACAAGATCTCCCACTTGGTACTCTCGATGCCTGACTTTCTGATCGAAGGCCTTCTTCATTCTCTTCTGATATAGCTGCCCATGGCAGATTGCAGCCAATCTTTTCTCTTCGATCAGACTCAGTTGCTCGTATCGGGACCTAACCCAGTCTGCTTCACTCAGTTTGACATCCATTAATACCCGTAGGGAGGGTAATTCAACTTCAACCGGTAGGACTGCTTCCATACCATACACAAGTTGATACGGTGTTGCCCCAGTGGATGTCCTGATTGACGTGCGATACCCATGCAAGGTGAATGGTAGCATTTCGTGCCAGTCTTTGTAGGTGACTACCATCTTTTGCACAATCTTCTTGATATTCTTATTTGCCGCCTCAACAGCGCCATTCATCTTTGGCCTGTAAGGAGAAGAATTGTGGTGTTGGATCTTGAAGTCCCGGCATAATTCAGCCATCATTTTGTTGTTTAAATTGGAACCATTATCAGTAATGATCCGCTCGGGAACTCCATACCGATAGATGATATCTCTTTTTAGGAATCGGGCTACCACTTGCCTTGTGACATTTGCATATGAGGCTGCTTCAACCCACTTTGTAAAATAGTCGATGGCGACCAGGATGAATCTGTGGCCGTTTGAAGCAGTTGGCTCAATCTTGCCGATCATGTCAATGCCCCACATGGCAAAGGGCCATGGTGAAGACATGATGTTCAAAGGGTTGGGAGGTACATGCACTTTATCTGCATAGATCTGGCATTTGTGACATTTTCTGGCGTAAGCACAACAGTCTGCATCCATTGCGATCCAGTAATAACCTGATCTTAACAATTTCTTAGCCATGGCATGCCCTCCAGCATGGGTACCAAAAGAGCCTTCATGCACTTCATGCATCAGCAAGTCTGCTTCCGTCTTGTCAACACATCTGAGGAGTACCATGTCAAAGTTCCTTTTGTATAAAGACCCATCAGTGTTCAGAAAGAAACTTCCAGCAAGCCTTCTTAAAGTCTTCTTATCTTTGGAAGATGCCCCAGGTGGGTATGTTTGATCCTCCAAGAAGCACTTAATGTCATGGAACCAAGGCTTATCATCCTTAGCAATATCTGCTGCAAATACATATGCCGGTCTATCAAGTCTCGATACTGAAATCTGAGGTACAAAATTAGCAGCTTGAACTTTGATCATGGATGAAATGGTAGCCAAGGCATCTGCAAACTGATTCTCGTCCCGAGGGATATACTCAAGTTTGACTGTTGTGAAGAAAGTCAATAACCTTCTTGTATAATCCCTGTAAGGTATCAGATGATCTTGGTGTGTGTACCATTTTCCGTTGGTCTGATTGATTACCAAAGCTGAATCTCCGAATACGGTCAATGTCTTGATCCTGAGGTCGATGGCTTCCTCAAGACCCATAATACAAGCTTCGTATTCAGCTTCGTTGTTAGTGCAGTTGAAGGTGAGTTTTGCCGAGAAAGGCATGTGAACTCCTTTGGGTGTAATGAGTACTGCACCAACACCACGGCCGTTCATGTTAACAGCCCCGTCAAACATCATGGTCCATTCTTCTTCTGGGTCGGGCCCTTCAGTGTGAATAGGCTCTTCATGATCCTTTGCTTTAATGAACATGATGTCTTCATCAGGGAAGTCAAACCTCATTGGCTGGTAATCATCAATGGGTTGCTCAGCAAGATATTCAGATAGTACACTGCCCTTGATGGCTTTCTGAGAAGTGTATTGGATGTCATATTCTGTGAGAATCATCTGCCATCTTGCAACCCGCCCGGTAAGCGCCGGCTTCTCAAATATGTACTTGACTGGGTCCATTTTTGAGATTAACAAGGTAGTGTGGGTCAACATGTACTGCCTCAGTCGGCGAGCAGCCCACGCTAAAGCACAGCAAGTTTTCTCGAGCAGTGAATAACGTTGTTCACAGTCGGTAAACTTTTTGCTTAGGTAGTATATTGCATACTCTTTTCGACCAGACTCGTCATGCTGGCCCAGCACACACCCCATTGACTCTTCTAATACTGTCAAGTACATGATCAGAGGTCTTCCTTCAACTGGCGGCATAAGGATTGGAGGTTCTTGCAGATATTCCTTGACCTTGTCAAAAGCCCTTTGGCAGTCTTCGTTCCACCTGACCGTTTGTTCTTTTCTTAGCAGCTTGAACAAGGGTTCACAGGTTGCAGTGAGGTGAGATATGAACCTTGAGATGTAGTTCAATCTACCCAAGAACCCTCGAACCTCTTTCTCAGTTTTCGGTGCAGGCATCTCTTGGATGGCTTTGACTTTATCAGGGTCAACCTCAATCCCTTTCTCGCTTACAATAAATCCCAGCAGCTTACCGGATCGCACCCCGAATGTGCATTTGTTGGGGTTCAACTTCAGTTGATACTTCCTCAGACGCTTGAATAACTTGAGCAGATTCACCAGATGATCTTCTTCGGTAAGGGACTTGGCAATCATGTCATCCACATAACACTCGATTTCCTTATGGATCATATCGTGGAATAATGTTACCATAGCCCGTTGATATGTTGCACCGGCATTCTTGAGCCCAAATGGCATCACTTTGTAACAGAACGTGCCCCAGGGTGTAATGAATGTTGTCTTCTCCATGTCTTCAGGTGACATTTTAATCTGGTTGTATCCTGAAAATCCATCCATGAAGGAGAATACCGAGAACTGAGCCGTATTATCCACCAATACATCAATGTGAGGTAATGGGAAATCATCTTTCGGGCTAGCTCTATTCAGATCCCGGTAATCAACACACATTCTTACTTTGCCGTCTTTTTTAGGAACAAGTACTATGTTAGCAACCCACGGCGGATAGCTTGTCACAGCAAGGAATCCGGCATCCCATTGCTTTTGTACCTCTTCCTTGATTTTCATAGCCATATCTGGGCGAGTACGGCGCAACTTTTGTTTGACCGGAGGGCACTCTTCTCTCAAAGGCAGCTTGTGCACAACTATATCGGTATCCAACCCTGGCATGTCCTGATACGACCAAGCAAACACATCAACATACTCTTGAAGCAGATCTATCAGTTGTCTCTTCACTGAGTCTTGTAGGCAGGCCCCGATCTTGACTTCTTTCACGTCTTCTTCTGTACCAAGATTGATCACTTCAACCTCCTCCTGGTGAGGAGTAATAATCCTTTCCTCTTGTCTTAACAACCTGGCTAGCTCTTCAGGAAGCTCATATTCTTCTTCAACCCCTTCATCAGCTTGATTGATCGGATTGTCAAAGTCATACGATGTCATAGCCGTGCTGTTGTCGGTGCTGTCAGGATGGCACTCTCTGCAAGGGTTTGATTGGTTCGTTTTAGTGATCTGATTTTAGTCTTATTTAGAAAAAGTGAAATGAAGTTGTCATTTTGAAAACACCGCCATTTATTTTTTGTACAAAAAAGAAAAATGGAAAAACAGTGAACAGAAAAGAAAAAGACTTGTTTGCAAAAAGATGTCTGATATTTCATTAATTTAATCTTGTTTGCACAAAAGTACAGATGGCCCTGATTACAAAATGAGTCTTGTCATCTTGGGCAAGATGCAAGACTTTTATGCATGCTTTATAAAAATATAGGAAATAATAATTACTCTGCTCGAGTAACACTTATAATTCCCTGGGAAGACCAGTTCGAGACACTACTCCCCGGGATCTTCGGACGAATCCAATTCTCCAGGTTGCGCTCCTCTTCCAGCTCGTCTTCCAGACAGTTGATAGCATCGGGGGTAAGCATTCCCCCACTGACAAAACCAGGATCTTCAGCAGCCTTTGCTTGATGTTGAGTTGGTCTGTAACCCAACCCAAATTTGTCCTTCTTTTCTTCCACAGCTAAAACCTTGCCCCAGCCCAGGGCAGTTCCTTCCTCAACAACCTTCCGGGCTTGTTGGTATGATGACATGGAGATACCAGATACAGCAGATGCTTCATTGACATTCAAGGCTTCAAAACCTTGGCTCATTGTTTCATGGATCTCTCCATCCATTTCAATATACTTGTAAGTAGCCAGATGGCTAACAAATATATCCTCCTCCCCGCAGATTGTGACAACTTGGCCTTCCCACTCATATTTTAACTTTTGTGAAGGGTAGACGTTATTGCGCCAGCGGCGTGAATCCAGGGTCTACCCAACAAACAGCTGTAGGCGGGCTGAATGTCCATCACATAAAAGATAGTTTTAAAGGTCTGCGGGCCAATTGTCACAGGCAGCTCAATCTCTCCCAGAACCGACCTCTTTGAACCATCAAAGGCTCGTACCACCAGGTTGCTGGGTCTCAATGCCAGTCCATCATATTCTAACTTCACCAGAGCCTTCTTTGGTAAGACATTCAGGGAAGAACCTGTGTCCACCAGCACATGAGAAAGGACAGCTTCTTTGCATTCCATGGTTATGTGCAAGGCTTTGTTGTGGTTGCGGCCATCCGCTGTCAGGTCAGTGTTGGTGAACCCTAGCCCATTGCTAGCAGTAACATTTCCAACCACGGTCTCCAACTGGTTGACAGTAATCTCTTCAGGCACGTAAGCTGCGTGCAGGACCTTGAGTAGTGCATTCCGATGGGCTTCGGAGCACATAAGCAGTGAGAGGATAGAGATTTTGGATGGCGTTTGGTGAAGTTGATCCACAACCTTATAATCACTCTTTTTGATGATTCGCATAAACTCATCAACTTCCTGATCAAATGGAGTCTTCAGGGTTTCTTTGGCGGCCTGATCTTCCTGCACCGGACTCTTTCCTTTTGCCTTGGCAGCAGCTTCTGCTTCGGCAGTAGGTCTTTGGACTTGTGAAGCAAAGAGACGTCCGCTTCGAGTGAAGCCTCCGCCTCCTCCCACATTATCTACTTGTGGTGCAGGTGCTGATGTTTCAAGAGTGATTCTTTTCCCTTCACAGTACACGTCAGAGCCATAGTGCCAAGGGATGGCCCTATTGCTTTCATATGGTACAGGTCCAGGCACAGTAACAGTGACTGGACTGATTGCTGCTGCTGAAGGGACTGTAATTGTTTGTGGATCATAAAAGATTGTAACTGGTGCTCTGGTGGGAGCAGCACCTTCTGAATGGTAAGCGGAGTTATTCTCAGGATCGTAGAATATGGTAATAGTGGAGACATCTTCATGATTGATTGCTGGTGTTGTAGGAGGTTCTGTTGGAAGGACTGTTGTTGTTGATGGAGATTCGAAATGGACTGAAGCTGAAGTTGTAGCAGGAGAAATTGTTGGAAACTGATCATTTGGGAGGACAGATGAAGTACTTGCTGATGTTGCTGGTGAATTGTCGGGAACAATAGTTGCTGCAGTTGTAGGAGGTTCTGAAACCGTTGTTGATGAAGTTGCCGGATTTGTCGGGAATGATGTAGTGATCTGTAGCAGGCCACTCTGAATAAGGCTGTCAATGCCATTCCTCAAGTCCTCACACCCGTTCCATGAAATATTGCAGTAGGGGCACCCCAGCTCACACCCCGGAAATATATCGCTTTCACGGAGTTGAGCTTTGATTTCCACCAATGGTGTCCGGATCTGATCCACACTAGTTATCAAATAAGACGGTTGGTCTTCTTCAATAGCATTAATTCGGGGACCACCATGGTTTGGCATTAGGTTTTTATTGACATTGGGCGGAGGTGCAAAATTCAGAGCCTTGGAGTCTACCAAGTCTTGTACCTTCATATGCAGAGCCCTGCATTTTTCTGTACTGTGACCAGGTGCGTTCGAATGAAAAGCACACCTAGCATTGGAGTCATAGTTTCTTGGTAGACTGTTGGGATCCGGAGGTGCCAACGTTCTTAGCTCAACTAGGTTGAGTTTCAGAAGTTGTGGCAGCAAGGCAGCATACGGCATTGGGATCGGGTCGATCACTCTGTTAGCTTGGGATGGCCTTGGCTGGAATGGCCTCTGTTGATTGTTGTTGGAGTTGTTGCTGTTGAAGTTTCTTGGAGGATATTGATTCTGATGATACTGAGGTTGTTGTTGGAAGTTTTGTTGAGGAGGTTGATAGACTGGCTGAGGATGAGCTGGAGCAGGGATAGTGACTGCTGCTATTGTTCTGGGAACATAATGGGGCCTACCCCTGTTGGTGTGGATGGCATTGGTCTCGCCAGTTCTTCTCGGGCCTGCAAAAGGCTTTCTTGTACCACTGGACGAGCTTGCACCATTATCAGATATCTTACCCATTTTTAACAGGCTTTCAATTCTCTCCCCAGCTATGACAACATCGGCGAAGCTAGTGGAAGAGAAAGCAGCCAACCTGTCAATATACGTTCCCTGGAGAGTGTTCATAAACATGTCTGCCATTTCTCTCTTAGACATTGGTGGTTGAACGGCAGCAGCCAATTGCCTCCATCTCTGGGCATATTCTCGGAAACTTTCCCTTGACGACTGTGACATTCCCATTAGGAGAGTCCTGTTGGGTGCCATGTCTAAGTTGTATTGATACTGTCTGATGAAGGCCTCTGCCAGGTCCTTCCAGCATCTCACAGTTGCCCTTGTCAAATGGGAATACCATTCCCTTGATGCTCCAGTCAAGCTGTCCTCAAAGTAGAACATCCAGAGCTTCTCATCCATTGTATAGGCCTTCAGCCTTCCCAGAAATGATTGTAGATGAGTCCGGGGGCATGAAGTCCCATTATACTTTTCGAAACAAGGAGGCTTGAACTTATGGGGGATCCTGACCCCGTCTACCAAACCCATGTCCATGACGTCGAAACCCAAAGAATTTTGAGACTCCAGTGATCTCAACTTCTCAGCTATTTCATCTAGTCGCCTATCATAGGCTTCCTCTCCAGCACCCATTACTGTAAATTGGTCCTCCTGAGGATCTTCTTGAAGTACCCTGGCTGCAGTGGCAGTGCCTTGAACATTTGCGGGAATGTTGATCTCAGGATGCAAATGTGGGCCAAACACAGGGGGATTAACATGTGGTTGCACCCTTTCATTGTTGCTTGTGCCTGCAGTTCCTACATGAGGCTCCTCTTGAGTTTGCCTTTCAACCATGGCCCTCAGTCTCTCCTGGCTCTGAGCCATATTGTTCATAACTTCCATGAACTGCGTCATCTGTGTTCTCATCTCCAATCTTTCGTTCGCCATCTGATTTCTGACCTCTGCTAGGTCCTGCTGTACCTGATCCATTTGAATTCCTGGCAGGTTGTTTCTAGTTGGGTACCTGTGTGGCCTGTTGAGAGGAAATACCCGGCGGCGAGCAATAATGCCTGAATATCACAACAGAGGTCAGTGACAATAAAACAAAACCTACAAAACAAACAAAAGGGGTTAGTATGCAATGCAGTTATGCTTATTTGCTCTCAAGGAATCCGGTTTGGCCTTCAGTTTTGACCCTTCCAGACCCTTGAAGATGATGCTGTTGAAGTTGCTTTTGGAGTGAACTTAGGTGAAACAAACCAGCACAAAAATATATTACAAAAGGTGAAATAACACAACTTGTTCATTTTACAACACAAGCCCTTAAAAGGGGTCAAAATACATCATGAAAAAGCAAAAGTACATGGAATAGAAACAACAACAAGCAAATGATCAGACTCCAAGGCCAAACTCATCCTCACGAACTTCCTTAAGAAGTGCTTCGGTCACAGGATCAGTCGGACGCTCCGTAAGATTCCTGATGAGAAGGTTTCTTGTTGCAACAGCTGCAGTCAACTTCTTGTTCTGACTTTGGTCCTTAGACCTCTTCACTCCAGCTCTGATTTCTAGCTCTGATATTTCCTTCTGGGCTGTTTCCAGGGCTTTTTCCATCTGCTCCATCTTGTCCTGAACTCTCTTGTCTTCTAGAGTGCGGGCCTCAGTGATCCGGACCCACCTGGCCTGACTCTCTTTCAAATACAAGTCTGTTCTTGCTCTCTGGAATTGGGCTTCTTTACAAGCATTCTTCAGAATCTGCTCACCAGCCTTAGACTTGTTGATATACTCTCCAGACTTCTCAATCTTGGTCAAGTGCTCTACTCTCAACTTCTCCAATCTCTCAATCTCCCTCACGCCTTCACTCCTCTCCTGGAGGGTCTTCTGCAAAGCCTGGGTTAACTTCTCATTTCTTTCCTTCAAGCTATCAAACTCCTCCAAACTGATGGTGGCAGGGGGTGGTGCTGAAGATGACTCAGGCATGTCTTCTATGGTGAAAGGCATTCCAGAGAATTGGGCCCTGGAACGGGACCACTCATGGTATTGGGCTGATGCCACATTATTGCACTTCCCCAGAATGGTGATCCCCTTGGTTTGAACATGATCCCAGGCCCAGGCAGCCTGCCTAACAGTTGCCAGACTAATCTTGTTCTCACAGTAGAGGGTCTCCACCAAGTCCTGTACCCTGGGAGCATGGACCAGTGCATAGCCTAATTGCCTCTTGAACAGCAGAGGGTTGTAGTTGATACTCCCCTTAACTCCTATTAAAGGCACATTGGGAAAGTGCCCACAGCTGGTGATGACATCTCTGCCCTTGGTGCTTTGAGTACACCATCTGATATCTGCTGAAGCTAGGGTAGTGAGCCTCTTAGCCCAGTTGCTCTGCTGATGAGGGTTGAGAAATGCATCTGTTCTGGGTAGATGCTTGAGAAGCCAAGTATGAAATAATGGAGCACAAATCCTCACTAACCTTCCCCTCTGCTTCTCATTCCTCTGATGTACTGAGTAATAAAGATCACCCAACAAGGTTGGCACTGGGTTCTTCAGGATGAACAAATGGATTGCATTCTTGCTGATGAATCGAGGCTCATCTGCAAACAACACAATTCCATAGACACTTAAGGCCAACAAAGCACAAACAGCTTTCCACTCCCCCGAGGAGGCCTTCAAACTAGCTTGAGAAATTAAGAAGTCCAGATGAAAGCCAGGGATCCCAGCTTTAGAGGTCATATGTTGCTCAATCAAAACAGGTTCCAGGTGCAAAGCTTTTGCTACCTCTCCATTGCTTGGGAAAACCATCTCAGGATTGAAAGGGATTTCTCTCCTTATAGGTAGACCAACCAATGATGAGTATTCTTCTAAAAGAGGGCCCAACTGGAAGTCTTGAAAGGTGAAACATCTCAATGGGGGGTCATAGAACTGGATGCAGGTGTGGATAAGGCTCCTCTGTGAAGGGTCCAGATCCATAACCAAGTCAAGTATATCCCTATAGCTCTCTCTGAACAAAGATATGTGATCTGGAGTGATCAGGGTTTGAACCCTCCTAATGTCTGATAAGTCTGGTTGGAAGAAATGATAAGTGATGTTGCTTTTCTTTGGAGCCATGATGCTGAAGACTGAGTAGGGTGCTGATGATGATGCTGAGAAGTGGGCCACTGGCTGGCTAGTGCAAGTAACTGAAGTATATAGCTGACAAGCTGAAGCAAGTGCTGGTGGAAATAAGTCAAAACTGCAGATGGGGTCAAAACCAAAACCAGATAAAGGTGGATACCCTGAAACACAAATAAGCAAATGTTAATATGATGCAATGAGTATGTATGCAAATGAAATGCAAAGGGTTTGTGACTGAGCTGGATCTGATCAAAGTATTCTGATATAGGTCCAAGTGTGTTCAAGAATTCCAGATGGAGGTCTATAAATCCAGTAACCAAGGTGGGGGACTCAAATAAAGAGCCACATGTCCAGGGTTTTAGAATCACAAGAACTATCCAACATGGAGTATTCTTAACAAAGTCAAAGTAACAGGGTATTCTGAGGTCAAGGTACCTGCAAACTTGTAAACAACCCATCCCCCTCACAGGTGGTGATCTAGAACAAGGATCCTCAGACTTGGATCCGTTATGAGAAGTGTAAACACTTCTAACCCGGAGGTACAGTGTTTACAATAACCATAACAATTCCTCCTCTAATTCACCTCAGTTTCTGAAGGTCAAAACTAAAAGGTCATCCAGACTTAGCAGGCTTCCCAGATAGCCCTAGCATTGCAGGAAATCTGCAACACAGAGTTCTCAAGAAGAAACCCATATCTGAACCGTGTTTCATACTCCCGCACCAGACCGAAATGGAATGGGAAAGAATATGATTCACTCTAGCCTAGGTGTCACTCAGGTCCCAGGTATAGGACCTTAACTCTCAATGAAACACCCACCCACCAAAACAAAACCAGATCCAGCCAGCAACAATGACAGTATGATATATATAAGATGCAATAAAGAAAGCAGTAAAATAACTGTACATAAAGCAATAAACAAAAATAAATACAAGCACAAATAAGCACATAACACCCCAGTAAACACAAATCAATCAAGCGCTAGGAGGAACCCACTAAAAGAACCAGAAGCCCTGGTTGCAATATAAGGGTCCCCAGCAGAGTCGCCAAGCTGTCGCTCCCGATAAGTGACGCAAGGTCAGATAAGGGTACAGACGCGAACGGTCGGCGAAGGGAACAGTGAGAACACACAGCCGTGAACTCACTGGAGGATGAATAGAGTCGCCAGCTAGGCATTTTTATCCCGGAGGAAAGGCAATGCTGCATAGGCCTAGAAAAAGATGGATAAGACGGTATGCGAACCAGAGAGACTGAGAAAGGGGGTTGGTTACAACCTGGGAAGGTATTAGCACCCAGATTGTCCGCCGTACTCGACGGGATCCACGCTTAAAAGATTTGTGCTATAAAGGGGTAGTGTCAGTGCAATTTGTGTGTAAAATAGCTGGAACAGAATGTACAGGTGTCAGTGTAAAAGAAGTGAAATGTATAAATGTACAGTGTCAGTGTAAGAAAAGGAATGAATTGCTCAAGATCATGAGGCTAAAAGAATGAAGCTGGAAGGAGGGGGTATATACAGAGACTTTTTTTGCTCGATAACTGTTAAGTTATGCCTACGTATCCTCTCGTGCAATGAGGAAGTCAGAACACCGTAGTTCGACCCAAAGAGACTGAAAGATGAATTGACTTGTGAACTGCTTACTTGCCTATGCTCAAGTGTATGATCTGTCTGGCACAGATGCAAACTGTCTTGCATTAGACGGAAGAAGCAAGTCCTCGATTGTGAGTGAAGGTGATGAGAAAAGAATCCCGGAGGAGACGATTATTGTTTGTTTTTGTATTTTCAGTCTTTTATTGTTTTTGGAAGTTTGTCATAAGTTGATGAGCTTAAGCCTAAACCAATGGGTTGGTAAACACATCACATCTTCCCTCTGATTAGGGGTAATGAGAGTACCTTAAGTGTGAAGTCAGATTCTCACACTTAATCACCTTTGGTGTAGGATTAAGATCATTAACCTACTTGTGATTATTTAGATGTTTTTGTTGTTTTTGTTTAGTGTTGAGTAATGAGGTTAAGCCATAATCAAGGATTAAACAGACTCATTACACTATCCTAATAGAAGGATAATAGATGAGAATGTTTAAGCTGAGGAAAGCTCCTCAACTTAATCCATGATTAGGGATTAAACTCATGACAAAACAAACCTTTGATTATGTGGATTTTAGATTAATGATATGATGATGAAGTGAATTTTATGATTTGTAAGACAACTTGAGGGGGACTTGTCCATTAACACTAGGGTTAGTCCTTCTTAACCAATTAAGGAAGAATTAGAACCCTAATGCAAGGCCCAAGTTACAAGTGTGATGTCTTGATACTTATTAAGTGAATTGATTAAGAGATTTAAACACATAAAGGGTTTAACACTTAGGATTAAAGTTATACACTCCATCCTAAGAGAAGGATGCAGGCATAACCTTAATCACAAAGTCTTAAAACCTTTAGGGTTTAGTCTCTGATTATGGGATGAGAAGAGAGGACTCAAAGAGAGACACAAAGGTAAAAACTATGAGGGGAGACTAATCAAAACCCTAATTCATTTTCATGCTTGATTGGCCCTAAGGTTTGTGAGGTTTTCAAGAACAATCTTCAGAAGAGCCACCAGGAAGCAGATGAATAAGATCAAGAGAAGCAAAGTGACTTGCTTCATTCAAGAAGTCAAGTCACTTGAAGGAAGAAAGTGGGAAGAAGAAGAATGAGCAAGCTCAATCTCAAACAAATATAGAAATGCAGCATGGTATGCAAGAGAGATGAAAAGAAAAGTTATGAGAAGTGAAGGCAAATTCACTTCTCAAGTTTACTTACCACCTGAAATGTTAGAATGAAATGCAATGCAATGTTAAATAAAATGAAATGACATGATGCTAGACCAAACCAGAAGCATGTTGATGATGATTATGATGTTATGAAGTGCTGCAAACATGAGGCAAGGCATGGAGATGTTCATACAAGATTATGAATGCATATGATGCAAGTTAAGGAGCATGAACAAGCATGAAATATTATGAAGCATACAAGACAAATGACATGGCAAATATGTGATGCAATGATCAAACATGCTTCCTACATGTCTTAAGATGTCAAATGAATCATAATAATGCACAAGATGCAATGACAAGTCAAGTTATGCAAGAGAATGCAAGAAGGATGCAAGAGAAAGCCCAAATTAGGGTTTATGAATCAAACACCAAACACAAACCAAAAACAGAAGTAAACCCTAAGATAAAAAATGGAAAATGGCACCTAAAGAAACCCTAGGCCTATAATGAACCACTGCCCAAAGGGGAGCTCTCAACTCTCAACCAAACTCAAGATATGAATTTTCTAAGTTATTAGGGTTTTTTAGGGTTCTTAACAAAAGAAATGCCAAACAATTAGAAAATGCAAGATCAAATCATGGCCATTTTATCCTAGAAACTACATGCCAAATAGAAAACAATGCAAGAAGAATCAATGTCTCAACCTTCACCAATAGGCAGAAATGAATTTTTGAATCTATGATCAAAATAATGCATAAAAAATGATTTAATTCAATGAAAAATTCTTAAAATGCATCAAGATCAAAAAAAGAAATTTGGTTTGAAGGTTGGACAATGTTTCTAAATGTCTTAGAACATTTCATGAATTTTTTTGTAATTTTTAAATACCTAAAAGTATTTTTAATTAATTAATTCCCATTAATCAATTAAAAATAATCTTTTAAATATTTAAAAATACTTTTTTAATGATAAAAAATAAAATAAAAATATTTTTGGGTCATAAAAATTATTAAAACTCAGAGGAAAAAGTTTCATAATTTTTATGTATTTTTTGCTATTTTTAAATTAATTATGCAATTTAAATGAAAGAAAAATGAAAATAAAATATGAAGTATGCAGTGTGGGTGGCTGTGATTGAAAGTTGAGTGATCAAAGGGTCCAGCACGCAAGTCAACAAGACTGGGGGTCAGCTCAATCTAAGGCCCAGGTTTAAAATTCCAAAACGCGCGTGATCCAATGGCTATAGTTCAAAGCTGATTTAATTAATTGTGATTAACTTAATTAAACAGAATTAGGGTTTAATGACCCATCTACACCGTCCACGAGCGCGCGGGAAACACCATCTAATGGACCAGATTTGAAGTTGCTAATTAATGACACTTAAACCCTAATTACACTCAGGCGACCGGAGATGAGCTCCGGTCGTCTTCTCCGGCCATACAAAAACCCTAGCTCCTTATCCAGGCCACCCCATGTCAAATTAACTGCCCAGAAACATTTCCCACACTTCCTACAACCCAAATCCATGATCAAACACCATTCTACTAGCAAGAACAGCTTGAATCGAAACAAAACAAAAATGGGGCCAGACTTTCAGACACTCACCAAATGTTCATTTCTCCACCATTTTAGATTCTAAACACATCACAATGATCCTTAGAGTATGCACTTTCACATTACAACAAGAAATCAAAGCTTTGAGAGAGAAGTTTCATGGCCATACCTGAGGTGACAAATCCTGTTTCTGGGCTTCCAGAGCCGTTTCTTGATGCAAGCTAGCTCTAATGACTCCCCTGGTGTTAATGGCAGGCTTGAAATGAGCTCTAGCAAGCTATTTCAAGAGTTACCAAACTGATATAGCAGAGAATGAACTTGGTGTACAGGCTATTTTAGGTCAGTGTAATGGGTGGTTTGGACTCCTTTGAGTGTTTCTGATTTGTTGGTGAAGGAAAATGAAGTGTTGGATGGCTGAAAAGTGAGATTCGAAGAGGACTGGTTCTGAGGGTGAAGAATGGTGAAGCTCAGGTCAGGCTTGTTTCAGGCTTGAGCTTTGGTGGTTTTTTGTCTATGAAGTGTGTGGAGTTGGATGATGAAGAAAGTTTGAGTGTTTGCAGGCTGTATAGAGAAATTCGAAGGCTTTTGCAATGTGAAGTGATTTTGTGAATGTGAATGTGTGTAATGTTTCAGCCTTGCCTTGTGTTATGTTTAGCTTGCAAAATGTCCACATAATTCTCTCTCATTGGTCAGAGGATGTGACTTGTGCTTTATGGATAGGTGTAGCCACTTTTGCAAATATGTCAACTTCTTGTAAGAGAGGCATGGGCTCAAGGTCTAGGCAAGTACAAAGCTGGTTCTGGTGCAGCATGATGTGGGAGAGGTCTAGCAAAGCTCAGCACTCAAGGCTGCAAGTTGGTGAGAGGTGATCATGAGTTTTTGCAACTTGTTGTACCTTTGGTTCACATGTGATTCTTTTTCCTAACCAAACATAAACCATAGGCTTTCTTGGTTCATTTCTGATTTTTAGGACTTAGAGAATGTTTGTGTAATGGTTTGAAATGAATTTGAGGCTGCAATATGCTTTGGTTCAAGACTTTGCAAAATTTCCATTTGAAGCATGCCTTAGAAATCAATGATTTTAGCCAACTTTGCCTTGCCATAACTTTTGATCCAAGAAAAGTTTGATCATGTTCTTATACTTTTTGAAAAGGGAAAGATGAGATCTACAACTTTCATGACCAAAGTTTTTCCATTTGAAGCCTTTTTGGATCCATAATCAAGGCTTGAAAAATGACCTAAAATGATGCATTCTTGAAAAGTCAACTATGCCCAAAAAGTCAACTTTTGCAAAAACCCTAAATTCTTGATTTTCATGAACTTCAACCTTCCTCCATGATCAAATAAAGATCATATACACTCAAAATGATGAAGATCACCCATTGGTTGGGTCATTGGGGGCCTCAGATGCCCTGATTTTGCACTGACTTGTCTGAGAAGTCAACTCTTGATCAGATGACTTCCCCATGGAATTTCTTCATGAAAATTGATATGCATACTCCCTATACCATATAGAGACCAATGGAAACAAGAATGACCAAAAAATTTGGAGTTATGGCCTCTGAAACCAAAACCCTAATTTTCAGTCAACTGTGCAGTTCATCCTGGCTCTGCATCCACTCAAACCCTAGTTCTTGTGATTCCTCTGCAATTTTGACTTTGAGGAGATGGGATGTGATATAAGAACACCCATGGACCACTTTTAAATGATTGGTGGCCTTTGGAGTGGCTCAAGAAGCATTGGGATTGCTCAGATCACAAACCCTAGATGCAGATGACTTATAACATATGCAGTGAATCAAAAATGAGATATGAGGTAATATGATTGTGTTTATGCATATGAGATGATCACAAGCCATGGTGAATGGGTGAGGGCAAATTTGGGGTGTTTACAGACGCTTTCATCAATTGTTGTTGATGTTGTAGAAGACATTATTGACTGGATGGGTGTTGAAGTTGTAGCAGGAATGGTGACTGAACTTGCATCCGTTGAAGTGATTGATTGAGCAGTTGTTGGAGTTGTAGTAGAATTCGTTGGAACAATGGTTGCTGACGTTGTAGGAGTATCTGTGATTGCCGGTGAAGGAATTGTTGGATTTGTAGGCGTCGTTGTCGTAATCTGAAGGATACCATCCTTAATAAGACCATCTATGTCCTTTCTCAGCCTTTCACACCCAGTGACTGCAATATTGCAATACCCACAGCCGAGCACACACCCAGGGAACACTTGGCATTCTAAAAGCTGGGCTTTGATTTCAACCAAAGGTGTTCGAATCTGTGCAACATTGGTAATTAAGGTGGATAGTTTGCCTTCCTCAATAGCATTGATCCTAGGCCCATTGTGACTAGGCATTGGATTTCTTGTGACATTCGGAGGAGGTGCAAAGTTGAGAGCTTTTGAGTCCACCAAATCTTGGACTATCATCTGTAAGGCCCTGCATTTTTCAGTATTATGCCCCGACGCGTTTGAGTGGAATGCACACCTGGAATTGGCATCATAGTTATTTGGCAAACTGGTGGGATCTTGAGGTGCCAATGTCCTTAATTCAACTAGGTTGAGTTTCAGAAGTTGTGGCAAGAGTGCGACATACGTCATTGGGATTGGGTCAATTACCCTGTTTGCCTGTGACGGTCTTTGTTGGAAAGGACGTGTTGCTGATTGTTGTTGTTGTTGTAGGTTTTCTGTTGCGGATAATGAACTTGTTGTTGATACTGTGGTTGTTGTTGTTGAGGATATGTTGATTGTTGAGGAATCGGAGCTGGAATGGTAACTGCTGCTACTGACCGGTGTACATACTGAGGCCTGCCCCTGCTTGCATGAATGGAATTTGTTTCACCGGCCCTCCGGGGTCCCACAAAAGGCTTTTTGGGATTGCTGGACAAACTTGCACCACTGTCGGAAATTTTGCCCATCTTTAATAGACTCCCAATCCTTTCACCAGCTATGACCACATCAACAAAACTGGTAGAGGAGAAGGCAGCCAATCTGTCAATATAAGTCTCTTGCAATGTGTTCATGAACATGTCAGCCATTTCCCTTTCTGACATGGGTGGTTGGACAGCAGAAGCAAGCTGTCTTCACCTTTGGGCATATTCCCTGAAGCTTTCTCGGGAAGATTGAGACATTCCCATCAGAAGGGTCCTGTTAGGAGCCATGTCCAGATTGTATTGATATTGTCGGATGAAAGCCTCAGCCAATTCCTTCCAGCATCTTATGGTGGCTCTAGACAAGTGTGAATACCACTCTCTTGAGGCTCCATTCAGACTATCTTCAAAGTAGAACATCCACAACTTTTCATCCATGGTATACGCTTTAAGTCTTCCCAGGAAAGACTGCAAATGAGTGCGAGGACAGGAGGTACCATTGTACTTTTCAAAGCAGGGGGGTTTGAATTTGTGGGGAATTCTCACCCCATCCACTAGTCCCATATCCATCACATCGAAGCCCAAAGAATTCTGAGACTCCAAAGATCTCAACTTCTCAGCAATTTCGTCCAATCTCCTGTCATAAACTTCATCTCCAGCTCCCATAACAGTAAACTGCTCTTCTTGGGGATCCTCTTGCAAGATTCTCCCTCCAGCAGTATTACCTTGTACATTCCTCGGGATGTTAGCTTCTGGATCCAAGTGAGGTCCAAATACTGGTGGGTCAATACGAGGCTGGCCCCGTTCATTGTTACTAGTTCCTCCTGTTCCAAGATGGGGTTCCTCAGGAGTTTGTCTTTCCACCAGCTCTCTTAACCTTTCTTGACTCTGGGCCAAGCCAGTCATCACAGCCATGAATTGAGACATTTGATTTCTCATCTCTACTCTCTCATTAGCCATTTGATTTCTGACCTCAGTTAGGTCCTGCTGTACTTGTTCCATTTGAATACCGGGAAGGTTGTTACGAGTCGGGTACCGGTGCGCGCGGTTGACAGGGAACACTCGGCAACAAAGTTAGAAACAATAATAACAAAACTTACAAGACAAAAGCATAGTTAGTATGCAATGCAGTATGCTTATTTGTTTTCCAAGGTATCCGGTTTGGTTCTTGGTTTTGACCTTTCCAGACCTCAAGGAAGATGCTTGATGTTGCTGAGAAAAGAAGCCCAATGAAAGCAAACTAAATATATTACAAAAGATGAACAATACATAGTCTGTTTTTACAACACATGCCCTATGGGGGGTCAAAATACATCAAAAAGAAAAAGAACATCTAATGGAAAAACAACAAACAAAGAATCAGACATCCAGTCCAAACTCATCCTCTTTGACCTCCTTCAGGAGTGCCTCCGTCACTGGACCAGCTGGGTGCTCTGTAATGGTCCTAATGAGGAGGTTCCCGGTAGCAATGGCAGTGGTCAGCTTTTTATGTCTGTCCTGGCCCTTTGATCTTTTCAATCCTGCTCTGAGCTTCAACTCTGAAATCTCCTTCTGGGCTGCCAACAAAGCTTCCTGCTATTTTTTCTCATTGGCCTTTAACTGTTCAATCTTGGCCTGAGTCTTCTGATCTTCTTGCATACGGGCTTCGGTGATCCTGACCCACCTAGCTTGACTCTCTTGTAGATAGAGCTCAGTCCTAGCCTTCTTAATCTTGGCTTCTTTACAGGAATTCTTCAATATTTGATCCCCAACCCTTGCTTTCCTGATATAGTCTTCTGTCTTCTCAATTTTGGTAAGATGTTCCACTCTAAGCTTCTCCAGCCTCTCAATGTCCAGACGACTATCACTCCTTTCCCAAAGAGTCTTCTTCAAAGCTTGAGATAGATTCTCATTTCTTTCCTTTAGCTTCTCAAATTCTTCTAGGCTGACAGTTGCTGCAGGTTGTACTGTAGATGGTCCAGGTATGTCCTCCATGGTGAAAGGCATTCCAGTAATCTGAGCTCTAGTACGGGACCAGTCATAGTATTGAGCTGAAGCAACATTATTACACCTTCCCAAAATAGACATCCCTTTTGTCTGGATGTTGTCCCAAGCCCAGGATGCTTGTCTGACAGCAGCTGAATCAGGTTTTACATCACAATACAGGGTCTCAGCTAAATCTTGCACTCTGGGAGGGTGAACCAAAGCATAGCCTAGTTGTCTTTTAAAAAGCAAAGGGTTGTAGTTGATGCAACCCTTCACTCCTATCAGAGGTACATTTGGGTATTGTCCACAGCTGGTGATAATGTCCTTGCCTTTGGTGCTTTGGGTGCACATCTGATATCATCCGAAGTCAAGGCAATGAGCCTTTTGGCCCAATTCTTCTGTTGGTGAGGATCCAGGAAGGCATCTGACTTAGGCAGGTGTTTGAGAAGCCAGAAGTAAAGCAAAGGAGCACAACATCTAACCAACTTCCCCCTTTGTTTCTCATTCCTCTGATGAATGGAGTAGTAAAAGTCTCCTAGCAGTGTGGGTACTAGGTTCTCCAGGAGAAACATATGGATGGCATTCTTGCTGACAAATTTGGGCTCATCTGAAAACAATATAGCCCCATATATGTTGAGGGCTAACAGTGCACAGACTGCCCTCCATTCTCCTGATGAATCCTTCAGGATGGCCTGAGAAATCAAGAAGTCCAAATGCAAACTAGGGATCCCAACCTTTGTTTTCATACTTTGCTCAATCAAGGCAGGCTCTAGGTACAATGCCTTTGCTATCTCTTCATTTCTGGGAGCTGGCATCTCTGGGTTGAAGGGGATTCCACCCCTGATAGGTACTACAATCAATAAAGAAAACTCTTCCAGCAGAGGCCCTAGCTGAAAGTCTTGGAATGTAAAACATCTCAAAGGAGGGTCAAGGTCCATAACCATATCCAGGATACCTCCATAGTGTTCTCTAAACAATGGGATATGGCCAGGTGTGATAAGTGACTGGACATGCCTGATACCAGTCAACACAGGCTCAAAGAAATGGTAGGATATGTTGCTCTTCCTGGGAGCAGTCATGAATGTAGCTGAAGAAACTGAAGATAGGTACTGATGAAGATCAGAGACTGATGCTGGAAATGAGCCACTAACAGGCTGATGCTGGTGATGATGAAGATAGCTGAAGCAGATAACTGATGAAGCAAAGGTCTATGCAGGAGAAAGGGTCAAAACCAAACCAGACATGATATGGATACCCTGAAAAACAAATAAAAAAATGTTAAATGATGCAATGATGATATATGCAAATGATATGCAAGGGTTTGTGATCAAGCTGGATCTGATTATCTGTATGTTCAAAGGTCCAGATGGAGGTTTAGAAATCCAGTAACCAAGGTGGGGGACTCAAATAAAGAGTCACATGTCCAGGGTTAATCACAAGAACTGTCCAAAGTGGAGTACTCTTAAACAAAACAGAAACAAGGTATGATGTGGCCAAGGGTACCTGCAAACCTGTAAACAGCCCAACCCCCTCACAGGTAGTGTTCTAGAACAAGGATCCTCAGACTTGGATCAGTTATGAGAAGTGTAAACACTTCTAACCCGGAGGTACGGTGTCTACAATAACCATAAATGATCCTCCTCTAATTCACCTCAGCTTCTGAAGGTCATAATAAAGGTCATCTAGACTTAGCAGGCTTCCCAGATAGCCCTAGCACTATAGGAAATCTGTAGCACAGAGTTCTCAAGAAGAAACCCACATCTGAATCGTGTTTCATATTCCCGCACCAGACCGAAATGGAATGGGAAAGAACATGAACCACTCTAGCCTAGGTGTCACTACGGTCCCAGGTATAGGACCTCAAACTTTCAGTGGAACCCCACCCACCAAAACAGAAGCCAGATCCAGCAATGATAATGACAGTATGAAGTATGAAAGACTGTAAAGGAAAGTAATGAATAAAGTTGTACATAAAGCAGTAAATAAAGCAAATAATTAAACACAATTAGCACATAACACCCTGATAATCACAAATCAAACAAGTGCTAGGGGAAACCCACAAAAAGAACCAGAAGCCCTGGTTACAGTATAAGGGTCCCCAGCAGAGTTGCCAAGCTGTCGATCCCACCAAAATGACACCTGACAAAGAGGGGTTCAGACGCGAACGATCGGCAAAAGTGAAGGGAATGAAAAGAGTCTCCAGCTAGGCATTTTTATCCCGAAGGAAAGGTAATGCTGCATAAACCTAAAAAGATATGGACAAGACGGTTGCAAACCAGAGAAACTGAGAAAGGGGGTTGGTTACAACCTGGGAAGGTATTAGCACCCAGATTGTCCGTCGTACTCGACGGGATCCACGCTTGAAAGTTTGTGTTTAAAGGGGTAGTGTCAGTGCAATCTGTGTATCAAAGCTGGAAAGAATGCAAGTGTCAGTGCTAGAAGAAAGTGAAGTGAAATATATGAAGTGTCAGTGTAATAATAGGAGTGCAAAGCTCAAGATAATGAGGCTAAAGAATAATGCTGGAGGAGGGGGAATATACAGAGACTTTTGTTCGATAACTGTTAAGTTATGCCTACGTATCCTCTCGTGCAATGAGGAAGTCAGAACACCGTAGTTCGACTCAAAGAGACTGAAAGATAAATTAACTTGTGAACAGCTTACTTGTCTATGCTCAAGTGTCTGACCTGTCTGGCTCAGGTGCAAACTGTCTTGCATTGGACGGAAGAAGCGAGTTCTCGGTTGTGAGTGAATGAGATGAGAAGAGAATCCCGGAGGAGACGATTATTGTTTGTTTTTGATGTTTTCAATCTTTTATTGCCTTTGGAGTTTGTCATAAGTTAATGAGCTTAAGCCTAAACCAAGGGTTAGTAAACTCATCACATCTTCCCTCTGATTAGGGGTAATGAGAATAATTTAAGTATGAAGTAAGCACCTCACACTTAATCACCATGATGTAGGATTAAGATCATTAACCTACTTGTGATTATTTAGGTGTTTTTGGAGTTTTTGTTTAGTGTTAAGTAATGAGTTTAAGCCATAATCAAGGATTTAATGGACCCATTACACCATCCTAATAGAAGGATAATAGATGAGAACATTTAAGCTGAGGAAGGCTCCTCAACGTAATCCCTGATTAGGGATTAAGCTCATGAAAAAGCAAAGCCTTTATTAAAATGGATTTAGTTAATGGTAAGATTAAGAAGTGGATTTTAGGGTTTGTAAGACAACTTGAGGAGACTTGTCCATTAACACCAGGGTTAGTCCTTCTTAACCAATTAAGGAAGAATTAGAACCCTAATGCAAGGCCCAAGTTACAAGATTGATGTCTTAGTGATTATTAGATGAATTGATTAAAGGAATTAAACACATTAAGGGTTTAACACTTAGGATTAAAGTTATACATTCCATCCTAAGAGTAGGATGCAGGCATAACCTTAATCATAAAGCCTTAAAACCTTAAAGGGTTAGTCCATGATTAAAAGATGAGAAGAGAGACACAAAAGATGACACAAAGGTAAAACTAATGGGGGGACTAGTCAAACCCTAATTGATGTCATACTTGGTTGTTCCTAGGGTTTATGAAGCTTGCAAGAGATCCTCAAGGAGAAGCCACCAAGGAAGAAACAGATGAAAGGAGGAGAAACAGAAGAACAAGTCAACTTGCTTCACTTAAGAAGACAAGTTACTTGAAAAAAGAAAGTGGAGAAGGAGCATGAATGAGCAAGCTCATTCCAATACAAAAGTAAAATGCAACAATGATGCATAAGAGGGATGAGAAAAGATTATGATAAGTGAAGGCAAATTCACTTCTCAGTGACTTACCACCTGAAAAGTTAGCAACAAGAAAATGAAATGGAATGAAAATGAGAAAGGTGCAATGATGCAAACTAAAACCAGAAGCATAAACATGATATTAATGATGCTAAGAGATGATGCAAACACAAGTCAAGAGTTGTGGATGATCATACAAGGATGAAGGTGCAAATGAAGCATGTTTTGAACCATGAAAGTTCATGAAAGTTTATGAAATGCAATGGAAGTATAACATGACAAATGGATGAAGAAATGACTTATCATGATTCTAATGTGTCCTAACATGTCTTCGGAGTCATGTGAATGCACAAAATGTCATGGCAAGTTCATGTATGCAAGCATGTGAGAGATGAATGCAAATGAAGGCAAAAATTAGGGTTTATGCACAAGACACAAAGCAAAATTCAAAATCATAAGCAAATGACAAGATAAAAAATTGAAAATCGGATTAAAGGAACCCTAACCCTACATAAGTTCACTGCCCAAAGGAGGGGACCTAACTATTAACCTAATGGGAGTTATGATTTTCTCAAGTTTTCTAGGGTTTTAAGGCACTTCAAAAGGGAAAATGCACAACAAATTAAAAATGAAAGATAAATTCAAACCAATTTTATCCTAGAAACTACATGATATGAAGAATGCAATGCAAAAAGAACCATCATCAAACTCTTCAAGGTTAGGAAGAATTGATTTTTCTAAGTTAGGGCAAAAATATTGACTTTTAAGAACTTTAATTCCAAAGAAAAATGTCAAAATATGTCAAGAACCAAAAAGAAATTTGTTTGGAGAGTTTGATAATGTTTATAAATATATTAAAATGCAATGTGATTTTTTTTGTGCTTTTTGGAAACTTAAATGCTATTTTAATTAATTAATTCTCATTAACTAATTAAAATAAACATTTAAATATTTTTAAAATACGAAAATTATGCAAAAATTAAAATAAAAATTATTTTCAGAAAGAGAAAAATATTTTAAGGTGTGATGCAAAAAATGATATTTTTTAGAAATGATTTGCTATTTTAATAAAAATGTGCAAGAAAATGAATAAAAATGTAAATAAAATTGAACTAAGAGGAAAGTAATCAGATCCAAAGGCTGTAGTTCAAACCAGGGAGGCGGGAGTTGACTTGGCGCGGGTTTGGAAGGCTAGGATTGGTTCTGATTAAATTTAAAATAATTCTAATTAATTAAACTAATTAATTGAGATTAAGGTTAAATGACAAATCCTGGCCATTGAGGACGCACGCGAAAGACAAATCCAACGCACCAAATTCAAACTGAGCTAAACACGTGATTAAGTCCTAATTGTGTCCTAAACATTTTCAGGTGACCGGAACAGTGTTCCGGTCATCTTCTCCGGTGAACCCAAACCCTAGATTCTTCCTTAAGCTTCTATTCTTCAAATTTCATGCTCAGAAATGATCCCCCAATCATCCTAAACCTAAACCCTCAATCAAAAAACATTTATTTCACATTATGAACACGAATCGAACCAAAATATAAAAACGGGCAAAAGTTTCAGAGCTCACATACATGGTGGTTCCTCAACCATTTTCAATAAAAAACATATCCCCATGACCAGGGGAACTCAAAGAATCATAAAAGAACTTAAAAACAAGCTTCTGAGAAAAAAGTTCATGAGCTATACCTGAGGTTGAGCTTTCTGGTTCTGGGATTTCTGGCCTTTCCTTTGCTGCAAGTCCACCTCTTTGAACCCCCTGATGATGAAATGAAGCTTAGAATGAGTTTATATGGCTTGGTTTGAAGGTTTTGGTTCTGGTGTAGCAGATTTTGAGAGTTGAGTATGTGGTGTTTGAGGCTATTTCAATGCTTGGTTTCTGGTCTATGGGTGACATATGAAATGTTTGTGAAGAAATATTTGAGGTTTGATGGCTGTATCATGAGTTTCGAAGAGAAGAAGAAGAGGGCAGTTTTTGTGTATCCTGGCTTATGGGAGGTTGCAGGCTTGTGTGTGTGTGTCTCTTTCCTGTCCTTGAGGTCCACATATGAGGTTCTGATTGGGCAGAGGGTTGGTAGTGGCACATATTGATTGGTATGGGCAAGATGCAAAAAGTCATGACTTTGTGTACTTGAGGTATAGCTCGGGTCAGAGGGAGATTAGGGGCATGGCTGGGCTCAGCATGGATCAAGGAAGGCCCTTAGATTGCTTTTGTGCAGCTATAAGGGCTAGGGCAAGTGGTAGCATGGTTCTTGCATCTTTCCCCCCTTTGGAAGTCTTTGTGAATAAAGGCCAAGAAACCTCTAAACTCTTGGGCAAATTGCAGCCAAATGGGCCATATGAAGTTGTTATGATGTCTTGAACTCACTTAGCAACTAATTCAAGCATTAAAAGTTCCTTTTGCAAAAATTCCAATTTTGAAGATTCATGAAAAAATGCCTTATGTGACTTGTAATTCAAGGCATGAAAAATGGGAAATCTCTTAGGCAATTCTGAATTATGGACCATGAATGATGTTTGTGTGATGGTTAGAAGTTGATTTGAGGTCACATTTGGCTTTGGCAAGTGTTTTTGCAAGTTTCCTCTTTGGCACAAAAGTGAAAATTAAGAGATTTTGTCCAACTTTGCAAGGCCATAACTTTCATGACCAAGAATTTCTCATTTGAAGCATTTTTGAATCAAAAAGAGGTCGTTGAAAAACTTTCCCAAAAATGGCAAATTTCCATTACAAGTCACTTTCCCAAAATGGCAACTTTGCAAATGGCTTGAAATTCTTCAATTTTGTGAACTTCTAACTTCTTCTAAGATCAAATAAAGATCATACACATCCAAAATATAAAGAAAACCCTTTGCTTGGATGATTGGGAGTCTCAGATGCCCTGATTTTGATCTGACTTGCTCAAGAAGTCACCTTGTGATCAGATGCCTTCCCCATTGAATTTCTTCATGAAAATTGGTATGCATGATCCTCATATCATATAGAGACCAATAGAAACAAGAATGACCAAAAAATTTGTAGTTATGGCCTCTGAAACCAAAACCCTAATTTTAGGTCATCTGTGCAGTTAAGCTTGGCTCTGCTTCCATGCTTCCCTTAGTTCTTGTGATTTTCTGACTTCCTTGATCTTGGGAGGATATAATATGATTCTTGAATATACATGGACCCTCTTGAGATGATTGGAGACCCTTGGAGTGGCTCAGATAGCTCTGGGATTGCTCAAATCACAAACCCTAGATGCAGATGACTTTGAACCAATGCAGTGGAGCTAAAATGCAATATGAGATGCTATGATTGAATCTATGTAGATGAAAAGATCACAAGCCATGGTGAAATGAGTGAGGGAAAATTTGGGGTGTTTACAACAGGACTGGAAGGAATTGTGACTGTTGATACATGCTCGTATGGTCTTCTATATCCCCGGCCCCGTCCTCGGCCAAACACAGCATTGGTCTCACCCTCCCTTCGTCTTGGGGGTCCGCTGAAAGCTTTTCTTGCTCCATTCGAGCTGCTTGCACTTGTATCTTGGATCTTTCCCATCTTTAACAAGGTCTCTACCCTCTCTCCAGCAATTACTATGTCGTTGAACTTGGTGGCTGAACAAGACGCCAATCTTTCAATAAACACACCTTGCAATCTCCCCATAAACATATCAGCCATCTCATTCTCCAGTAGTGGGAGTTGCACTCTGGTAGCGAGCTGACGCCACCTCTGAGCATATTCTTTGAAACCCTCCTTAGCAGTTTGAGACATGTGCTGCAATTGAGTGCGATTTGGAGCCATGTCCAAATTATACTAGTATTGTCTCACATATACCATTCCAAAGAGGCCCCAACCAGGCTGTCCTGGAAATAGTACATCCATAGCTTTTCTTCATCAGTGTGAGCAGCAATCCTCCCTACAAAGGACTGAAGATGGGTCTTTGGGAATGCAGTGCCATTGTATTTCTCAAAAGTTGGAACCTTGAACTTGTAAGGGATTCTAACCCCTGGAACCAAGCCCAAGTCAGTAATGTTAAATCCCAAAGAATTCTGGGATTGAATAGCCTTGATCTGTTCTGCCATTTCCTCAAACTTCCTGTTTGTCTCAGCCCCATGGCCTTCCGTTTCGTCCAGCAACGTGAACTGTTCGTCCTGTCCATCCATTTGCACATTGTTTAATCCATCGTTGATTACGGTAACCCCTGGTTGTGTTACAGGTATTTCAACTTGATGTGCGCCCGTACCGTTACGATTACCTCCCTCGGCAGTACCATTATTTCTAGCTTGACCACTTTCTATCAACTCCCGCAGACGTTCTTGATTCTGACCCATGCTTGCCATCAAGGTCATAAAATTGTCCATCCTCAGTCTCAAGTCAGATAAGTCAGCTTGCATCTGATCCATGACTCTCTCTCTGTTGACCTTTGTTGGATATCTGTGTGTGACTGGATGTTCCCGAACTTTCCTAGGAGCTATAGTGCCTGAAACAACAAGAACGTTAGAAACTGAAGCACTACCTGTAAAACAAACAAACACGTCATATGCAATGCAAAGTAACTGCTCATGTTCCCAAGTTTTAAGCATTTGCATGCCCCAGCTCTGGCATCTACTCCAGACAGACACTTTGAGTATTAACTTTCAGACTTTCTCTTTGATGAGTGTTCAGATATTAGCAGTATCAGACAAACGAGTCTTGCACATTCAGAAAAGATAATTTTGCACATTAACACTGTATATCATGGACAAACCACTGCCGGCCAAAAGTTAGAGCACAAACAGAAATATTCCCCGAAGGTTTACAAGCCATTACATGAATAAAGACAAAACAGATAAAGCAAGACTCCTACATCAAGTTTGTAGGTAGTCTGAAAAATAAACTAAACTAAAGACCCTGGCTCTGTGTCGCTCCCAATAAATGAAGCCGGGTCAAATAGGGTACAGACGCGAACGGTCGGCGAGAGAGGGATGTGAGAACACACAGGAGTGAACTCACAGGAAAAGAAAGAGTCGCCAGCTGGGCATTTTTATCCCGGAGGAAAGGTAATGCTGCATAAACCTAGAAAGGTATGGATAAGACGGTTGCGAACCAGAGAGACTGAGAAAGGGGGTTGGTTACAACCTGGGAAGGTATTAGCAGCCAGATTGTCCGTCGTACTCGACGGGATCCACGCTTAAAATATTTGTGTTTTAAAGGGGTGGTGTCAGTGCAATTTGTGTATAAAAGAGCTGGAACAGGGTGTACAGGTGTCAGTGTAAAAGAAGTGTAAAGTGTGATATATACAGTGTCAGTGTAGGGACAAGGATGAAATGCTCATGATAATGAGGCTAAAGAATAAGGCTAGAAGGAGGGGGAATATACAGAGACTTTTGTTCGATAACTTGTTAAGCTATGCCTACGTATCCTCTCGTGCAATGAGGAAGTCAGAACACCGTAGTTCGACCCAAAGAGACTGAAAGATGAATTGACTGATGAACTGCTTACTTATCTATGCTCAAGTGTATGACCTGTCTGGCTCAGGTGCAAACTGTCTTGCATTAGACGGAAGAAACAAGTTCTCGTTTGTGAGTGAATGAGATGAGAAAAGAATCCCGGAGGAGACGATTATTATTTGTTTTTGTATTTTCTGTCTTTTATTGCTTTTGAAAGTTTGTTATAAGTTAATGAGCTTAAGCCTAAACCAATGGGTTAGTAAACTCATCACATCTTCCCTCTGATTAGGGGTAATGAGAATGCCTTAAGTGTGAAGTCAGCTTCTCACACTTAATTACCATGGTGTAGGATTAAGGTCATTAACCTACTTGTGATTATTTAGATGTTTTTGTTGTTTTTGTTTAGTGTTAAGTAATGAGATTAAGACATAATCAGGGATTAAACAGACTCATTACACCATCCTAATAGAAGGATAATAGATGAGAATGTTTAAGCTGAGGAAAGCTCCTCAACTTAATCCATGATTAGGGATTAAACTCATGACAAAACAAAGCCTTTATTAAGTGGATTTTAGTTAGTGGTGAGATTAAGAAGTGATTTTTTAAGGTTTGCAAGACAACTAGAGGGGGACTTGTCCATTAACACTAGGGTTAGTCCTTCTTAACCAGTTAAGGAAGAATTAGAACCCTAATGCAAGGCCCAAGTTACAAGCTTGATGTCTTTAGTGATTATTAGATGGATTGATTAAAGGAGTTAAACACATTAAGGGTTCAACACTTAGGATTAAAGTTATACACTCCATCCTAATAGAAGGATGCAGGCATAAGCTTAATCACAAAGCCTTAAAGCCTTTAGGGTTTAGTCCCTGATTATGAGGTGAGAAGAGAAAACGCAAAGAGACACAAAGGTAAAAGCTAAGTGGGAAAAGTCTAATCCTAATATTCACATGCTCGGATGGTCCTAGGTTAGTGAGGCTCACTATCCTAAAGAAGAAAGAAAGAAGAAGAGAAAGAGGAAAGGAGAAGCTCCATGGTGGCCTAGGCACACCTCCAGTCGAGAAAGAATTAGAGAAGGAGAGGAAGAAGATAAGATGAAGAAGAAATAAGAATGAGATGGGAATGCGATATGAATAATGCACAAACAGAGCCTACACCAGTAGGGCTTCCAGATGCAATAATTAAAATTGATCCTCAGTGGTACCTAACGGAGAAGGTCCGTTGCCTCTTCAATACCCGCAAAAGAAACTCAAGAAATACCAAGTCCAAATTGGAGTCAACAGTCAAGCACAATTGTCCATCCTCAGGGTATCAAAAGTCAAGTATGAGCATCCAGCATCCAGGACAACCAACAAGGGGAACCAACATTAACACCAGGAACCGATCTACGCAAAGTCACGGTTCAATTGAAACTGTCTCCATAGATCTCGTTATTCTGAGACAATATTGTGAAAACAATTAGTCAAAAAGGTCATCGCCACGTTTTATCCTTCATCATCAAGGTCAAACAAGGGACCTACGCAACACCAAACGAATACTAAAACCAAAATCAATGAAATTCTATTTAATTTAAACAGAGTTAATTAAAATAAGCTATAGGAATTACAATAAAAATCTAAACTAAAAACATTAATGAAATTAACAAATTGGTTAAACAAAACTAACAATTAAAGAACAAAACTATTCTAAATTTCTAAACAGATTAGCAAACTTATATTAAAATTAAATATTAAAGGTTGACAAAGATAAACTATAACCTTAACAAGTGTTAATTAAAAAACGAAAAAAAATACTTCTTAACAAATATTAATGAACTAAATTATAAACAAAAAAAAACAAATGAAAAGGGATTTTAGGCTACAATTTTGGAAGTGCTATTAGCAGCAAATCCGCTGGGCTTCCATGAGTGCCAAGCCCAACAACATTCCTCACAGCCTGGAGGTGTATGCTAGCAATATGGGTGTGCTGCGAAATCCGATGGGCCTTGGGGCTTGGTCCAACTCAGGTCTCAATCACCCTTTCATTTCCTGTCAAAATGAATAATTAAAAAAAAACATAATCAGAATTAAATTAAAACAAAAAAAGGAAGGTGAAAAACTCAGACTAAAACATGAGTCCCTTTGTTCATTCTCAGCGTAATTTTTGCCACAAAAATCCCTCGTCGGAAAAGATCAAAAGAATCAGCCGCCATCATCGTTGTCTCCTTGCTCATGCCGTTTAGCTTCTCCGTCCGCCGCCGGTAAGAGCTTGCGGCCTTCCTGCTTCTGTTTTGACGCGGTGGGTCTCGCGGTCTCGATTCGGATCTCCGCGGATTCACGGTGTCGTCTCAAGTCATCTCAAGTTCTTCCTCTCGGATCTGTTTCAGTTCAAAGAAGGTTTGTGCGATTTCCTTTTTGGTTCTCAAACTCTCTTTTCTTCTCCTTCTTCTCTTCTGATTTGGTGTTGTGTGGTGGACGTGTTGTTAGATAAATGGTGATTTGGATTGAATGTTGTTTGGTTGTTGAACAGGTCTTTGTGGGGTTGCTGGGTTTATGAGTTTGGAAGGGGTTGTGTTGCGGTGGTTGTGGTGATGTGTTAAGGGCGGTGAGGTGGTGGTTTGGAGGTTGAAGGTCGCTTGTTGTGTTGCGGTTCACAGGGTGAGGTCGTCGAAGGTTGGATAGAGGAAGGATGTGGGTGTGGTTGTTGAAGGTGAGTTTCGTATTCGGAGGAAGATTGTGGCCGGTTGTGTATGAGAATGAGTTGCGGTGTGAGGTGATGAAGGTGTGGTGAAGATGAAGTGTTTCTAGAAAAGGAAACAGAGGGCTGAGTCGTTGTTGGTTTGGATCCGGTTGCTCTTGTAATGTTGACGAACAATTGTGTTATTAAGGGTTTATGGAGAGAAAAGATGAAGGTGAAATATGGGGAATCATTACCGTTTTCGTTGATGTTTTTTTTGTGTTGAAGTTATCAATTGCTTTTTTCCTTTTTTCTTTTCGCAGGTCGTTACCTCAAGATAGTGTGTGGATGAGCTGTGCGCGAAGAGTCATGAAAAACATGAGAGTGATTGTGTCTGTGTATTGGCTGCGTGAACGATTTTGTGAAGGGAAAAGAGAGGAATGTTGTGTGTTTTTGTTTTGAGGGTGTAGATGGGAGTTGAGGTGAGTTGAGAGTCTAGGAGTTTTTGTTTGTGAAATCTGAAGTTATGGTGATAATGAAATGAACATGGTGAAGGTCAACTATGATCAACATCCCTTTTAAAGCTAGGTCAAACTTTTGAATCATGGGCTTAGCATGGATAATGGGCTTGTATATAAAAAAAATGGAAGAAAAAATGGACTTAAGAAAAAAAAGTATATGGATCCTATATGAGTAATGTGGAGTAATAATAATAAATGGTTATTAGAAATGTGTTTGAAAGTGGAATTTAGGAAAACAAAAAAAAGGTTTATGATAGACATATGGATCTAAAAATTACAAATGAAATTGGATAATCGGAAAATGGATATGTTTGAATAAAGGAAAATGGAAATTTGATAGTGAATGAATTTATTAGAAGTGAATTTGCAACTCCTCCTAGTACAAACAACCATGAACTTTCTTCGAGATCAACTTGCACTATTTTTCACCCGCCTCAAATAAGATGAGCACAAATGACGTTGAATAACTCAAATTGAAACGACAACCCTCTGAACGAATCACCATTTGAAGTTCTGACCAATTAATCTCTGAATTACTATGAATATGTCTAAAAGAAACTTTGGCAAAATAAATCCACAGATGAACACAACTGAACCTTGGATACACCCTGAAATGCCTTAAAGATGAGAATAGCCCTGTAACTTGATGGAGAAGAAACTATAATTCACACTTCACTGCTTGAAGAACCAGAAAGATCGGATGAATAGTTTTCGGACGTGAACTCCTTGAAGACCGCTAAATCAGGGAAATAAACCCTAAATTAGCAATCATAAGCATAAGAGAACAATACCACTGGTGGCTGCAAGCCAAGGCCTTGATTTCTTCTGATAATTCGCAAATAAAACGTGAGACCCTAAGTCCTGATGAAAATTGATCCCATGCCTCAGAAGCTTATGCAAATGATATGAATTCTAAATGTTAATGACCAAATGGAAATGAAAATGAGATGTAAATGAAAGACAGGCGAAGAAAGAAAATCAGAGGGCAAATTTGGGTGTCTACACTCTGCCACCTCTGCTCTGCTCTTCTTTACACCTGCTCTCAGTTTGAGCTCTTCAATCTCCTTCTGTGCCTCCTCCAAGGCTAACTGGCTTTGTGATAACTGCTGAGTCTTTTCCCTCCGAATGTTGTGGACTTGCTCCATCTCTTCTTTCTTGAAGGCCATTTGCACCTCAAAGAACTCTTCTTTCTCTTTGAACTTCTTTTGCTCTTCCCCCCTTTAGCCTTGCAACCAAACAATGGATTGACGAGCTTCCTTGAGAGTCTTCAAAGTTTATTTGCGTTCAGCTTCTCTTTTTGCTTCCATCATACCCAACCTGTGAAAGTGAGCTTCCCTTCCAGCAAAGTCTTTCTCTTTAGCTTCCAAAGAGGCTTGGATCTTCTGCAGCTCTCCTTCTGCTTCATTCTTGGCCCTGTTGGCAAGATGGTACAGGCTTACCATTTCAGCATTCTCCACTCTAACTTCATGCAGTTGAGCTTCCAATTTCTTGTACTCTTCAAGGTAGACAGTACTACTCTGGCTTGACACTTCTCCGCGATAAAGTGGAGCTTCTACTAAGAAAGGCATGAGAATTCTTCTACATATTTTTTCAACGATGCAGCAAATGGAGGATACGTCTTGGGATCTACTCTGCCAAAGTCTTTCTTACCCTTCCTTATCCTGTGAGCCCAAGCTTGAGTTACTTGCAAAACTAACTCCTTGCTTCCTTCCACAAGAAAATACAAAGACTCAACAAACTCATCCATCTGTGGAGGATCCTTCAAAGGGTAACCAAATTGCTTCCTAGCTAATGTTGGATGATAACTGATTACACCCTTCCTTCCCAGCAAAGGTACTCCAGCAAATCTTCCACAACTGACCAGCAATTCTTTACCTAGAAGATCTCTGTCATACCCCCAAGAAATATCTTCAACAGTTAGCCCCTTCAGTCTTCTTGACCATCTCCACTCATCCCTCATTTCCTTGAAAGCACCTGATTTTGGCAGTTGTCTGGCAAACCACTCAGCAAACAAAGAAGCACAACAGGCTACTGGTCCACCCCTACCTTTATCATTCCTATAATGCACACTGTAATAGAAGTAACCCAACAGAGTTGGCATAGGATTGCCTTTGGCAAAGATAGAGATCACTTCCAAGCTTACAAATTCTTTCTCTCCAGGGAACAAGCTGGACCCATACCCCATCAAAGCAAGCAAAGCACCAAAGTCACCCCAACTACCCTCTGTAGCATATCTCTCAGCCTCTGGTATGAGCACACTCCAAGGGAGTCCTTTGCCCTCACTATCCTTCAGAGCCTTCCTTACTGTAGCAGCTAGCAAATGAAAAACTTTGGCTATGTCCTCTTCTTTAAGCACCACCTCAGACCCATAGAAAGGCAATGTCTCTCTGACTGGAACACTCAGAATGCTGGCAATCTCCTCCAAGGTAGGAGCTAAGATGTAACCTGGAAACACAAAGCAACGCAACAGGGGATCATAAAACTACAACAAGGTATGCAAACTGTCCTTCTGGTCTGCAGTGGGCTTGTCCACATACTTCAATATCTGGCCATATCTTTTCCTGAAATTGCCCAAGACTTGGTCATTCATCAGACCTGCTAATTTCTGAACACTTCTGACTTCAAGTTAAAGAAAAGTATAGTGAACATTCTTTTTCCTTATAACTCTTCTGATTTCTGCCATCTGGAGATAAGATTTACCAGAACTGGGAGCTGATTATGAACAATGACCTGAAAAATGGAAACATAAACAGTTAATGCAAGAATGATGCAAATGCAATGCAGTCATATGATCAACTGGGACCATCTGGATATTGGACACTGAACACAAAGACCCTCTGATCAACTGCAAACCAAAAGTCCTCTGAATCACAACTCTCTGATAGAAGATCTCAGAACCACAGTACCAAGAAAACCAGAACACCAAAACCATAGGACCATAGGATCCGAAATCATAATAAGGACCACTGATAATGAGGGTATGTAGAGGCCAAGGGTTCCTACAAACCTGTCAACCCCTCCCAATCTCACTGGTAGGCTCCGGGTCAGACATCACGGACTCTTAAAGTCGAATAGCAATAATACTTTCACCATCTCTGAGAAATGGCTCATGACCAAATCAGGGAATCGGTTTGGCATTATATACTACGTAGGGAGGCCTCAGTTGAGTCCGGGAAATAAGGCCATCCTATGTGAGTCCCAGGTGGGCCCTCGGATGCGAATGGGTTTGCCACAAAATGTGGTCTGACACTCTCATCACTAAAGAGGGATGTTTCCACAAGGTGCTCAATGATCAGTCCCCTGCTGCATATAACTGTCAAGGTTATGAAATGAGAGAGGAAGATCCCCAAATCAAGACATTTCCAAGACGGTCGCAAATCTGGTCATGGAACTCACTACTACCCCCACGACAAGATCTCATGAGGCAAAAGTGGAACCAATCTAAGTCCTAAAGTGCACTGGAGCCGTGGTAATGAGCTCATCTCTCAGAAACAGTATCACCCAAGTCCCACCAAATAGAAAATCCAGTCCAGACAGTCCAGTATAATATATATGATGCGGAAAATAAATACTGAAAACTGTAAATAAAGCTGTAAATAATATCGTAAACAAACAACAATAAAATACAACACACAACAGCAAACAAACAACACCCAAAGAAACAGAAACACACAAGCGCTAGGAGAGACTCACAGGGGAACCATAGATTCTGGGTATATCCCCAGCAGAGTCGCTAGCTGTCGCTCTCTGGATTTCCATCCTGGTACAAACGCGAAAGTGGCGTGGAAAAGAATAGAGTCGCCAGTCAGGCATTTTTATCCCGAAGGAACGGGAATGGTAATGCTGCACAAATCAGAAGAAAGAAGAGGAAGGACACGGGTCCTGCGAACCAAAGAGACTGCGTTCGGGAGTCGGTTATGACCTGGGAAGGTATTAGCACCCAGATCGTCCGCCGTACTCGATGGGATCCACGCTTGTAGAAGAAATCTATTTCAAAGGGTGAAGAAATGAAAGTTGCTGCAAAGAAAAGGTAATGAACTGAATAAAAGAAAAGAAAATGGAACTGGAAAAGAAAGCTGAAAAGAACTGAATGAGAAAACAAAGAGAAAAAATGTAGGGAAAATAAAGATTATGCTCGAACAGGCCCTACCCCGCTGCCTACGTACCTCATCTGGACAATGAGGATCAGAGACGCCGTAGTTCCCCTAACTAGGGGTGGAAAAGAAATTGCTTGTGAATTAAGGTTTGAACTGCCTATGTCAATGCTCAGGTGTTGTAGACTCGGACGACGAGTGCGTAACCATCTTGCAAAGTGACAAGTAGGAGCAAGTTCGCTTACGTAGCGAAAGAAATGAGAAAATAATTCCCGAAGGAAAGATGCTTATTGTTTGTTTGTGTTTTTTATGAAGCTTTTATGAGTGTGTCACAAGGAAGTGACCTCAAGCTCTTTTCCATGGAATGTGCACTTGTCACTACATTCCAAGATGGGATAATAGAACAAGCACACTCAAGTAAGGAGAAGATCCCCAAAACTTGAACCCAAAGATTAGGGCCTAAGCTCACTAACTCATTAATTTATTAAGTGCTTTTGGTATTTACAATGAAGAAGTGTTTTTTATGCTTTTCTTGGTGAAGAAGATATCTTGATCAGACTTGTGCATCACAAGGTAAGCTTGTATTATCCCAAGATGGGAAAACTACAAGTACCTCATGGGATAAGGCTATTTCTCAAGGCATCACTTCAAACTTTATTAAGTTTTTTCTTTAAGGTTATGAGATGAGAAGAGAAAAAGAACCAAAAGGATCATAAAGGTAAAAGTCTAATGGGGGACTAAAGAATCCTAAGTGTTATCATGCATGTATATCCTAGGTTAGTGTGGTTTACTATCCTAAAGAAGGAAGAAAGAAGAAGAGAAGAGTAAGGCCTAAGCCCAACAAGCAAAGGGTTAGTACAAATGAGAATAAGATAAGAAAATATCAGATTTGGAGATGTGGGAATCACTTCCACACCTCTCACTTACGATATCCCCTGAAATGGTTAGTAACACAACAAATAAGCAAAGCAAAATGAATACAATGACAAGCCAACATCATACAAACTGAAGTGAAGTCACATATACAAATGCTCAATGCAAATGCAAACCATAAGAATGAGAAATGAAGGATGCAAGCAAATTATGAGGCAACATGAATCACATGGCAAACAAATGCACACTTAAGAAGATTCAAAGCAACAATGTACAAAACAAGAACTCAAAGCCCAAGACCAGAACTAAATCAAGTCAAAGAAGAGCTTTAGAAGCTAGAGAGATGAAGAGAAGAGAGGCATAAGACCAAACAATCACAGAATGAGAGGAAAGAAGTAAAGAGGTGAGGTGGAAGCACATAAGAAATGGAAGAACTTAAAAGGTAAGCAGATCACAAAAATTCTAAGACACAAACCCTAGACCAAGACCAGGAAGGTGCCCACACCCCAAAGAGACCCCAAATGAGAAGAAGAAGTTGGCACAAGTGCCCTTCTAAGCTTATGAGAGACCTTATGATCAAAAGGAAGCAAAATGGGATAAGGTATGAACCAAAATTCAAATCAAATCCACAATGCATCTAAAAATTCCCCAACTTAGGACAAATGATCCTCAAACATGATATAACAATGAGCCAAAAGGGTTAAGAAATAAAAAATAGAAACCAAAATGATATAAAGAAATAAAAAGAAAAAAGAATAAAAATGGGGAAATAAGCTGGGAGGTGTGGATAGTCAGAAATTTAGTGGAAATGGAATGTGCTTAAAGCTATGGGGGTGCGAATAGAAGTGGTTGAGCCCACAAGCCTGCGCAAGTGTACAAAAGACTGGGTGGAAATTCATAAAATAAAAATGGAAAATAACTGGCCAGAGGATGAAACAGACGCATCTTATGAAAGGGCTCATTAATTGACGTGGCGAATTGGTTGGTTGAGAGCTGAGGACGCATGATAATTATGGTGAGGTGAGAAATATTTGGAATTAAAACATAACTGAAGCTCATTTGAGAGAGAGGATGGCTTTTCAATGATGTCTAAGGGTTGATTCTGGACAGTTTGATGAGTTTTTGTTGCGTATTAAGTGAGATTGAAGAAATGGCTGGCCGGAGAAGATGACCGGAACACTGTTCCGGTCATCTGAAAGTGATTAGGGTTCAGGATTAGGGTTTAATCATAATTAGTGAGATTTGAATTTCAGCCGTTCGTTCGCGCGCATAGTCAATTCCCGCCCCCCTAGGTTTGAATCTGGGCCTTTAGATCAGCTGACTTTCTCATTTTCCCTTTTATTTCATTTTTATTTTATTTGTTTTGTATTTAATTTCCATGAATTTTTAAAAATAGTAAAATGCATTAAAAAATTCTGAAATTTTTTATCAAATCTTTTATTAATTTTGAGAACCCAAAAATATTTTTATTTTTATTTTTTGCATTAAAAATCATTTTTAAATCATTTAAATATTTAATTTTAATTAGTTAATGGAAATTAATTAATTAAAAATGCATTTAGGTATTTAAAAATCACCAAAAAAATTCACATTGCATTTTAAAACATTTAGAAACATTGTCAAACTCTTCAAACAAATTTATTTTTGGTTCTTGACCTATTTTGACATTTTTCATTGGAATTAAAGTTATTTAAAGGCAATATTTTGGTCCTAACTTGGAAAAATTCATTCTTCCTAACCATGAAGAGTTTGATGATGGTTCCTCTTGCATTGCATCCTTCATATCATGTAGTTTCTAGGGTAAAATTGGTTTGAATTTATCTTTCATTTTCAATTTGATATGCATTTTTCCTTTTGAAGTGCCTTAAAACCCTAGCAAACTTGAGAAAATCATAACCCCAATTAGGTTAAGAGTTAGGTCCCCTCCTTTGGGCATTGAACTTGTGTAGGTTTAGGGTACCTTTGATCCCATTTTCAATTTTTTATCATGTCATTTTCTCTGATTTTGAATTTTGTGTTGCATCTTGTGCATAAACCCTATTTCTTGCCTTCATTTGCACCCATCTCTCGTATGCTACATTTTATGCATAAGACATCTTAGGACATATTAGAATCATGTGTGATCATTCCATCATTCATTTTCCATGTTTTGCATTCATTCCATTTCATAAACTTTCATGAACTTTCATGATTCTTACATGTCTCATTTGCATCTTCATTGCTTGTATGATCATCCACATCTCTTGGCATGCTTTCATACCATCTCATAGCATCATTTGCATCATGATTATGCTTCTGATTTTGGTTTGCCTCATTGCATCTTTCTCCTTTTCATTTCATTTCATTTCTTGTTGCTAACTTTTCAGGTGGTAAGTGTTTGAGAAGTGAATTTGCCTTCACTTCTCACAATCTCTTCTCATCTTTCTTATGCATTCATTGCTGCATTTTACTTTTGTATTAGAGTGAGCTTGCTCATTCATGTTCCCTCCTCACTTTCTTTCTTCAAGCAACTTATCTTCTTAAGTGAAGTAAGTTGTCTTGCTTCTTCTTGTTTCTTTCTTCTTTCACTTGCTTCTTCCTTGGTGGCTTTTCCTTGAGGATCTCTTGCAAGCCTCATAAACCCTAGGAATACTCAAGCATGATAACAATTAGGGTTTTATTAGTCCCCCATTTAGTTTTACCTTTGTGTCATCTTTTGTGTCTCCTTTTCTCATCTCATAATCAAGGACTAAACCCTTAAGGTTTTAAGACTTTGTGATTATGGTTATGCCTGTATCCTTCTATTAAGACTGGAGCTGGAAGAGGCTGCTGGGAATGATGATGGAGCTGGTGATGAGTCTGAGGATACAGAGGATGAAGAGTGAAGGTGTTTGTTGGTGGAAAATGTATGTTTGGAGTCTGTCTGTTCTGAATTGTATGTCTGTTATGTCTGTTTCTTTAATGTTTTGTTTGGCCCCAAAATTTATGTCTAACAAGGGGGAGAACAATGATATTATGTCTGTCTGCTGAAATGGTATATTTTGGACCTATCAAAGTGTCACTGGGTGTAATGGGTACTTATCAAAGTCGGTTGGGCCAAGTCATGGCAGTGTACATCTCAGGTAACTACATGTTTTAGAGGGATCAAATTCTTAGCTCTCACATGATCCAACAGAAAGGAACTCCGCTGCTCTCTCTCAAAACCAGAAGAATATGTTAGCCAAAAATTAGCCAAAAGGGGAGTTTGTAGATGTTAGAAATTGGCAAAATTTTTGAAATACAATGTAAAAGTTATGAACTTAATTCAGGACATCAGTATGTCACACCAGATGTTGTGACATCGCGAACCTGCTATCTGCCTTAAATGATACGCAACATAAGTGCTTAAAATCAGGAGTAAATATCTGGAAGTAAACGTAAAGGGTGACCACTCCAAGGCGCCTCTTTAGGAACGCAACTAAAGTGGTTAAAATCGGGAGTAAATATCTGGAAGTAAACGTAAAGGGTGAGCACTCCAAGGCGCCTCTTTTGGAAGTTAAGTTGTCTGGTTCCAGTGTAAAGGAAACAGAAAACTAACTCACCTTGATTCAAGGAGATAACTGTGGGATTTAGAAATTACAAGTCTGGATAATTTGCAAAAAGCCCACAAACTCAGCATCTATTTAAGAAACTGATACACTCAAGTAAAGCCAATGATTTTAAGCAAAGTGTCAAGGGTGTTAGTGAAGCTAGTTACTTAAGCAGGTTTTATTTGTGTGTTATTCACTTTATAAGCTTTTAAGAAAAAAGTGGATTGTGTCTTGATTGAAACTGATAAGTAAGATCAAGCTGGTGTGTCTGAAGTGTGACTTCAAACTTATTAATCATTCTAAGATAGAGATCACTGTGTGATTGAGGGGGAGTGAGTAGGTACTCATATCTGAGTAGAGTCTTAGATAGAAATTGCCTTGGGTAGATCTTACGTGAAGGATTAAAATGATTGGTTTAATTCCCTAATTAATATTACTTATATTGAATTTCCTTCCTGGCTTGGTAGCCCCCATATGTAAGTGTGGAGATACACTGAACTGGGTTAACAATTTCCTGTGTTAATTAATTTTCTAGCTCATTAATTTATTGCTTAGGATATCAGTGTCTAAACATCTGTTTCGACATCTCATATCTGATCTCAGAATTTCAGATGCCTTGGTTCAGATTACCCGGATCGTAGTTGTTCGCTTATTCCCTTGTTTTGCGAGAATCGCCCTTTCGGGTTTTCAATCCACCAGGATACCCTTTTTTGTCTGAGCTGTCGGATGTGGCTTTTCAACTCAACGGGCATACACTTTTTTTTTATTTGTTTTCCCTAACTTTTGCCTGAGCTTTTTATTCTGTTTTTTAGCTCGCCGAGATACCCTTTTCTTGCCTGGACTTTAATTTTGTTTTTGTGTCCAGTGGGTCTTTTTATGCGAAGTATTTTTTAACTGCGTCCGAGTTAACAAGGGATTGAAAACCTTCTCCATCCATAGTGGTGAGCATCAGTGCTCCTCCTGAGAAAACTTTCTTCACTATGAACGGTCCTTCGTAGTTTGGGGTCCACTTGCCCCTGTGATCTGAACCTGGAGGAATAATCCTCTTGAGTACAAGCTCGCCTACTTGATACTCCCGAGTACGTACTCGTTGGTCAAATGATCGCTTCATTCTCCTCTAATAAAGCTGACTATGACAGATAGCAGCTAATCTCTTCTCCTCTATTAGACATAACTGATTGTATCGAGCACGTACCCACTCAGCATCATCAAGCTTCACATCCATCATCACACGTAATGAAGGAATTTCTACCTCAACAAGAAAGACTGCCTCCATACCATATACCAATGTGAAAGGAGTTGCCCCAGTTGACATCCTGACTGACGTTCGGTACCCATGCAACGCAAATGGTAACATCTCATGCCAATCCTTGTAAGTGACAACCATCTTTTGCACAATCTTATTAATATTCTTATTTTCCGCCTCTACCGCACCATTCATCTTTGGTTGGTAAGGAGAAGAATTGTGATGCTGAATCTGGAAGTCCCGACACAATTCTGCCATCATCTTGTTGTTCAAGTTGGAACCATTGTCAGTAATGATTTGCTCGGGCACTCCGTATCTGCAAATGATGTCTCTTTTCAAAAACCTGGCTACCACTTGACGAGTGACATTGGTGTAAGATGCTGCTTCAACCCACTTAGTGAAGTAATCATTCGCAGCCAGAATGAAACGATGGCCATTTGAAGCAATATTCTCTATTTTCCCGATCATGTCAATGCCCCACATTGAAAAGGGCCAAGGAGATGACATGACGTTGAGCGGGCTGGGAGGAACATGCCCCTTGTCTGCATAAATCTGGCACTTGTGGCACTTATGAGCGTACGAACAACAGTCTGCATCCATTGTTATCCAATAGTACCCCGACCTCAACAACTTCTTGCATTAACAGGCTTGCTTCGTGTCTATCCACGCATCTGAGCAAGACCATGTCAAAGTTCCTCTTATACAAAACCCCATCTGTATTCAAGAAAAAGCTAGCAACAAGTCGTCTTAAGGTCTTCTTGTCGTTGGATGATGCTCCAGCTGGGTATTCTTGTTTTTCTAGGAAGAGCTTGATATCAAAATACCAAGGTTTCTCATCAGACACAGCGTCTATAGAGAAAGCATAAGCTGGTGCGTCAAGCCTAGAAATGTTAATCCTGGGCACATAGTTCCAACAAAGGACTTTGATGGACGAAGAAAGAATAGCCAATGCATCGGAAAATTGATTCTCATCTCGTGGTATATACTGAAGCTTAACTGTGGTGAAGAACGCCAACAATCTTCTGGCATAATCCCTATAAGGAATTAAGTGTTCTTGATGTGTATACCACTTGCCAGTAACCTGATTGATAACGAGGGCTGAATCTCTGAATATACCGAGGGTCTTAATCTGAAGATTAATAGCCTCCTCTATTCCCATTATGCACACCTCGTATTCCTCTTCATTGTTGGTGCAGCCAAAAGTAATTCTGGAAGCAAAGGGAAATTGAACACCTTCAGGAGTGATAAGAACAACACCAACTCCACGTCCGTTGTAATTGATTGCCCCATCAAACATCAACTTCCATCTGGATTCAAGGTCTGGCCCCTCCTCCGGATGTGGTTCCTCACAATCTTTTTCTTTGAGGTACATGATGTCCTCATCAGGGAAATCAAATTTCATTGGCTGATAGTCGTCTTCAAGAGGTTGTTGTGCGAGATAATCTGACAATATACTTCCTTTGATGGCTTTCTGGGAAGTATATTGTATGTCATACTCTGTTAAGATCATTTTCCACCTTTCAACCCTTCCGGTTAATGTTGGTTTCACGAAAATATACTTGACAGGATCCATTTTTGAGATTAGCAGTGTGGTATGGGTCAACATATACGGTCTCAGTCGGCGAGCAGCCCATTGCAAAGCGTAGCAAATTTTCTCGAGCAGTGAGTAACGGGATTCACAGTCGGTAAACTTTTTGCTAAGGTAGTAAATAGCATACTCTTTTCGACCAGACTCGTCATGTTGGCCTAGAACACATCCCATCGACCCTTCTAGCACAATTAAGTACATGATAAGTGGTCGTCCTAGAACTGGAGGCATTAGAATCGGAGGTGTCTGCAAATATTCTTTTATCTTTTCAAAGGCTCTTTGAGAGTCCTCATTCCACCTGGCCGTTTGTTCTTTTCTCAGCAATTTGAATATTGGTTCACACGTGGCAGTTAGATGAGATATGAACCGAGAAATGTAGTTCAATCTCCCTAAAATCCCACGCACTTCTTTTTCTGTTTTCTGTCCAGGCATATCTTGTATTGCTTTTACTTTTGCAGGATCCACCTCGATTCCTTTCTGGCTAACAATAAAACCCAGCAATTTTCCGGAACGCACTCCGAAAATGCACTTGTTTGGATTCAACCTCAGCTTATACTTTATCAATCTATCAAACAGATTTTTGAGATTGACCAAATGCTCTTCTTCGTTTCGGGACTTGGCAATCATGCCGTCCACATAGCATTCAATCTCCTTGTGTATCATTTCATGGAATAATGTGACCATAGCCCGCTGATACGTTTCCCCGACGTTCTTCAACCCAAAGGGCATAACCTTGTAGCAGAATGTACCCAACGGGGTAATGAACGTTGTTTTCTCCATGTCTTCCGGTGCCATCTTGATCTGATTATACCCGGAGAAGCCATCCATGAAAGAAAATACCGAGAATTAAGCGGTGTTATCTACCAGCACATCAATATGAGGTAATGGAAAGTCATCCTTTGGACTGGCTCTGTTTAGATCCCGATAATCAACGCACATCCGAACTTTGCCATCTTTATTTGGTACAGGAACAATATTAGCTACCCAAGGTGGGTAACTAGTTACGGCAAGGAATCCGGCATCCCACTGCTTCTGAACTTCCTCCTTGATCTTCATCGCCATATCAGGACGAGTTTTTCTCAGCTTTTGTTTTACAGGAGGACAGTCTTCTCTTAGTGGTAGCTTATGTACAACAATGTCAGTATCCAGCCCTGGCATATCTTGATACGACCTGGAGAAGATATCCACATATTCACGTAGCATACCAACCAACTCCTTCTTTACCTCGGCTTGCAGACTGGCCCCAATCTTTATCTCTTTCTTTAACTTTTCAGTCCCGATGTTGATGATCTTTATCTCTTCCTGATGAGGCTAAATGACCCATTCTTCTTGTTTCAACAACCTGACCAATTCTTCAGGGAGTTCATAGTCTTCCTCAACCCCTTCATCAGCTTGGTAGATAGGATTGTTGAAGTCATGCGTGGTCATAGCAGGAACGTTATCACTAGAATCCAGATGATCAACACTGCACAGATGATGTGCTCATTTCAGAATCTGTTTTTTTCACCAAAAGAGACGCAAACAAATAAACAAACGAAAAAGGAAAAACATTTCCATTTTGTTCTTTTTGTGAAAAATTTAAAACGAAAGAAAGAGCACACAATTTGCTTGAAAAATGTCCTTTATTTCATGGAAAATATAAATGCATTAAAAACATGGTGGCCCAACAAATGGATTCGCGCACCTTGGGCAGAGTGCAGGATATACATGCAGCATGATAAAAGGAAACAAGTAAACTACTTTTATTGCCAAGTGACTTGAACGAAATCCTCGGCAGACTAGTTCCTAAGCTCCTCCCCAGGTGCACATGGGTGAATCCAGCTATCGCAGTCGCAGTCATTGTCCCCTTCTTCACTTGTTGCACAAATGTTGTCGCGATCGAGCATTCCAGCGCTTGTGAAAGTTATGGCTTTACCACCTTGAGGCCAGTTGGACCTGCTAGGCTGCTAACCATGACCGAACTTGTCATCTTTCTTCTCTAATTCCAGCAACTTGCCCCAGCCTTGGGCGCTTCCAGATTGAACCACTTCTTTGGCTTGTCTGTAGGAGTATATGGAGGTTCCTTCCTTCTCGTTGTTCCTCTCTGTATGAGCCAAAATGCTCACATTGACTGCTTCAAAAGCCTGACACAACGTTTCATGAATTTCTCTGTCCATCTCCACGTACTTGAAAGTTGACAGGTGACTCACAAAGATATCTTCTTCTCCACACACAGTGATCATCTGGCCATCAACCACATACTTCATCTTTTGATGCAACGTGGATGTTACTGCACCTGTAGCATGGATCCAGGGACGTCCTAGCAAGCAACTGTAAGCAGGTTGAATATCCATGACATAGAACATGCTCTTGAACACTTGAGATCCTATCTTCCCCGGTAGCTCAACTTCCCCGAACACAGACCTTCGGGACCCATCAAAGGATTTAACAATTAAATCACTGGGTCACAAGACAATGCCATCAACATTCAACTTCATCAAGGCCTTCTTAGGGAGCACATTGAGAGAAGAGCCTGTATCAACTAAGACATGTGATAGAACAACACCCTTACACTCCATGGTAATATGCAGGAAGTTGTTGTGATTACGGCCTTCAGAAGTAAGATTTATATCCGTGAAGCCCAACCCATGGCTAGCATTCAAACTGCCTACTACAGCCTCCAACTGATTAACAGTTATCTCTTGTGGAACATACGCCATCTGCAACATTTTCAGCAAAGCTTCCCTATGAGCTGGAGAACACATCAATCATGACAAGATTGATATTTTGGACGGAGTCTGATTCAGCTGTTCAACTACTTTATAGTCGGTTTTCTTTATTATCCTCATAAACTCCTCAACTTCTTTTTCGAAAGTACCTTGTCCAGCAATAGGAGTTGTCATTTCTTCGGTCGCTATCTACTTTCCTTTAGCCTTTGCAACAGCTTCAGCCTCAGGATTTCCTCTGAGGACTTGAGGAGAAAAACGACGCCCGCTTCTTGTAAAACCACCGACTCCTCCGACATTCACCACAGTCGGGTCAATTGTTACTGCCTTACTCTCCACCTTCTGACCTTCCACATACACATCCGAGCCATAATTCCACGGGATGACTTTTTCATCAGCGTAAGGTACTGGTCCTGGAACAGTAATAGTAACAGGACTAACTTCCGGAGCATAGATAGTCACTGGCTCCCTCCGGGAAGGTACTTCAGCTGGATCAAAGTAAATCATTATGGTAGACACACAGTCACCTCTATCATCAACCTTATGAAACTGCAGTGACCCCTCGTCAATCAGATATTGCAATCCAACCTTCAACAGCCCGGGAACACTTGTCCTTTCAACAGCCTGTCTTTTACTACCAGCAATGAAGTCTTCACCTCTTCCACATTCAGAATCAAGCTTAACTTCTCACCACCGTCAACAACATTTATGCTCTCCCCTCCATGGTTTGGAATAGGGTTTGATGTAACATTAAGCGGCGGTGCAAAGTTAAACGCCTTTGAATCGATCAAGTCCTGAACATTATGTTGTAGCACCCTGCACTTCTCAGTTGAGTGCCCGGGTGCTCCTGAATGGAACGCGCATCTCGCGTTAGCATCATACCCCACTAGAAACTCTCCAGGTGGAGGTGGTGCTAATGTCCTTAATTGTACCAAGTTCAAGTCTAACAACCTCTGCAACAGTGTCGTATATGTCATTGGAATGGCCTCAAGCACCCTATTAGTCGGACGAGCTTGTCTTGGTTGATAGGGTCTTTGCTGATAATTGTTGCGCGACGGCTGTTGTTGTTGTTGATGTTGCTGTTGTTGGGGTTGAGTCTGTTGCACAAGACTTGATGGAATAGTGACAGCTGCCACTTGCTCATAGGATCTTCTATATCCCGGCCCCGTCCTCGGCCGTACACAGCATTAGTTTCACCTTCTATTCTTCTAGGAGGTCCATTAAAAGCTTTTCTTACACCGCTTGAGCTACCTGCACCAATGTCCCGAATCTTCCTCATCTTCAACAGAGTTTCGACCCTCTCTCCTGCTATCACAATGTCATTAAACTTTGTAGCTGAACAAGACGCCAACCTCTCGATAAACACCCCCTATAGCGTTCCCATGAACATATCAGCCATCTCATTTTCCAAATGGGGAGGTTGTACTCTGGCAGCAAGCCGACGCCACCTCTGAGCGTACTCCTTAAACCCTTCTTTAGCATTTTGAGACATGGTCTGCAGCTGAGTACGATTTGGAGCCATATCCAAATTGTATTGGTACTGCTTCACGAATGCCTCTGCTAAATCCTTCCAGCTTCGAATGTTAACCCTGCTCAGCTTCATATACCACTCCAAGGAGGCCCCCACCAGGCTATCCTGGAAGTAATACATCTATAGCTTCTCGTCATCGGTATGGGCAGCAATTCTTCCTACAAAGGACTGGAGGTGAGTCTTCAGGAAAGTCGTGCCGTTGTACTTATCGAAAGTAGGAACCTTGAACTTGTAGGAGATTCTGACCCCTGGCACCAAGCCCAAGTCAGTAATATCAAACCCCAGGGAGCTCTGAGATTGAATGGCATGGATCTGCTCAGCCATCTCTTCAAACTTTCTGTTCATTTCATCCCCTTGGCCTTCTGGCTCGTCCAGTAAAGTAAAATGTTCATCTTGGCCATCCATCTGTACGTTGTTCAGTCCATCATTGATAATAGTAACCCCTGGTTGTGCCACCGGGATCTCTATGTGATGGGCGCCAGCCCCATTGCGATTACCTCCATCTGCGGCCCCATTGTTTCTGGCCTGATTATTTTCCACCATCTCGCGCAAGCGCTCCTGAGTCTGACCCATCCCTGCCATAAGGGTGATGAAATTGTCCGTTCTCGTTCTCAAGTCATCCAAATCTGCCTGCATTTGATCCACCACTCTCTCTCTGTTTACTCTTGTGGGATATCTGTGTACAGTTGATTGTTCTCGGACCTTCTTGGGAGCTATGGTGCCTGAAAGGACATAAACGTTAGAAACTGATGAATTACCTGCAAAACAACAAACATGTTATATGAATGCAATGTAACTATTCATGTTTCCAAGTTTAGGCATTTATATGCCCCAGTTCTGGTATTTGCTCTAGATAGCTCCTTTGAGCATTAATTTTCAAACTCTCCCTTTGAAGAGTGTTCAGATCTTAGTAGTCTCAAACAAACAAGCTTTGCGTACTCAGAAATGGCAATTGGAAATTAACATTGCATAACATGGATAACCCACTGACGGTCAAAGTTAGAGCACAAACAAACTCCCCAAAGGATTACAAGTCAATATATGAACAAAAAGATAAAGCAAAACTCCTACAACAAGCCTGTAGGTAGTCAACAACAATACAATAAAAATATAGACTAAAGGAAAGACTCAAGTTCTTCTTCTGCGGCTATCACCTTTGTCCGGTTCTTCTTCATGCCCACTCTCAGCTTAAGCTCTTCAATCTCTTTCAATGCATCCTCCAAGGCCCTCTGGCTCTGTGCCAACTGTTGAGTCTTTTCCCTTCGTATTTTGTGAACTTGTTCTACTTCTTCTTTCTTGAAGGACATTTGTACCTCGAAAAACTCTTCCTTTTCTTTATACTTCTTCTGCTCATGTTCCCTTTGGCCTTGCAACCAGACAATGGACTGGCGAGCTTCTTTAAGAGTCTTCAAAGTCTTCTTACGCTCCACTTCTCTTTTTGACTCCATTAGACCCAATCTCTGAAAGTGAGCTTCTCTTCCAGCAAACTCCTTTTCCTTAGCTCCTAAGGTAACCTGCATCTTCTGCAGCTTTTCCTCTGCTTCATTCTTGGCACGATTGGCAAGGTGGTACAAGTTAACCATTTCAGCATTCTCGACCCTGACCTTGTGCAACTGAGCTTCCAACTTCTTATATTCTTCCAGAGAAACAGTATTCTGACATGGCACCTCTTTGGGATACAATGGAGCTTCCACTGAAAATGGCATGAGCAATTCCTCTACACGCTTCTGCAACCATGTAGCAAAAGGAGAATATGTCTTGGGATCTACCCTTCCAAAATCCTTCTTTCCTTTCTTCACCCTGTGAGCCCAAGCCTGAGATGCTTGTATGACCAACTCTTTATTTCTCTCCACAGAAAAGTACAAAGACCCAGCTAACTCTTCCATACTTGGTGGATCTCTCAGAGGATAACCAAATTTCTTCCTGGCTAAGGTTGGATGGTAATTGATCACACCCTCTCTTCCTAGCAAAGGGACACCAGCAAATCTTCCACAACTAACCAGTAACTCCTTTCCCAACACATCTCTATCATAACCCCAAGCTATATCCTCAGAAGTTAGTCCCATTAGCCTCCTGGACCACCTCCATCCATCTCTAATCTCTTTGAAAGGGCCTGACTTTGGCAATTACCTCGCAAACCAATCAACAAATAATGAAGCACAACAACCCACTGGTCCACCTCTGCCTTTCTCATTACGGTAATGAACATTGTAGTAGAAATCTCCCAACAAGGTTGGTACAGGGTTACCTTTAACAAAAATGGAAATCACCTCCAAGCTCACAAACTCCTTTTCTCCTGGGAAAAGACTAGATCCATATACCATCTGGGCTACCACAACACCAAAATCTCCCCATTTACTCTCTTTGGTATACTCTTCAGCCTCTGGTATAAGCACATCCCAAGGAAGTCCTCTTCCCTCACTGTCCTTCAAAGCATTCTTGACCTTAGCAGCTGGTATACGACAAACTCTGGATATGTCTTCTTCCTTGAGAACTACCTCTGACCCATAGTAAGGCAAAGTATCTCTGACAGGAACACCCAAAATGCTGGAAATCTCCTCCAAAGTAGGAGCCAAAATATAATCTGGAAATACAAAACACCGCAACAAAGGATCATAAAACTGAAGCAAAGTTTTCAAGCTATCCTTCTGGTCTGCAGTAGGTTTATCCACGTACTTCAAAATCTGACCATACCTCTTTCTGAAATTCCCTAAAACTTGGTCATTCATCAGCCCTGCTAATCTCTGAACACTCTTGACTTCTGGTTGGAGAAAAGTGTAATGAACATTCTTCTTTCTTGTAATTTTCTTAACTTTTGCCATCTGGAGAGCTTACAATTACCAGACCTGGGTGTTAAATTGTAAACAACAACCTGAAAAATGGAAACACAAATAGTTAATGCGAGTATAATGCAATGCAAATGCAAATGCAGGCATATGATCGATCTGGGACCATCTGGATACTGGATATTGAGACCCTCAAATAACTGAAAACCAGAATTCTCTGAGCCATAACCATCTGATAGAAACCCTCAGAACCAAGAGACTAAGAAATCCAGAACCATAAGGACCAAATCATAACAGAGACCATACTAATAATGAGGGTATGTAGAGGTCAAGGGTTCCTGCAAACCTGTAAACCCCTCCCAATCTCACTGGTGTGCTCCGGGTCAAACAACACGGACTCTCCAAGCTGAATAACAATAATACGTTCACCATTTCCGAGAAATGGCTCATGACCAAATCAGGGAATCGGTTTGGCATTATATACTACGCAGGGAGGCCTCAGCTGAGTCCGGGAAAACAAGGTCATCCTATGTGAGTCCCAGGTGGGCCCTCGGGTGCGAATGGGTTTGCTACAGAATGTGGCCAGCCACTGTCACCACTGGAGAGGGATGCTTCCACAAAGTTCTCAATGATCGGTCCCAGCTGCATATAACTATCAAGGTTATGAAATGAAAGAGGAAGATCCCCAAATCAAGACATTTCCAAGACAGTCGCAAATCTGGGCGTGGAACTCACTACTACCCCCATGACAAGATCTCATGAGGCCAAAGTGGAACCACTCTAAGTCCTAAGGTGCACTCAAGCCTTGGTAATGAGCTCATCTCAAAGTAACAGTATCACCCAAGTCCCACCAAACAAAAAATCCAGTCCAGACAATCCAGTATAATATATGATAAATGAAAGTAAATACTGAAAAGTGTAAATAAAGCTGTAAATAAACTGTAAATAAACAACAACAAAATACACAGGCAACAAGAAACAATTAACACCCAAAGAAACAGAAACAAACAAGCGCTAGGAGAGACTCTCAAGGGAACCAGAGATTCCGGGTTCGATCCCCAGCAGAGTCGCCAGCCAGACATTTTTATCCCGAAGGAACGGGAATGGTAATACTGCACAAACCAGAAGAAAGAAGAGGAAGGACACAGGTCCTACGAACCAAAGAATCTGGGTTCGGGAGTCGGTTACGACCTGGGAAGGTATTAGCACCCCAGATCGTCCGCCGTACCTGACGGGATCCACGCTTGCAAAGAAATATGTAGAAGCACGCCTTCAACCTCAAAGATTTTGATGAAGACAACACACCCCATGCTTTTCATATCTGCAAAAAGTCAAGAGCTCCAACTGATCAAGCTACAAGCAACCGGCATGGTGATCAAGCTTCTTATGCATCATCGTTTTACTTCAAGCTTGGACGTTTTTGTTTAGGTACATCAATCCCTCTTTTAAATTGATGTACAAGTGTTCACTCATTCAATCACATGTTAGCATAATGCATAAAATAATTTGATTAATTTTTTCAAACCGTTTAACACTTTTTGAAAACAATCTATTTCTGTTTTTAACAGTGTTAACCGGTTAACCATTTGGTTAACCGGTTAACACTGTAAGAATTTTGAAAAATATTTCTCTTTGAATTTCAAATTACACCTTTTGAATATATCTCTTCATAAATTATTTTGTTTCATAATTGTCATACCTTTTCACAAGGGTGTCTTCAATAATTTAAAATCTGAATTTTTTCAAATTCAAAAAACACCTCCTACAATTTTTTATGAAAATCACTTAAATCAAATTCACTAAAAACTCAAATATTTTTATACTTCTAAAAAGTGTTCATAAGATCATCATCTTTCATATTGCATGTTTGAACACTTGTATTGATATTTGAAAAGTGATTTGTGTACATAGGATAAGATCATTATTGATATCCAATCTTTGTATTACTCACTCAAAATTACAAAAAGTATAGAAAGGTTTTTCTATTTGTGACTTGTGATCCAGGATTGTTGGACACAAGGGTTGTGTGGCAAGAGGATTGTTCTTGCACACAAAGTTGCTTAGTTGTTTAAAAAGTAGGCCTCACCATTGAAGGTGTGATAGGTTGTATTTTTTCTAAAAACTAGTGGAAATCTCTTTCAAATTGAAAGGGGACTGGATGTACCTTTGGACTCTGAAGGGATCCAGGATAATTCTTCGTGTCACTTTTATTTTCTTCCTTACTGCTTTCCTTCCATACACATTTAAAAGAAAAATTCTATCCATCAAAGAAAAAGAATCGAGAAAAATTATAACACCTAATTCACCCCTCCTCTTAGGCACATTCTGATCCTACAATTGGCATCAGAGGAGGTTTAGGTAACCTGTTCCTACAAGATCCTTATGGCTTCCGCAAACATGAATCTTGTTTTCAAAGATGGTGGAAGTAGCAACAAGCCTCCGCTTTTCTCCGGCGAATACTTCGATTTCTGGAAAATCAGAATGAGGGCACATCTTGAAGCCCAAGTAGAAGGCATATGGGAAGCAATCGAAGAAGGTCCGCATAATCCTGTCAATGTGATCAATGACGTTGGAACCGCGAAGTTGAAGAATATGTATGATGAAGATGATAAAAGGAAGATCCTAAATGAGAAGAAAGCAATCAACATACTTCAAAGCGCTCTTAGTATGGACGAATTTTTTCTTGTATCACAATGCAAATCGGCAAAGGAGATTTGGGATACTTTGGTAGAAACACATGAAGGAACAACAGAAGTTAAAATATCAAGGCTTACCACGTTGAGTCAAGAATATGAAATGTTCCGCATGCAGCCCGGAGAATCTATTGCGGCTTTACAAAAAAGATTTGTTCATCTAACCAACCATTTTATTGCACTCGGAAAGACCTTCACCAACGATGATCTCAATTTGAAAGTTCTAAGGTCTTTGACAAGGGAATGGCAACCGAAGGTGATCGCAATTTCGGAGAAGAAGAGTCTCTCAACAATGACATCCACATCTCTATTCGGCAAACTTCAAGAGCACGAATTGGAACTTGGAAGGCTTGAGAAGCACGAAAGTCAAGAGAAAAAGTCCAAAGGAATTGCTTTGAAGATTGACACGAAGGATGATAAAGATGACGAGATCTCTGAAGATGAGAACTTCATGCTACTTGTTAAGAAGCTTGGTAATTTTTTTAACAAAAATAATAATTCTTCTTTTCCTAAAAAGAATAAACATTTCATGAAGAAGGATACATCCACATCGAATCAAGAAGTTACATGCTATGAATGTGGAAAACAAGGTCACATAAAACCGGATTGTCCAAGACTTGCAAAGAAAGGAGGATTCAAAGGCAAGAAGGACTTCAAAAATAAAAAGGCTTATGTCGCATGGGATGAAAATGAAGTTAGTTCCTCTTCGGAATCGGAAAGCGACGAATGTGCAAATATGGCGTTAATGGCGTCACATCACTCCGATGAAGAAAATGATGTGGTTAGTAGTAACTTTTCAATTTATGAAAATGATGCACAAGAAGTCATAGATGAACTTCTAAAGGAATGTAAGACTTTATACAAAAATATTTCATCCCAAAAGAAGAAAATATTATCTTTAGAAGAACAAAATGCATCTTTTGAAAAATACATTGAAAATGAAAAACAAAAGATAATGGATGAAAAACAAATCCTAACATGTAAAAATTGTGAGTCATTGTCCTTTCAAATTGTTCAACTCAAAAGAGTTTTAGAAAGATATGAAAAAGGTCAAATTGGCTTGGAGGAAATTCTTAGGCACCAAAGATATCCAAATGATAAAAGTGGCCTAGGATATTCTAAGTTTTCCAAACAGAGCACAAGTGAAACCGTTTTCGTAAAAGCTAGTGAACAAATTGTTAAGGAAAAGACTAACAATTCTAAAACTATGCATCAAATTCATAAAAGTAAAAGGATCATTAAGAAACAAAAATATGTTCCTAGATTTAAAAGTCAATTTCAACCTATGTGCTTTTATTGTGGAATCAAAGGCCATACACCTAATGCTTGCTATGTGCGCAACATTGGTGTTGCTAAAGGGCATTATGTGTGGGTTGAAAAGGGTACTAACTATCAAGGACCCAAAGCAATTTGGGTACCTAACAAAACTTGACTTTGTTTTGTAGGTATGCTTGAAAACAACTTCTACACAATGGTATCTCGATAGCGGTTGTTCAAAGCATATGACGGGCGATATCAACAAATTTTCAAGTCTAACACTTAAGGCCAAAGGATACGTTACTTACGGTGATGATAATAAAGGAAGAATTCTTGGAGTTGGGACCATTGGTGCATATCCTCATACAATCATCGAAGACGTCCTTTATGTGGAAGGCCTTAAACATAACCTTCTTAGCATAAGTCAATTGTGTGACAAAGGGTTCCGAATCAACTTCACAAAGGAGGAATGCTTGATAGAACACGAAGTCACTCATGAACTCTTGATAAAAGGTAAAATATTTAATAACATTTTTATGATTTCTTTTGGTGACTCTCTCTTGAAGGTGAAGTGCTTAATGGCAAACAACAACGAGGCATGGCTTTTGCATAAGAGGATTGCTCACATTCACATGGACCATTTGAATAAATTATTAAAGCATGATCTAGTTGTTGGTCTTCCAAAGATGAAGTTTATCAAGGATAAGCTTTGTGACGCATGTCAAAAGGGGAAGCAAACCAAAAAATCCTTCAAGACCAAGAAAGTGATATCCACTACAAGACCACTACAATTGTTACATATGGATCTTTTCGGTCCATCAAGAACAAAAAGCTTCGGAGGTAACGTTTTTGCACTAGTTATTGTTGATGATTTCTCTAGATACATTTGGACTTTGTTTTTATTGCAGAAAAGTGATGCCTTTAAAGCATTCAAGAAGTATTCCAAGCAAATTCAAAATGAGAAGTCACTCTCAATTGTTTCCATAAGAAGCGACCATGGTGGCGAATTTCAAAATTCATCATTTGAAGATTTTTGTGAAGAGCATGGAATCTCTCACAACTTTTCCGCACCAAGGACTCCTCAACAAAACGGTGTCGTAGAAAGGAAGAATAGGGCACTAGTGGAACTTGCAAGGACAATGCTTAGCGACTCAAATCTTCCTAAATATTTTTGGGCGGATGCGGTTAGCATGGCTTATTTTGTAAGTAACCGTGTCAATATTCGACCTATTCTCAAGAAGACCCCATATGAGTTGTTCAAGGGAAGGAAACCCAACATATCTTTCTTCCACATATTCGGATGCAAATGCTTCGTTCTCAACAACGGCAAGGACAAACTTGGTAAGTTTGATGAGAAATCCGATGAAGGTATATTTCTTGGATATTCTCTATCAAGTAAAGCTTTTAGAATTTTCAATAAACGTACTCTTACTATTGAAGAATCCATACATGTTTCGTTTGATGAGACTAACCCCTCGAAAGAGGATAATATTATTGTGGATGATGATGATGTTGTTGTAGATCTATCACAACAACAAAAGGAGATATCAAAAGAACAAGCAATATCACAAGAAGATAAGTCACCAACCATTGAAGAACATCAAGATCTTCCAAAAGAATGGAGAACTCATAGAGATCACCCGATAGATAAAGTGATTGGTGATATTAGCCTAGGAGTTTCAACTCGACTCAATCTCAAGGATGCTTGCCTTAACATGGCGTTCGTGTCTCAAATTGAACCAACAAAAATCGATGATGCCTTGGGAGACGATCAATGGATAATAGCTATGCAAGAAGAACTCAACTAATTCAAAAGGAACCAAGTGTGGACTCTTGTACCAAGACCGGACAACAAATATATCATAGGCACAAGATCTTCCAAAAGAATGGATAACTCATAGAGATCACCCGATAGATAAAGTGATTGGTGATATTAGCTAAGGCGTTGCAACTCGACTCAATCTCAAGGATGCTTGCCTCAACATGGAGTTCGTGTCTCAAATTGAACCAACAAAAATCGACGAAGCCTTAGGCGACGATCAATGGATAATAGCTATGCAAGAAGAACTCAACCAATTTGAAAGGAACCAAGTGTGGACTCTTGTACCAAGACTGGACAACAAACATATCATAGGCACAAGATGGGTATTCAAAAACAAACTTGACGAGAATGGGATCATAGTTCATAACAAAGCAAGATTGGTCGCACAAGGCTACAACCAAGAAGAAGGAATCGACTTTGATGAAACATTCGCTCCGGTAGCAAGGTTAGAAGCAATTAGATTATTACTTGCTTACGCTTGTTCTATGAATTTTCAGTTGTACCAGATGGATGTCAAAAGCACTTTCCTAAACGGTTACATCAATGAAGAAGTCTACGTCAAACAACCTCCGGGTTTTGAAGACTTCAAGAACCCATCTCATGTTTACAAGTTGAAGAAGGTTCTTTATGGCTTAAAGCAACCACCAATGGCATGGTATGATCGCCTTAGCACTTCCTATGTGAGAAAGGTTTTACGAAAGGAAAGGTTGAGAAGACTTTGTTCATCAAGAATCTCAAGGGCAACACCTTACTTGTTCAAGTCTATGTCGACGACATCATCTTCGGTTCAACAAACAAAGATCTTTGCAAAGAATTCTCTCTTATGATGCAAGGAGAATTCGAGATATCCATGATGGGAAAGATGAACTACTTCCTTGGTTTACAAATCAAGCAAACAAAGGATGGCATCTTCATCAACCAATCCAAGTATTGCAAGGAGTTATTGAAAAGATTTGATATGGACAATTGCAAAGAAATGTCTACTCAATTGGGATCCGGAACGTATGTTGATCAAGATCTTTCCGGCACTTCAATAGATATTATAAAGTATCGAGGTATGATCGATTCACTCTTATATTTGACGGCGAGCCATCCTGACATTATGTTTAGTGTTTGTTTGTGTGCCCGCTTTCAAGATAATCCGAAGGAATCACATCTCACTGCCGTGAAGAGGATCATGAAGTATCTCAAAGGAACGACGCACGTCGGACTATGGTATCCTAAAGGTAGAACATGTTCTTTAATTGGTTATTCTGACGCTGATTATGCAGGATGTAAGACCGATAGAAAGAGTACAAGTGGTACTTGTCACATTCTCGGGAATGCACTAGTGTCGTGGGCATGCAAGAAGCAAGCATGCGTTGCACTTAGCACGGCCGAAGCGGAGTACATTGAAGCAGGATGTTGTTGTGCTCAAATCTTGTGGCTTAAACAACAACTTCTCGATTTCGGTATAGATCTCGGTTGTATCCCTCTCCGGTGTGACAACACAAGTGCCATCAATATCACGAAGAACCCGATCATGCATTCAAGAACAAAGCACATAGATATCCGACATCACTTCCTTCGAGATCATGTTTTAAACAGAGATGTGGATGTTACGTTCATGGATACACACAATCAACTCACCGACATATTCACAAAACTGTTGGCTAAGGAGCAATTTTTCAAGATTCGACGAGAACATGGTATTCTCAATGAAAGTGACATCTAATCTTAACCTAAAAATTGGTTGTTATATGTTTTTATTGCATTATATGTGTTTATATCTGTTTTTGCTCACTTTTGTGTCATAAAATGCTAGCACTCACATTTCACCATTTTCGGTTTTTTCTCACTTTCGTATACCCGAAATCAATCGGTTTCAAAAAAATTTTTGATCGAAAGTTGGGGAATGACAAGTGCTAACACTTTATGAAAAAAAAATTTGAAAATTTCCCTCCATTTTCCCCCACAAAGCTACTGGATTTTTTAAATTTTTTGAAAATTTTTGTCCGTTAATCGGTTAACGGATCGGTTAACCAGTTAACACCTCCAAAACAGCAGTCCCTGGGCTGCGTGACAGTCTCTGTTTTTTTTATATTTGTTTTTTTCTATTTTCTTCTTTTATGTTGTCTTGTGTTTTGTATGTTTATTTGATGCATGGTACCTCTTTCCATTAAACATCACTTACTCATTTTCAAACTCTCCATCTACTCCATTAAAACCCACTATATTGAAACTCTCATAAAAACTCCACCTCTTTCACTTCACTCTCCACTACATCAAACCCTAATCTGAAAATACACTCATTCACCCTAAAACCTAAGTACCATCTTCATGGCTTCAAGAAAGGGAAAAGCTCCAGTGTCAGCATCCAGGTCTAGCAGTGAAGAAGACATGCCTATGGAATCTACCAAGAAGAGACGATTGGATTTCCGAGTTCGGGTTCAACATCTCCTCAAGGGTAAGTATGTGAACCTGAAATCTTTTGAATCGTTTAAGTTTCCAACTTTACTAGAATATCAAGGAATGCTAGATTTTATTGCCGATAATGGAAAGGTATATCCGGATTTGGTGAAGTCTTTCATGAACAACATGACTCTCAATTGTGATGATAGGGATAAGCATCAACTTTTTGCTACTGTTAGAGATTGTGAGATTGAGGTTGACCTAGGTACTCTTGCTACCTCTTTGTCTTTACCATACTCGGGAGTGTTTCTCCGAAAGGGTGTCAACCATGATGAAGGCAAATGGGCCAATTATGAAAAGATGGAATACTACTATCACATTTGTAGGTTTCCAAAGGCAACCGTGATATCCGGCCAGCGTACCTCTCGGGTACTTTGCTATAATTTTAAATACGAGAACAGAGCTTCGAAGTCTAGCATTTCGCACGTTCTGAAATGGATCGCTCCCGGGCTAGCCCCACGTGACGTGGTTCATTCTCCTTTCGTATATCGAAATATCTTAATTGTACAAATTAATTAGCGAGAGAATAGAGCTCTGGAGTCTAGCATTCCGCACGTTCTTGAATGAATCGCTCCTGGGCTAGCCCCACGCGATGTGATTCATTCGCTCTTTTGTACTTAAAAGCATTCCAAGATCTACCAACCAATTTAAATCAATTTCATAATTAATCAGCGAAAGAACAGAGCTCCGGAGTCTAGCACTCCGCACGTTCTGGAATGCAATCACTCCTGGGCTAGCCCCATGCGACGTGGTTCATTCTATCTCGCAAACAAGCTAGCGCTTCAACCATTTTATCTAAACGAACATTGTTTAAATCTTTCTATCTCGTAAACAAGCTAGCGCTTCAACCACCACCGCGAGTATAAGCCAACGCTTAGCAGTAGAACGCATTTTAAACAATCGTTCAATTAAAAAAACAAATTTTAGTCGCATGAACTACGAAGCTCTGACTTTCCCATTGCACAAGGGAATACGTAGGCACGAGGATTTTAATCCTTCGCGAGCACCCTAATAAAAAATTTAATTATTTCTCCTTCTAAAGCACAATAATAAAAAATTTAATCATTTCTCTATCATCTTAATAATAACAAATAATAAATAAACTTATTTCCTTAGAACAAACATATTAACAATCATTTAGAAGACAAAGACTTAAGATCAAACATTTAATCGCATAATTAGCTAAGAGGTTCCCGTTGAGTACAACGGACGTGAGGGGCGCTAATACCTTCTCCTTGCGTAACCGACTCCCGAACTTAGAATTTGGTTTCGTAAACCATTTCTTAACCTTCTCGTGTAGAATAAATAGAATTAGGTGGCGACTCTGTTGTTTTAAGATCGTATTTTTCGAGGTACGACAGTTGGCGACTCTGCTGGGGATATGCTCCATGCTAGAGAGGGTCGAGCCTAACTTAGCTTTATGTGTTTACCTGTTTGATTTTGTCTTTTGTCTTCTCTATGTTTTCTATTTATGTCTTGTTTATTTGTTCTTTTATTCGCTTACGTTTATTACTTATTATACTTGACTGTGGGATCTTGGGGTCACTTTGCAAGTAAAAATGAGTTATGGAAAAAGAAGAGGGAACACCTAAGTTTAGAATTTGATGTTATTAGTGTTAGTCTCCAAGGACTTTTCGTAGAGCTCCCCCAGAGCTCCCCCAGATAGTTAGACTTTTCGTAGATCTAGTCGCAACGCAGCTAGCCTGTCACGTGACCTGATTCACGAAAGGGCTGTGATTCTGGGACCCCCTAGGACCTGTTTCAATTTTGGTAGTTGTGTAATGTTAGACTTCGAGGGCTCGCCCCTTTATCATCCTAGCATGAGAACTCCACTCAGAGTAGACCTTATCGTTATTATCGTCACAATGCAGCTAGCCTGCGGAGGGGCGTTAGTACGATAACTGAGCCTACGCCATCAATGACCACCCCTGTAACCTGGCCTCCTTTTGGGCTTCCTCACGGATTTGTACCTCTTCCTCAGGGTTTTGCTTCTCAAAGTTTTATTCCTCCTTCCTAAGGACTCACTGCTCAAGGGTTCTTCCCTCCTTCCCAAGGTTTTGCTTCTCAAAGTTTCGCACCTCCTTCTCAGGGTGTTGCATTTCCTTCCCAAGGTTTTGTGTCTCCCCCTCAAGGATTTACTGCTCAGCAGATTATTCCTTTAACTACCGAAGAGAACCACGTGGTTACTAATTTTACACCAAATATTATGCACACTCGTGTCCAACCATACTTTAATGACCCTCAGGTGTATGATGTGCCAAATATGTCTGAGAATGGAAATGAGAAACATGAGAAGATGAAAGAGAATTTTGATACCTTTGAAAAAAGGTTGAGGGCAATTGAAGGTGACCAGATCTTTGGAGCTGCTGCTAGAGAGATGTGTCTGGTGTCTGGACTGGTAATACCTCCAAAGTTCAAGATACCCACTTTTGATATGTACGAGGGCGCAACGTGTCCTAAGAACCATCTCTTAATGTACTATTGAAGAATGGTTGTGCAGGTGGACAATGACTAATTAGTGATCCATTGCTTCCATGATAGTCTGAAGGGAATTTCCTCCAAGTGGTATCTAACGCTAGATCAGTCAAAGATCCGCAGTTTTCAAGACCTGGCAGATGCTTTCATCCAGCAATACAAGTACAATATGGATCTTGCTCCCGATAGGAGGCAGCTGTTGAGTATGTCCTAGAAAGATTCTGAATCTTTTAAAGAATATGCTCAAAGGTGGAGAGGGACCGCTTCTCAGGTAGATCCCCCGTTGACTGAAAAAGAGTTAGCTGATTGGTTTGTTGACACGGTGCTACCAAAATTCTTTGAGAGAATGGTGGGAAGCATAACTGCTAGCTTCTCTGATCTTGTGGCTGTGGTAATCAAAGTTGAACTCGGTCCAAAGAATGGAAAGATGAATGGCGCATCAAGCAGTTCAAACAACAGTAGTGGAAACAATGTTAAGAAGTTTACCAGCAATTTCCACAAAAAGAAAGAGGGCAAGACGAATGCAGTAATGACAAGTCAAAGGAGAAATCAGCTTTGGCAGAGGCCTCAACCTATGGCCCAACAACAGTATGCCTATCCACCGCAGTATATTCAACATCCTTATGTAGCTTCAGTTCAACCGTCATATAATCAACAAGTTCCAATGTATCGGCCAACTCAAGCAGTGCCGATGTATCAGCAAGCGGCTCCAGTAGTTCTAGCTTATGAACCAATGCTCAACAATCCAAGCTATCAACAAGCGCCCAATGCTTTAGCCTACTATTTCACCACAAAATTTTCCCTCACCTAGTCAAGGCAATGTGTCCCAAGGATCCTCTCAAGGTTCACAAGGTTCACAAAGTTCACAAGTTTCACAATTAGTCAGAAAATTAGACAATTCCCTCAGACAAAGCACCCTCCTAAGCAATGCACCCTCAACTAGGGTTTTGAATTTCATCAGGCTAAATGAACTTCCAAGGCCTCAAGTGAGCTTCATAGAATCCTACATTTCTTCAAGAATCCCTATGTCAAGTTTCAAGGCTTTCCCAAAAAGTTTGCTCAGTCAGATGATCAGATATGCAAAAATCAGTCAAAGTGGTTAAAAAGTCAAATTGAGGTCAACTGTGGTCAAACCAAAGTCAAACTTCATGATTGTTTTGCCAACATCAAGAATATGGAGTAAAATTCATAATTTTATCAAGGGTTGATTATGATTCATCAAGGAGATTTCAGATCATCAAGAATCAGGTGTTTCTAAATTAGGGTTTTCACAGGAAAAGTCAATTGAACTTTGACCAGCCATAACTTTCACATGCTTCATCAAATATTTCCCATCCAAAGCTCATTTTGAAGGAAATTGAATTATCTACAACTTTTGGTCTCACAAGCCAAGCCTAAAAATGCTTCATTTGAAAGGTATGAGCCAAAACATTATAGGTCATTTCAAAAGTCAACATAATGTCAACATCTTCCAAAGGGCATAACTTGAGAATGGTAAAGGATATGGACATGAAACCAAAGAGGTTTGTTAGAGGACTCTTTAAGCTTTCCAAAATGTCCAAGAACACCTCCATAGCCTTAAAATATAGGGATTTGTGTCTTTGCAAAGTTGGGAAATTGTTTAGGGGTTTATTGAGAAAATGGGATCTTAGAACCAATTCTTTCCACATGGGCTTGCATTTTTATGACCCAATCATTACCATGACATCATGCACGAACCAAAAATCATTTATTCATATTTTTATAAATTTTATTTTATTTATTTTGATTTTATACATTAAAAATCATTTTAAATCAAAATAAAATATGAAAGGCTCAATATTTGATATGATTTTCATTCTAGAAACTCATAAACATGATTTAAAGTTGATTGGAAGATTGAAATTCGTGCTAGACCAAAGAGGAAAGGATTTGTATGATTTTTTGATTAAAATAAAAAGTTGTATCTGTAAACACCCCAAATTTGCCCTCACCCATTCACCATGGCTTGTGATCATTCTCATATGCATAAACACAATCATATCACCTCATATCTCATTTTTGATTCACTGCATTGGTTCTAAGTCATCTGCACCTAGGGTTTGTGATCTGAGCAATCCCAAAGCATCTTGAGCCATTCCAAAGGCCACCAATCAACTCAAAGGGGTCCATGTGTGTTCTTATATCATATTCCATCTCTTCAAAGTCAAAATTGCAGAGGAATCACAAGAACTAGGGTTTGAGTGGATGCAGAGCCAGGATGAACTGCACAGTTGACTGAAAATTAGGGTTTTGGTTTCAGAGGCCATAACCCCAAATTTTTTGGTCATTATTGTTTCCATTGATCTCTATATGGTATAGGGAATATGCATATCAATTTTCATGAAGAAATTCCATGGGGAAGTCATCTGATCAAGAGTTGACTTTTCAAGCAAGTCAGATCAAAATCAGGGCATCTGAGGCCCCCAATGACCCAACCAATGGGTGATCTTCATCATTTTGAGTGTATATGATCTTTATTTGATCATGGAAGAAGTTTGAAGTTCATAGAAATCAAGAATTTAGGGTTTTTGCAAAAGTTGACTTTTTGGGCATAGTTGACTTTTCAAGAATGCATCATTTTAGGTCAGTTTTCAAGCCTTGATTCTTGATCCAAAAAGGCTTCAAATGGAAAAACTTTGGTCATGAAAGTTGTAGATCTCATCTTTCCCTTTTCAAAAAGTACAAGAACATGATCAAACTCTTCTTGGATCAAAAGTTATGGCAATGCAAAGTTGGCAAAAATCATTGATTTCTAAGGCATGCTTCAAATGGAAATTTTGCAAAGTCTTGAACCAATGCACATTGCAGCCTCTAATTCACTACAAACCATTACACAAACATTCTCTAAGTCCTAAAAATCAGAATTGGATCAAGTTTGCCCATGGTTTGGTTTGTGTAACAAGACTTTATCACATGTGAACCAAAGTTGCCACAAGTTGCAAAAGCTCATGATCACCTCTCACCAACTTGCAGCCTTGAGTGCTGAGCTTTGCTAGGCCCCTCCCACACCATGCTGCACCAGAACCAACCTTGTACTTGCCTAGACTTTGAGCCATGCCTCACTTACACAAAAGTTGACCTTTATGCAAAAGCAAACTTACCTATCATAGCAGGCCATGTCACATCACAAAGCCAATCAGATTTGTTTATGTTATCAATTGGCAAGCTAACCATAACCCTAAGCAAGGCTGAAACCATTTCACTCATCACATTCACAAAAAACCTTCCACTTTGCATAAGCATTCGAATCTGATTCCACAGCCTGCAAACACTCAAACAATCTTCATCAATCATCTCACCACACTTCATAGGCCACCCAGCACCAAGAACCCAAGTTTGAAACAGCCTGAACACTCCATAACCATTCTTCACCTCAGCCTGCATTTTCTATCGAATCTCTCTCCACAAACCACAAACACACAAACAAACACCACAGACCTTCTCCATTCACCCTCAGGATCACAAACAACCCATCATCATGGCTTGAAACCTCCAGAAACTCCATAGCCATTTTTGACTGAACTGAAGCAGGAGCCTTCGAAACTCATCATCCAGCCAACTTAAACTCTCATTGAGCATTCAAACATCTTCTGGAGATCAAGTGGAGTGGATTGCACAAGGAGAGGTGGCCAGAAAGCTCTCAAACTGAAAGCTTCAAATCTCAGGTAGCCTGAAATTTATTTTTCCAGAAATCATTTTTCTTGTTACAAACTTGTTCTACATGTCTTGCTGATCATCCTGATGCTTTTAGTTTTTGAAATGGTTGTGAAATAAGCATTTAATTTGTTTCTGAAGCTTGCGTGACCTAGAACTTGTTCTCTTCGATTCAGTTGATTTAGGAAATATAAATTTGTTTTGAGAGAGGGGTTTGATTCGTGAGGATGAGAGGAACATTTCCATGGTCTTAGATTTCATTTTAGTGACCTAGGGAAGGATTTGGAAGTTTTCAGGTGAGGTGCTGGCCGGAGAAGACGACCGGAGGTCTTCTCCGGCCACCTGAGAGTGATTATGCCCTAATTATGTGATTAATGCTAGTTTGAATTTGGACCCTTGATTGCCATTGACTTGTTGACTGCGCGCGCAAGGGAAAGGCCAGGATCTCTTTGATTAGCCCTAATTTTATTATTAGTTTTAATTAATCCATAATTAATCAGAATCAACCACAGCCACAAGATCACGCGCCAGTCAACCAATTCAAATCCTAGGCGCATCCTGGCCCTCCATCCCTCTGACTTTTATTTTATTTAATTTTAATTCATTTTCTTTTCAATTAATTTGCACATTTAATTTAAAATAGCAAAAATGTCTTAAAAATTATGAAACTTTTTCTTTAAAGTTTTATTAATTTTTAAGACCCAAAAATATTTTTATTTTATTTTTTATCATTAAAAAGTATTTTTAAATATTTAAAAGATTATTTTTAATTGATTAATGGGAATTAATTAATTAAAAATACTTTTAGGTATTTAAAAATTACAAAAAAAATTCATGAAATGTTCTAAGACATTTAGAAACATTGTCCAACCTTCAAACCAAATTTCTTTTTTGATCTTGATGCATTTTAAGAATTTTTCATTGAATTAAATCTCATTTTGTGCATTATTTTGATCATGAGTTAAAAAAATCATTTCTGCCTATTGGAGAAGGTTGAGACATTGATTCTTTTTGTGTTGCATTCTATTTGACATGTATTTTCAAGGATAAAAAGGCCATGATTTGTTCTTGCATTTTCAATTTGTTTGGCATTTCTTTTGTTAAGAACCCTAAAAAACCCTAATAACTTGCAAAAATCATAACTTGAGTTTGGTTGAGAGTTGAGAGCTCCCCTTTGGGCAGTGGTTCTTTATAGGTCTAGGGTTTCTTTGGGTACCATTTTCCATTTTTTATGTTAGGGTTTACTTCTGTTTTTGGTTTGTGTTTGATGTTTGATCCATAAACCCTAATTTGGGCCTCTTCTTGCATCCTTCTTGCATTCTCTTGCATAACTTGACTTGTCTTTGCATTTTGTGCATTCTTATGATTCATTTGACATCTTAAGACATGTATGAAGCATCTTTGATCATTGCATTACATATTTGCCATGTCATTTGTCTTGTTTGCTTCATGACATTTCATGCTTGTTCATGCTCCTTAGCTTGCATCATTTGCATTCATAATCTTGTATGAATATCTCCATGCCTTGCCTCATGTATGCAGCATCTCATAGCATCATAATCATCATCAACATGCTTCTGGTTTTGCTTAGCATCATATCATCTCATTCCATCTTGCATTGCATTGCATTTCTTTCTAACATTTCAGGTGGTAAGTGAACTTGGGAAGTGAATTTGCCTTCACTTCTCATAACTTTTCTTTTCATCTCTCTTGCATGCCTTGCTGCATTTCTATTTGTGTTTGAGATTGAGCTTGCTCATTCTTGTTCTTCCCACTTTCTTTCTTCAAGTGACTTGACTTCTTGAATGAAGCAAGTCACTTTGCTTCTCTTGATCTTGTTCATTCTGCTCCCTGGTGGCTCCTTTGAAGACTTCTCTTGAAAACTTCACAAACCTTAGGAACAACCAAGCATGATAATGAATTAGGGTTTTGATTAGTCTCCCCTCATAGTTTTTACCTTTGTGTCTCTCTTTGAGTCCTCTCTTCTCATCTCATAATCAGAGACTAAACCCTAAAGGTTTTAAGACTTTGTGATTAGGGTTATGCCTGCATCCTTCTCTTAGGATGGAGTGTATAACTTTAATCCTAAGTATTAAACCCTTAATGTGTTTAAATCCCTTAATCAATTCACTTAATAAGTATCAAGACATCACACTTGTAACTTGGGCCTTGCATCAGGGTTCTAATTCTTCCTTAATTGGTTAAGAAGGACTAACCCTAGTGTTAATGGACAAGTCCCCCTCAAGTTGTCTTACAAACCCTAAAAAACACTTCTTCATCATACCATTAATAAAATCCACCTAATAAAGGCTTTGTTTTGTCATGAGTTTAATCCCTAATCATGGATTAAGTTGAGGAGCTTTCCTCAGCTTAAACATTCTCATCTATTATCCTTCTATTAGGATGGTGTAATGAGTCTGTTTAATCCCTGATTATGGCTTAACCTCATTACTTAACACTAAACAAAAACACCAAAAACATCTAAATAATCACAAGTAGGTTAATGATCTTAATCCTACACCAAAGGAGATTAAGTGTGAGAATCTGACTTCACACTTAAGGTAATTCTCATTACCCCTAATCAGAGGGAAGATGTGATGAGTTTACCAACCCATTGGTTTAGGCTTAAGCTCATTATCTTATGACAAACTTTCAAAAGTAATAAAAGACTGAAAACTCAAAAACAAACAATAATCGTCTCCTCCGGGATTCTTTTCTCACCACCTTCACTCACAAACGAGAACTTGCTTCTTCCGTCTAATGCAAGACAGTAAGCACCTGAGCCAGACAGGTCATACACTATAGCATAGACTAGTAAGCAGTTCACAAGTCAACTCATTTTTCAGTCTCCTTGGGTCGAACTACGGTGTTCTGACTTCCTCATTGCACGAGAGGATACGTAGGCATAACTTAACGGTTATCGAACAAAAGTCTCTGTACATCCCCCCTCCTTCCAGCTTCATTCTTTTAAGCCTCATGATCTTGAGCAATTCATTCTCATCCCTACACTGACACTTTCATACTTCATATCATTATACACTTCACCTCTTTTACACTGACACCTGTACATATTGCTTTCCAGCTCTTTACACACAGATTGCACTGACACTACCCCTTTATAGCACAAATCTTTCAAGCGTGGATCCCGTCGAGTACGGCGGACAATCTGGGTGCTAATACCTTCCCAGGTTGTAACCAACCCCCTTTCTCAGTCTCTCTGGTTCGCAAACCGTCTTATCCATCTCTTTCTAGGTCTATGCAGCATTGCCTTTCCTCCGGGATAAAAATGCCTAGCTGGCGACTCTATTCATTCCCCAGTGAGTTCACGGCTGTGTGTTCTCACTGTTCCCCTTCGCCGACCGTTCGCGTCTGTACCCTTATCTGACCCTGCGTCACTTATCGGGAGCGACAGCTTGGCGACTCTGCTGGGGAACCTTATATTGCAACCAGGGCTTCTGGTTCTTTTTGTGGGTTCCTCCTAGCGCTTGATTGATTTGTGTTTATTGGGGTGTTATGTGTTATTTGTGTTTGTATATTTGCTTTATTTATTGCTTTCTGTACAGCTTTATTTATTGCTTTCTTTACAGTTTTTCATATATCATACTGTCATTGTTGCTGGCTGGATCTGGTTTTCTTTTGGTGGGTGGGCATTTCATTGAGTGTTGAGGTCCTATACCTGGGACCTGAGTGACACCTAGGCTAGAGTGAATCATATTCTTTCCCATTCCATTTCGGTCTGGTGCGGGAATATGAAACACGGTTCAGATATGGGTTTCTTCTTGAGAACTCTGTGTTGCAGATTTCCTGCAATGCTAGGGCTATCTGGGAAGCCTGCTAAGTCTGGATGACCTTTTAGTATTGACCTTCAGAAACTGAGGTGAATTAGAGGAGGAATTGTTATGGTTATTGTAAACACTGTACCTCCGGGTTAGAAGTGTTTACACTTCTCATAACGGATCCAAGTCTGAGGATCCTTGTTTTAGATCACCACCTGTGAGGGGGATGAGCTGTTTACAGGTTTGCAGGTACCTTGACCTCAGAATACCCTGTTACTTTGACTTTGTTAAGAATACTCCATGTTGGATAGTTCTTGTGATTCTAAAACCCTGGACATGTGGCTCTTTATTTGAGCCCCCCACCCCGGTTACTGGATTTATAGACCTCCATCTGGAATTCTTGGATACACATGGACTTATACCAGGGCATTTTGGCCAGATCCAGCTCAGTCACAAACCCTTTGCATTTCATTTGCATACATACTCATTGCATCATAATAACATGTGCTTATTTGTGTTTCAGGGTATCCATTTTCATCCGGTTTTGGTTTTGACCCCATCTGCAGTACTGACCTATCTCCACCAGCACTTGCTTCAGCTTGTCAGCCATATACTCCAGTTACTTGCACTAGCCAGCCAGTGGCCCACTCCTCAGCATCTTCATCAGCACTTATTCAACTCAGTCTCAGCACTTATGGATCCAAAGAAAAGCAACATCACCTATCATTTCTTCCAACCAGACTTATCAGACATCAGGAGGATCCAGACCCTGATCACTCCAGATCACATATCTCTGTTCAGAGAGAGTTATGGGGATATACTTGACTTGGTTGTGGATCTGGACCCATCTCAGAGGAGCCTCATCCACACTTGCATTCAGTTCTATGACCCCCCATTGAGATGCTTCACCTTTCAAGACTTTCAGTTGGGTCCTCTTCTGGAAGAATACTCATCATTGACTGGTCTGCCTATCAGGAGAGAAATCCCTTTCAATCCTGAGATGACTTTCCCAGGCAATGGAGAGGTGGCAAAAGCTTTGCACTTGGAACCTGTTTTGATTGAGCAACATATGACCTCTAAAGCTGGGATCCCTGGTTTTCATCTGGACTTCCTAATTTCTCAAGCTAGTCTGAAGGCCTCCCTGGGGGAGTGGAAAGCTGTTTGTGCTCTGTTGGCCTTAAGTGTATATGGAATTGTGTTGTTTGCAGATGAGCCCCGATTCATCAGCAAGAATGCAATCCATTTGTTCATCCTGAAGAACCCAGTGCCAACCCTATTGGGTGATCTTTATTACTCAGTACATCAGAGGAATGAGAAGCAGAGGGGGAGGTTAGTGAGGATGTGTGCTCCATTATTTCATACTTGGCTTCTCAAGCATTTACCCAGGACAGATGCATTCCTGAATCCTCATCAGCAAAGCAACTGGGCTAGGAGGCTCACTACTCTCACTTCAGCAGACATCAGATGGTGTACTCAAAGCACCAAGGGCAGAGATCTCCTCACCAGCTGTGGGCACTTTCCCAATGTGCCCTTAATAGGAGTTAAGGGAAGTATCAATTACAACCCTCTGCTGTTCAAGAGGCAATTAGGCTATGCACTGGTCCATGCTCCCAGGGTACAGGACTTGGTGGAGACCCTTTACTGTGAGAACAAGATTAGTCTGGCAACTGTTAGGCAGGCTGCTTGGGCCTGGGATCATGTTCAAACCAAGGGAGTCACCATTCTGGGGAAGTGCAATAATGTGGCATCAGCCCAATATCATGAGTGGTCCCGTGCCAGGGTCCAATTCTCTGGAATGCCTTTCACCATAGAAGACATGCCTGAGTCATCTTCAGCACCACCCCCTGCCACCATCAGTTTGGAGGAGTTTGATAGCTTGAAAGGAAGAAATGAAAAGTTAACCCAGGCTTTGCAGAAGACCCTCTGGGAGAGGAGTGAAGGTGTGAGGGAGATTCAGAGATTGGAGAAGTTGAGAGTGGAGCACTTGACTAAGATTGAGAAGTCTGGAGAGTATATCAACAAGTCTAAAGCTGGTGAGCAGATTCTGAAGAATGCTTGTAAAGAAGCCCAGTTCCAGAGAGCAAGAACAGACTTGTATTTGAAAGAGAGTCAGGCCAGGTGGGTCCGGATCACTGAGGCCCGTACTCTAGAAGACAAGAGAGTTCAGGACAAGATGGAGCAGATGGAAAAAGCCCTGGCAGCAGCCCAGAAGGAAATATCAGAGCTAGAAATCAGAGCTGGAGTGAAGAGGTCTAAGGACCAAAGTCAGAACAAGAAGTTGACTGCAGCTGTTGCAACAAGAAACCTTCTCATCAGGAATCTTACGGAGCGTCCGGCTGATCCTGTGACCGAAGCACTTCTTAAGGAAGTTCGTGAGGATGAGTTTGGCCTTGGAGTTTGATCATTTGCCTGTTGTTGTTCCTATTCCATGTACTTTTGCTTTTTTGTGATGTATTTTGACCCCTTTTGGGGCTTGTGTTGTAAAATGAACAAGTTGTATTATTTCATCTTATGTAATATATTTGTGCTGGTTTGTTCCACCTAAGTTCACTCCGAAAGCAGCTTCAACAGTATCATCTTCAAGGGTCTGGAAGGGTCAAAACTGAAGACCAAACCGGATACCTTGAGAGCAAATAAGCATAACTGCATTGCATACTAACCCCTTTTGTTTGTTTTGTAGGTTTTGTTTTTACTAACCTCTGTTGTGATATTCAGGAATTATTGCTCGCCGCCGGGTATTTCCTCTCAACAGGCCACACAGGTACCCGACTAGAAACAACCTTCCAGGAATTCAAATGGATCAGGTACAGCAGGACCTAGCAGAGGTCAGAAATCAGATGGCGAACGAAAGATTGGAGATGAGAACACAGATGACGCAGTTCATGGAAGTTATGAACAACATGGCTCAGAGCCAGGAGAGACTGAGGGCCATGGTTGAAAGGCAAACTCAAGAGGAGCCCCATGTGGGGACTGCTGGCACCAGTAACAATGAAAGGGTGCAACCCCATGTTAATCCCCCTGTGTTTGGCCCACATTTGCATCCTGAGATCAACATTCCCGCAAATGTTCAAGGCACGGCCACTGCAGCCAGGGTACTTCAAGAGGATCCTCAGGAGGACCAATTTACAGTAATGGGTGCTGGAGAGGAAGCCTATGATAGGCGATTGGATGAAATAGCTGAGAAGTTGAGGTCCTTAGAATCTCAAAATTCTTTGGGTTTTGACGTGATGGACATGGGCTTGGTGGACGGGGTTAGGATCCCCCATAAGTTCAAGCCTCCTTGTTTCGAAAAGTATAATGGGACTTCATGCCCCCGGACTCATCTACAGTCATTTCTGGGAAGGCTGAAGGCTTATACAATGGATGAGAAGCTCTGGATGTTCTACTTTGAAGACAGCTTGACTGGAGCATCAAGGGAATGGTATTCCCATTTGACAAGGGCAACTGTAAGATGCTGGAAGGACCTGGCAGAGGCCTTCATCCGACAGTATCAATATAACCTAGATATGGCACCCAATAGGACTCTCCTGATGGGAATGTCACAGTCGTCAAGGGAAAGTTTCAGAGAATATGCCCAGAGATGGAGGCAATTGGCTGCTGCCGTTCAACCACCAATGTCTAAGAGAGAAATGGCAGACATGTTTATGAACACTCTTCAGGGCACCTATATTGACAGGCTAGCTTCCTTCTCATCCACTAGCTTCGCAGATGTTGTCATAGCTGGGGAGAGGATTGAAAGCCTGTTAAAAATGGGTAAGATTTCCGATAATGGTGCAAGCTCGTCCAGTGGTACAAGAAAGCCTTTCGCAGGCCCGAGAAGAACTGGCGAGACCAACGCCATTCATGCCAACAGGGGTAGGCCCCATTATGTTCAAAGGTCAATAGCAGCAGTCACTATCCCTGCTCCAGTTCATCCACATCCAGTCTATCAACCTCCTCAGCAAAACTTCCAACAACAACCTCAGTATCATCAGAATCAGTATCCTCCAAGAAACAACTACAACAACAACAACAACAATCAACAGAGGCCATTCCAACAAAGGCCCTCCCAAGCTAACAGAGTGATCGACCCGATCCCAATGCCGTATGCTGCCTTGTTGCCACAACTTCTGAAACTCAACCTAGTTGAGCTAAGAACGTTGGCACCTCCGGATCCCAACAGTCTACCAAGAAACTATGACTCCAATGCTAGGTGTGCTTTTCATTCCAACGCACCTGGCCACAGTACAGAAAAATGCAGGGCTCTGCATATGAAGGTACAAGACTTGGTAGACTCCAAGGCTCTGAATTTTGCACCTCCGCCCAATGTCAATAAAAACCCTATGCCAAACCATGGTGGTCCTCGAATTAACGCTATTGAAGAAGACCAACCGTCTTATTTGATAACTAGTGTGGATCAGATCAGGACACCATTGGTGGAAATCAAAGCTCAGCTCCGTGAAAGCAATATATTTCCGGGGTGTGAACTAGGGTGTCCCTACTGCAATATTTCATGGAATGGGTGTGAAGACCTAAGGAATGGCATTGACAGCCTTATTAAGAGTGGCCTCCTACAGATCACTACATCATTCCCGACAAATCCGGCAACTTCATCAACAACGGTTCCAGAACCTCCTACAACTGCAGCAACTCTTGTTCCCGACAATTCATCAGCAACATCAGCAAGTACTTCATCTGTCCTACCAAATGATCAGTTTTCAACAGTTCCTCCTGCTACAACTTCAGCTTCATTCCATTTCGACTCTCCATCAACAACAACAACAGTCCTTCCAACAGAACCTCCTACAACACCAGCAATCAATCATGAAGATGTCTCCACTGTTACCATATTCTATGATCCTGAGAACAACTCCGCCTACCATTCAGAAGGTGCTGCTCCCGCTAGAGCACCAGTCACAATCTTTTATGATCCGCAAACAATTACAGTCCCTTCCGCAGCATCAATCAGTCCAGTTACCGTCACGGTGCCTGGACCTGTACCATATGAAAGCAATAGGGCCATCCCTTGGCACTATGGCTCTGACGTGTACTGCGAAGGGAGAAGAATCACTCTTGAAACATCAGCACCTGCACCACAGATAGATAATGTGGGGGGAGGCGGAGGCTTCACTCGAAGCGGACGTCTCTTTGCTTCACAAGTCCAAAGACCTACTGCCGAAGCAGAAGCTGCTGCCAAGGCAAAAGGAAAAGGCCCGGTGCAGGAAGATCCAGTTGCCAAAGAAGCCCTGAAGACTCCATTCGATCAGGAAGTTGATGAGTTTATGCGAATCATCAAAAAGAGTGATTATAAAGTTGTGGATCAGCTTCATCAGACGCCATCCAAAATCTCCATCCTTTCTCTGCTTATGTGCTCCGAAGCCCATCGGAATGCACTACTTAAAGTTTTGCACGCAGCTTACGTGCCTGAGGAGATTACTGTCAACCAATTGGAAACCGTGGTTGGAAACGTTACTGCTAGCAATGGGCTAGGGTTTACCAATTCTGACTTGACAGCGGATGGCCGCAATCACAACAAAGCCTTGCACATAACCATGGAATGCAAAGGAGCTGTCCTTTCTCATGTGCTGGTGGACACAGGTTCTTCCCTGAATGTCTTACCAAAGAAGGCTCTGGTGAAGCTTGAATATGATGGATTGGCATTGAGACCCAGCAACCTGGTGGTACGAGCTTTTGATGGTTCGAAGAGATCGGTTCTGGGAGAGATTGAGCTGCCTGTGACAATTGGCCCACAGACTTTTAAAACTATCTTTTATGTGATGGACATTCAGCCCGCCTACAGCTGTTTGTTGGGTAGACCCTGGATTCACGCCGCCGGCGCAATAACGTCTACCCTTCACCAAAAGTTAAAATATGAGTGGGAAGGTCAAGTTGTCACAATCTGTGGGGAAGAGGATATATTTGTTAGCCATCTGGCTACTTACAAGTATATTCAGATGGATGGAGAAATCCATGAAACAATGAGCCAAGGTTTTGAAGCCTTGAATGTCAATGAAGCATCTGCTGTTTCGGGGATCTCCATGTCGTCATACCAACAAGCCCGGAAGGTTGTTGAGGAAGGAACTGCCCTAGGCTGGGGCAAGGTCTTAGCTGTGGAGGAGAAGAAGGACAAATTTGGGTTGGGTTACAGACCAACTCAACATCAAGTGAAGGCTGCTGGAGAGCCTGGTTTTGTCAGTGGGGGGATGCTTACCCCCGATGCTATCAACTGTCTGGAAGACGAGCTGGAAGAGGAGCGCAACCTGGAGAATTGGATTCGTCCGAAGGTCCCGGGGAGCAGTGTCTCGAACTGGTCTTCCCAGGAAATTATAAGAGTTACTCGATCAGAGTAATTATTATTTCCTGTATTTTATAAGCATGCATCAAAGTCTTGCATCTTGCCCAAGATGACAAGACTCATTTTGTAATCAGGGCCATCTGTACTTTTGTGCAAACAAGATTAAATTAATGAAATATCAGACATCTTTTTGCAAACGAGTCTTTTTTTTCTTTTCTGTTCACTGTTTTTCCATTTTTCTTTTTATACAAAAATAAATGGCAGTGTTTTCAAAATGACAACTTCATTTCACTTTTCTAAATAAGACTAAAATCAGATCACTAAAATGAACAACCTAACCCTTGCAGAGAGTGCCATCCTGACAGCACCGACAACAGCACGGCTATGACATCGTATGACTCTGACAATCCGATCAATCAAGCTGATGAAGAGGTTGAAGAAGAAGAGTATGAGCTTCCTGAAGAGCTAGCCAGGTTGTTGAGACAAGAGGAAAAGGTCATTACTCCTCACCAGGAGGAGGTTGAAGTGATTAATCTTGGTACAGAGGAAAATGTGAAAGAAGTCAAGATCGGGGCCTGCCTGCAAGACTCAGTGAAGAGACAACTGATAGATCTGCTTCAAGAGTACGTAGATGTGTTTGCTTGGTCATACCAAGACATGCCAGGGTTGGATACCGACATTGTTGTGCACAAGCTGCCTTTGAGAGAAGAATGTCCACCGGTCAAACAGAAGCTGCGCCGTACCCGTCCAGACATGGCTATGAAAATCAAGGAAGAGGTACAAAAGCAATGGGACGCCGGATTCCTCGCTGTAACTAGCTACCCGCCGTGGGTTGCTAACATAGTACCTGTGCCTAAGAAGGACGGTAAGGTAAGGATGTGTGTTGATTACCGGGATCTGAACAGAGCCAGCCCGAAAGATGATTTCCCATTACCTCACATTGACGTATTGGTTGATAACACGGCTCAGTTCTCGGTATTCTCTTTCATGGATGGATTTTCAGGATACAATCAGATTAAAATGTCACCTGAAGACATGGAAAAGACAACATTCATTACACCTTGGGGCACTTTCTGTTACAAAGTGATGCCATTCGGGTTAAAGAACGCCGGTGCAACTTATCAACGGGCTATGGTAACGTTATTCCACGATATGATCCACAAAGAAATAGAATGTTACGTGGATGACATGATTGCCAAGTCCCTTACAGAGGAAGATCATCTGGTGAATCTGTTGAAGTTATTCAAGCGTCTGAGGAAGTATCAACTGAAGCTAAACCCCAACAAATGCACATTCGGGGTACGATCCGGTAAGCTGCTGGGCTTTATTGTAAGCGAAAAGGGGATTGAAGTTGACCCTGATAAAGTCAAAGCCATCCAAGAGATGCCTGCACCCAAAACTGAGAAAGAAGTTCGAGGGTTCTTAGGTCGATTGAACTACATTTCAAGGTTCATATCTCACCTCACAGCAACCTGTGAACCCTTGTTCAAACTGTTAAGAAAAGAACAAACGGTCAGGTGGAACGAAGACTGCCAAAGGGCTTTTGACAAGATCAAGGAGTATCTGCAAGAACCTCCAATCCTCATGCCGCCAGTTGAAGGAAGACCTCTGGTTATGTACTTGACAGTATTGGAAGAGTCAATGGGGTGTGTGCTGGGCCAGCATGACGAGTCTGGTCGAAAAGAGTATGCAATATACTACCTAAGCAAAAAGTTTACCGACTGTGAACAACGTTATTCACTGCTCGAGAAAACTTGCTGTGCTTTAGCGTGGGCTGCTCGCCGACTAAGGCAGTATATGTTGACCCACACTACCTTATTAATCTCAAAGATGGACCCAGTCAAGTACATATTTGAGAAGCCAGCTCTTACAGGACGGGTTGCAAGATGGCAAATGATTCTTACAGAATACGATATACAGTACACATCTCAGAAAGCCATCAAAGGCAGTGTACTATCTGAATATCTTGCTGAGCAACCCATTGATGATTACCAGCCAATGAGGTTTGACTTCCCTGATGAAGACATCATGTTCATTAAATCAAAAGATCACGAAGAGCCCATTCACACTGAAGGGCCTGACCCAGAAGAAGAATGGACTATGATGTTCGATGGGGCTGTCAACATGAATGGTCGTGGCGTTGGTGCAGTACTTATTACACCAAAAGGAGTTCACATGCCTTTCTCGGCAAAACTCACTTTCAACTGCACTAACAACGAAGCTGAATACGAAGCTTGCATTATGGGTCTTGAGGAAGCCATTGACCTCAGGATCAAAACATTGACCGTATTCGGAGATTCAGCTTTGGTAATTAATCAGACCGACGGAAAATGGTACACACACCAAGATCATCTGATACCTTACAGGGATTATACAAGAAAGTTATTGACTTTCTTCACAACAGTCAAACTTGAGTATATCCCTCGGGACGAGAATCAGTTTGCAGATGCCTTGGCTACCATTTCGTCCATGATCAAAGTTCAAGCTGCTAATTTTGTACCTCAGATTTCAGTGTCCAGACTCGATAGACCAGCATATGTATTTGCAGCAGAAGTTGTCAAAGATGACAAGCCTTGGTTCCATGACATCAAGTGCTTCTTGGAGGATCAAACATACCCATCTGGGGCATCTTCCAATGATAAGAAGACTTTGAGAAGGCTTGCTGGAAGTTTCTTTCTGAACACTGATGGATCTTTATACAAAAGGAACTTTGATATGGTACTCCTCAGATGTGTTGACAAGACGGAAGCAGATTTACTGATGCATGAAGTGCATGAAGGCTCTTTTGGTACCCATGCTGGAGGGCATGCCATGGCTAAGAAGTTGTTAAGATCAGGCTATTATTGGATCACAATGGATGCAGACTGTTGTGCCTATGCCAGAAAATGTCACAAATGCCAGATCTATGCAGATAAAGTGCATGTGCCTCCAAACCCTTTGAACATCATGTCTTCACCATGGCCCTTTGCCATGTGGGGCATTGACATGATTGGTAAGATTGAGCCAACTGCTTCGAACGGCCACAGATTCATCCTGGTCGCCATTGACTATTTTACAAAGTGGGTTGAAGCAGCCTCATATGCAAATGTCACAAGGCAGGTGGTAGCCCGATTCCTGAAAAGAGACATCATCTGTCGGTATGGAGTTCCCGAGCGAATCATTACTGATAATGGTTCCAATCTCAACAACAAAATGATGGCTGAATTATGCCGGGACTTCAAGATCCAACATCACAATTCTTCTCCTTACAGACCGAAGATGAATGGTGCTGTTGAGGCGGCAAATAAGAATATCAAGAAGATTGTGCAAAAGATGGTAATCACCTACAGAGACTGGCACGAAATGCTACCATTCGCCTTGCATGGGTACCGCACATCGATCCGAACATCCACCGGGGCAACACCGTATCAACTTGTGTATGGTATGGAGGCAGTCCTACCAGTTGAAGTTGAATTGCCCTCTCTACGGGTACTAATGGATGTTAAACTGAGTGAAGCAGAATGGGTTAGGTCCCGATACGAGCAACTGAGTCTGATCGAAGAGAAGAGATTGGCTGCAATTTGCCATGGGCAGTTATACCAGAAGAGAATGAAGAGAGCCTTCGATCAGAAAGTCAGGCATCGAGAGTACCAAGTGGGAGATCTTGTGCTGAAAAGAATCCTCCCTCCTCATACAGACCACAGGGGCAAATGGACTCCAAATTATGAAGGACCATTCGTGGTGAAGAAAGTTTTCTCTGGTGGAGCACTGATTCTCAGCACCATGGATGGTGAAGATTTCCCATCCCCTGTGAATTCAGATGCAGTTAAAAAATACTTCGTGTAAAATGACCCACTGGACACAAAAACAGAATGTAAGTCCAGGCAAAAATAGGGCATCCCGGCGAGTCAAAAACAGAATAAAAGACTCGGGCAAAAATAAGGGAAATAAATAAAAAATGTACACCCGCTGAGTTGAAAAGCCGCATTGGACAACTCAGGCAAAAATGGGTATCCCGATGGATTGAAAACCCGAAAGGGCGATCCATGCAAAATAAGGGAATAAGCGAACAACTGCATTCTGAATTCGTCTGTATTATCTACAACTTGGTAAGCTCCAAAGGATCAAGCTCCAATCAGAATCAACTCTCTCCAGAAAGCAAGACGAGAAGAACGTCATTGTCATACGAGTCATAGCGGGAGAGGAAGCTCCTCAAAGCGTCATCAACACTGCCAGCACTTTGTTTCTCAATTTGTAACAATCTCCTCATTTCAGGAGATATGTCTCTTTGACTGTATCTTGCCAATTCAGGGCACATGAATTAATAAAATCAGATTTTCAGTCATGTTTCGTTTTTACATGTATGTTTTGCAAAGAATTGTCTGATATCTCTAAAAATACAATTGCATAAGTACAGATGCCTTTCTCTAAAAATAAAACACATGCTTACAGGGAATGTGGTTACTCTCGAAAGTACTTATTTCCAATGACGGAATTCAGTAAGGGATACCTCAGGACCTTTTGTACGTTTCCTTATCTTTGCAGGATTGCAGGTATCCAGAACGCAACTTGGGGCATGCAAGGTATATCTCAGCAAGCTGGCAAATCAACAAAAGATATCAGCATCCGAAATGCTCTATCCCCAGCTGAGTAGCTTCCCACTGCTCTCCCCAGCCGAGTTGCCTCTCATTACTCATCCCCAGCTGAGTTACCAACAGCATTCCCCAGCTGAAGAACCAACTGTCCTTCCTCAGCAAGGTGCAAGAATCAAGGAATCATCTCCCCACAGAGCTTCAAGCCTCTGTTCAGGAGAGCAACGCCCGAAGAAGTCACAACAGAGAGGGAGAAAGCTTCTGCAAACCCCAGCTGGGTCCCATATTATAAGGATATGTCAATCAGTGACCTATGTCCCCAAGCAGATACACCATCAGATCTACCAATGATCTCATCCCCAGCTGGGATGTTCACTTCAAGCAGATCAGCCAGAGATCTTCGCAAGAAACGGGTCCCGAATCCCGGATCATTACCTCTATGCATAATCATAGCATTCGCATCATATTATCCCCTCAGAGCGTAGCATTCCGTCTAATACGGAGCATTACGGCAAAAATCAAATACATAGCATAATCATAAGTCATGTTGTGAATTGAACACTTGTAAATAATGACAATCTGTCGGCATACATAATATATACAGAAAAATCCCCACTAGGGTCCCAGCAAAAGCAGTTGCCTCACAAATCACAAACACCAGTACATATTTCCTTCTTGACACCCGTCCGTGTCATCATTTCCCCAAGCAGGTTGCCTGAATACCCTTTACAAACCAAGATCACCAGTATTACAGATACTTTCTGACACCCGTTCGTGTCAAATCCCCAGCAAAAGCCAAATACATCCTCTTTGCACTCACATATACCTATATACACTTTCTTGACACCCGTCCGTGTCATATCCCCAGCGCAGTCGCCTAGACTTTGTATATCAGATACTTGTTCATATTACACATTCTCCCTCTTGACACTCGTCTGTGTCACTCTTCCCAGCAGATAAACACTCATCTACACAAATACAGTACTCACTACTCATTGGTACACTTCTACAGATACTCGTCCGTATCTTGTATACCTCACTTATATCCCCACAGATTCGACAGCAGTCCTTGTTCTTTGTTAACCAGTTGGTACTCGTCCGTATCATCATCTCAGAACATTGCGTCTAATGTTTGTTTCTACATGATACTCGTCCGTATCATAGTCTTAAGGATGCTCGTCCGCATCTTTAATCCATACACCGTGTCAAACACTTACGTCTTCTTGAATGTAGATACTCGTCCGTGTCTACCATTCCCCAGAAGAGTCCTTTCAGATGCAACACTCGTCCGTGTTCTTTGTTAACCCGTTGATACTCGTCCGTATCATCACCTCTGAACATGTGTCAGTTTGTTTCTACATGGTACTCGTCCGTATCATAGTCTTGAGGATGCTCGTCCGCATCTTTAATCTATACACAATACCAAACACTTATACCTTTTGTTTCTTGGATGTAAACGCTCGTCCGTGTTTACCAAATCCCCAGTAGATCACCAACAAATTTTCTTTTCTATCTAACACTCGTCCTGTGTTACGATAACCCTGAGAGCAGCCGTACCCTGCTGAGTGGTCGTCCTCCACTTCTTGATGGTCGTCCTCCATCATGCTCATCCGATGGCCGTCCCCATCGTTGATTTTAGCAGCCGTCCCCTGCTAGGTGGTCGTCCTCCACCTTTTGATGATCGTCCTTCATCACTTTATCCAATGGCCGTCCCCATTGTTGATTTTTGGTTATCTAACACTCGTCCTGTGTTACGATAAACCTTGAGAGCAACCGTACCCTGCTGAGTGGTCGTCCTCCATCATGCTCATTCCGATGGCCGTCCCCATCGTTGACCTTTTATCCGGCATTCGTCCTATGTCGTGATATTTTCGGCAGCCGTACCCTGCCAGGTGGTCGTCCTCCACCTTTGATGGCCGTCCCCATCATATTTCTCTTATCCCCAACAGAGCAGTCGTCCCCTGCTAGGTGATCGTCCTTCACCTTTGATGACCGTACCTCATCATCTGTTTATTTCATTTATTCTTTCACCCGATGGCCGTCCCCGTCGTGGTCCCTTTTCCTTTTAGCCCGATGGCCGTCCCCATCGTTGGTTACCTTACCTTTATGAACTTGATGGCCGTCCCCGTCATGATTCATCATCTCCCAGAGATTTTACAGCTTTATCTTGATGGCCGTCCCCATCATGATTTTATTTTCCCCAGCTAGTCGGCCGTCCCCGTCTTAGCTTTACCTTCTGTCCCCAGCATGTCGGCCGTCCCCGTCATCGCTTTACTTCACACACTTTTCCCAGCATGTCGGCCGTCCCCGTCATTGCTCTTTCCCCAGCAGTCGTCCTCTGCTCGACGGTCGTCCTCCGTCGCCCACACTTTACAATATACTTCATTTTCTTTTGCAATCTATATCCTTTTTCTTCTTCATTTCTGTGAGTGCAAATTTTGGACTGTCTTTGGTATTCAACCACAAGTTATCTTGTTTGCCTGTTAAGCCGTTGCTTACATCCTGCACAGCTAACTCATGTTTGAATAGGGGCAGCTGTAAACACCCCAAATTTGCCCTCACCCATTCACCATGGCTTGTGATCATTCTCATATGCATAAACACAATCATATCACCTCATATCTCATTTTTGATTCACTGCATTGGTTCTAAGTCATCTGCACCTAGGGTTTGTGATCTGAGCAATCCCAAAGCATCTTGAGCCATTCCAAAGGCCACCAATCAACTCAAAGGGGTCCATGTGTGTTCTTATATCATATTCCATCTCTTCAAAGTCAAAATTGCAGAGGAATCACAAGAACTAGGGTTTGAGTGGATGCAGAGCCAGGATGAACTGCACAGTTGACTGAAAATTAGGGTTTTGGTTTCAGAGGCCATAACCCCAAATTTTTTGGTCATTCTTGTTTCCATTGATCTCTATATGGTATAGGGAATATGCATATCAATTTTCATGAAGAAATTCCATGGGGAAGTCATCTGATCAAGAGTTGACTTTTCAAGCAAGTCAGTGCAAAATCAGGGCATCTGAGGCCCCCAATGACCCAACCAATGGGTGATCTTCATCATTTTGAGTGTATATGATCTTTATTTGATCATGGAAGAAGTTTGAAGTTCATAGAAATCAAGAATTTAGGGTTTTTGCAAAAGTTGACTTTTTGGGCATAGTTGACTTTTCAAGAATGCATCATTTTAGGTCAGTTTTCAAGCCTTGATTCTTGATCCAAAAAGGCTTCAAATGGAAAAACTTTGGTCATGAAAGTTGTAGATCTCATCTTTCCCTTTTCAAAAAGTACAAGAACATGATCAAACTCTTCTTGGATCAAAAGTTATGGCAATGCAAAGTTGGCAAAAATCATTGATTTCTAAGGCATGCTTCAAATGGAAATTTTGCAAAGTCTTGAACCAATGCACATTGCAGCCTCTAATTCACTACAAACCATTACACAAACATTCTCTAAGTCCTAAAAATCAGAATTGGATCAAGTTTGCCCATGGTTTGGTTTGTGTAACAAGACTTTATCACATGTGAACCAAAGTTGCCACAAGTTGCAAAAGCTCATGATCACCTCTCACCAACTTGCAGCCTTGAGTGCTGAGCTTTGCTAGGCCCCTCCCACACCATGCTGCACCAGAACCAACCTTGTACTTGCCTAGACTTTGAGCCATGCCTCACTTACACAAAAGTTGACCTTTATGCAAAAGCAAACTTACCTATCATAGCAGGCCATGTCACATCACAAAGCCAATCAGATTTGTTTATGTTATCAATTGGCAAGCTAACCATAACCCTAAGCAAGGCTGAAACCATTTCACTCATCACATTCACAAAAAACCTTCCACTTTGCATAAGCATTCGAATCTGATTCCACAGCCTGCAAACACTCAAACAATCTTCATCAATCATCTCACCACACTTCATAGGCCACCCAGCACCAAGAACCCAAGTTTGAAACAGCCTGAACACTCCATAACCATTCTTCACCTCAGCCTGCATTTTCTATCGAATCTCTCTCCACAAACCACAAACACACAAACAAACACCACAGACCTTCTCCATTCACCCTCAGGATCACAAACAACCCATCATCATGGCTTGAAACCTCCAGAAACTCCATAGCCATTTTTGACTGAACTGAAGCAGGAGCCTTCGAAACTCATCATCCAGCCAACTTAAACTCTCATTGAGCATTCAAACATCTTCTGGAGATCAAGTGGAGTGGATTGCACAAGGAGAGGTGGCCAGAAAGCTCTCAAACTGAAAGCTTCAAATCTCAGGTAGCCTGAAATTTATTTTTCCAGAAATCATTTTTCTTGTTACAAACTTGTTCTACATGTCTTGCTGATCATCCTGATGCTTTTAGTTTTTGAAATGGTTGTGAAATAAGCATTTAATTTGTTTCTGAAGCTTGCGTGACCTAGAACTTGTTCTCTTCGATTCAGTTGATTTAGGAAATATAAATTTGTTTTGAGAGAGGGGTTTGATTCGTGAGGATGAGAGGAACATTTCCATGGTCTTAGATTTCATTTTAGTGACCTAGGGAAGGATTTGGAAGTTTTCAGGTGAGGTGCTGGCCGGAGAAGACGACCGGAGGTCTTCTCCGGCCACCTGAGAGTGATTATGCCCTAATTATGTGATTAATGCTAGTTTGAATTTGGACCCTTGATTGCCATTGACTTGTTGACTGCGCGCGCAAGGGAAAGGCCAGGATCTCTTTGATTAGCCCTAATTTTATTATTAGTTTTAATTAATCCATAATTAATCAGAATCAACCACAGCCACAAGATCACGCGCCAGTCAACCAATTCAAATCCTAGGCGCATCCTGGCCCTCCATCCCTCTGACTTTTATTTTATTTAATTTTAATTCATTTTCTTTTCAATTAATTTGCACATTTAATTTAAAATAGCAAAAATGTCTTAAAAATTATGAAACTTTTTCTTTAAAGTTTTATTAATTTTTAAGACACAAAAATATTTTTATTTTATTTTTTATCATTAAAAAGTATTTTTAAATATTTAAAAGATTATTTTTAATTGATTAATGGGAATTAATTAATTAAAAATACTTTTAGGTATTTAAAAATTACAAAAAAAATTCATGAAATGTTCTAAGACATTTAGAAACATTGTCCAACCTTCAAACCAAATTTCTTTTTTGATCTTGATGCATTTTAAGAATTTTTCATTGAATTAAATCTCATTTTGTGCATTATTTTGATCATGAGTTAAAAAAATCATTTCTGCCTATTGGAGAAGGTTGAGACATTGATTCTTTTTGTGTTGCATTCTATTTGAAATGTATTTTCAAGGATAAAAAGGCCATGATTTGTTCTTGCATTTTCAATTTGTTTGGCATTTCTTTTGTTAAGAACCCTAAAAAACCCTAATAACTTGCAAAAATCATAACTTGAGTTTGGTTGAGAGTTGAGAGCTCCCCTTTGGGCAGTGGTTCTTTATAGGTCTAGGGTTTCTTTGGGTACCATTTTCCATTTTTTATGTTAGGGTTTACTTCTGTTTTTGGTTTGTGTTTGATGTTTGATCCATAAACCCTAATTTGGGCCTCTTCTTGCATCCTTCTTGCATTCTCTTGCATAACTTGACTTGTCTTTGCATTTTGTGCATTCTTATGATTCATTTGACATCTTAAGACATGTATGAAGCATCTTTGATCATTGCATTACATATTTGCCATGTCATTTGTCTTGTTTGCTTCATGACATTTCATGCTTGTTCATGCTCCTTAGCTTGCATCATTTGCATTCATAATCTTGTATGAATATCTCCATGCCTTGCCTCATGTATGCAGCATCTCATAGCATCATAATCATCATCAACATGCTTCTGGTTTTGCTTAGCATCATATCATCTCATTCCATCTTGCATTGCATTGCATTTCTTTCTAACATTTCAGGTGGTAAGTGAACTTGGGAAGTGAATTTGCCTTCACTTCTCATAACTTTTCTTTTCATCTCTCTTGCATGCCTTGCTGCATTTCTATTTGTGTTTGAGATTGAGCTTGCTCATTCTTGTTCTTCCCACTTTCTTTCTTCAAGTGACTTGACTTCTTGAATGAAGCAAGTCACTTTGCTTCTCTTGATCTTGTTCATTCTGCTCCCTGGTGGCTCCTTTGAAGACTTCTCTTGAAAACTTCACAAACCTTAGGAACAACCAAGCATGATAATGAATTAGGGTTTTGATTAGTCTCCCCTCATAGTTTTTACCTTTGTGTCTCTCTTTGAGTCCTCTCTTCTCATCTCATAATCAGAGACTAAACCCTAAAGGTTTTAAGACTTTGTGATTAGGGTTATGCCTGCATCCTTCTCTTAGGATGGAGTGTATAACTTTAATCCTAAGTATTAAACCCTTAATGTGTTTAAATCCCTTAATCAATTCACTTAATAAGTATCAAGACATCACACTTGTAACTTGGGCCTTGCATCAGGGTTCTAATTCTTCCTTAATTGGTTAAGAAGGACTAACCCTAGTGTTAATGGACAAGTCCCCCTCAAGTTGTCTTACAAACCCTAAAAAACACTTCTTCATCATACCATTAATAAAATCCACCTAATAAAGGCTTTGTTTTGTCATGAGTTTAATCCCTAATCATGGATTAAGTTGAGGAGCTTTCCTCAGCTTAAACATTCTCATCTATTATCCTTCTATTAGGATGGTGTAATGAGTCTGTTTAATCCCTGATTATGGCTTAACCTCATTACTTAACACTAAACAAAAACACCAAAAACATCTAAATAATCACAAGTAGGTTAATGATCTTAATCCTACACCAAAGGAGATTAAGTGTGAGAATCTGACTTCACACTTAAGGTAATTCTCATTACCCCTAATCAGAGGGAAGATGTGATGAGTTTACCAACCCATTGGTTTAGGCTTAAGCTCATTATCTTATGACAAACTTTCAAAAGTAATAAAAGACTGAAAACTCAAAAACAAACAATAATCGTCTCCTCCGGGATTCTTTTCTCACCACCTTCACTCACAAACGAGAACTTGCTTCTTCCGTCTAATGCAAGACAGTAAGCACCTGAGCCAGACAGGTCATACACTTGAGCATAGACTAGTAAGCAGTTCACAAGTCAACTCATTTTTCAGTCTCCTTGGGTCGAACTACGGTGTTCTGACTTCCTCATTGCACGAGAGGATACGTAGGCATAACTTAACGGTTATCGAACAAAAGTCTATGTACATCCCCCCTCCTTCCAGCTTCATTCTTTTAAGCCTCATGATCTTGAGCAATTCATTCTCATCCCTACACTGACACTTTCATACTTCATATCATTATACACTTCACCTCTTTTACACTGACACCTGTACATATTGCTTTCCAGCTCTTTACACACAAATTGCACTGACACTACCCCTTTATAGCACAAATCTTTCAAGCGTGGATCCCGTCGAGTACGGCGGACAATCTGGGTGCTAATACCTTCCCAGGTTGTAACCAACCCCCTTTCTCAGTCTCTCTGGTTCGCAAACCGTCTTATCCATCTCTTTCTAGGTCTATGCAGCATTGCCTTTCCTCCGGGATAAAAATGCCTAGCTGGAGACTCTATTCATTCCCCAGTGAGTTCACGGCTGTGTGTTCTCACTGTTCCCCTTCGCCGACCGTTCGCGTCTGTACCCTTATCTGACCCTGCGTCACTTATCGGGAGCGACAGTATCTTCATGATCATGTAATCTTTACAAGGCCCATAAACTTATGACTTTCTGACCTAATTTGCTTCCAATATATACATAGAAGTGATCACAAGCAAGATGACGAATTTTGGCAGCCTCCAAGAACACTTTTGACATTAAAAAATTTCATTGAAATTTCAATTTTCGGATTCTTATTTGTAGGTTGAGTTAAGGTAATCTAAGGACATAGACATGATCCTTGAACATCATTGATACGATCTCAATGCTTTGCATCATCAAAATCATCCCTGAATGCATAAACCGAACCTCCTTTGCTCTTGAATTTGAAATTTTCGATTCCATTTATTTAGCTAAAATAAACTAATTTTGTTATTTGATTTGTGTTAGTCGTGACTTATAGATGATTTCTGCACATTTTCTTGAAGAAGCATAGCCTAAAACATGAACTGCCATTGTTAGGGTTTCGGGTACCAAATTAGGGGTTCCTAAAAAACCAAATATAAATGAATTCAAAGAACATGGATAGACTGTATGAATCCTAAGGAATTCATTGGCATAATAAATTTGATGAAATTTTACCATTTGATTGATGTTTGAGTTTCGCAGGTCATGAACATGGAAGAACTCGTAGGAAAAACTGCAGTTAAAATTGTATGAATTTTCGCGGGTATTCTGAAGAAGATGAAGTTCAGTGGCGGCAAAAATCAAATTCAAAAACTGTTTTTAAAATATAATGTTTGTTTGTGGATTATATGTTGAACGCGCCCCATGTGGCTCAGCTGGTTTGTGTGTTTGCTTGTGAATGTGATGGTCCTGGGTTCGATCTCCCCCAGGCCATTTTGTTTTGCTCTATTTTTTGATTTTTAAAGGATTACAACAAAAGGATTGTTACCCCTGATGCTAACACCAAGACGCGCTTGACCTGGTGGTGATGTTGTTGGTCCAGAGTGAGGAAAGCCTAGGGCCTGGGTTCGAATCCCAGCCCCAAGTATGTCTTTTTTTTTTCAATTTGTTTTGTTTTGTTTTATATTATATTTATTTAACTTAATTAATTTCTAAATAACAATTTCTAAAATAAAATGTATATATTATTTTCTTATATAAAAAACCTATATTTTAAAAAATTCATAATTTTTTCTCAAAAAATCAAATTGTTTATAATTGTTTTTTTATAACTTTATATTTATTATTATTATTTTGTAAATAAATTGATTATATTTAAATTAATAATTAAAACCCTAATTCTCATGATTATAACCCTAACCCTAATTTTTATAATCCTAACCCTAATTTTTCTTAACCTTAAAATTTAACCTAATATTTTTAAATTATAATTAATCATTAATCATTTGGTTAAATATGTGAATAATTTAGTATTTATTTATTATTATTAAAACCTATTTTCTTTATTAAATATTTAAAATCTTTTCTAATATTAACTTATTTTGCTAATTTCCTATTTTCTCTTATTTTTATTTTTCTAACCTTTTATCTCAATTTTTATTATTACTAATTATTACTTATTTATTATTATTTAGCTTTATTATATATCTCGATTATATTGTAATTGTCCGGAAGCTTTGTAATAGTTTAGTTTTATATTTTTGCTTTATTTTTATTATGAATATATTTACTGTATGGTTAGTAATTCTAGGGTGTGAATAACATACTTGTAATTAAACTTAACTTAGAATAATTAACTTTAAAAGATAAATATTTGAATATGTACACTCACATACATAAGTCGATCTTTGATCGCCATCTTGCACTTTCTAAGGTTACCTCTCATGTTGCCTATTTCAAAAGGTCAAGTAAGGTGTCTTAAGAAAAGCCCCTTCATAAATATCATCAAGTCCCTTCAAATTATAAGATCAAGTCCCTTCGAGGTTGCCTATGATAAATGATCTTGTCCCTTCGAATAAAAGATGATAAGTCCCTACGAATTGCTAAAGACACCTTGCAGTTGCCTATATTCAGATGTCCCTACACATGTCCCTTAACACATCCAAGGTAATGACTACCTATTCCTTAATAATAGGGATAGTCTTACCATTGAAAGAACATAAGAACGGTAAAGACTTAATCTAGGGTAGGTTTCTCTTAAGTTTACTTGCTCACACATTTCAAAATACCTTTACACCTCACTTTTCAAACAAATTTTCAAAAACAAGTCTTTGTATACATCCATACGAGGATCATTACAAAGTACTTAGAAAGTTTCTAGTCACACACTACACCTTTTCAAAACAATTCAAAGTGAGATAAGTAACAAAGAGCCCATGGATAACCTTGGATATAAAGGGTGCTAACACCTTCCCTTTATATAACTTACCCCCCAAACTCAAAATCTTTTAAGGTCTTTCCTGTTCTTTTATGTCCTTTCCTTTTGGATAAAATAAAAGACGGTGGCGACTCTTGCTATCCGCAACATTTATACAAAGTCAGTTCTCCCACCGTGTTACACCTACCAGCAGAGAACTCCAGCTCCTCATCCGAATTCCAACTTTCAGAATAGAAGTCCAGGAGGAAGGCCTCCCCATCCTCGTATCCCTATGACCTACACTGAATTATATCCCTCACTACTGAAGAAAGGCTTGGTCACTCCAAGGCCTTTGGGTCCTCCACCAGACCCGCTTCCACCAAGTTACAACTTAAGTGCCCACTGTTTATTCCATGAAGATGCTCCAGGGCACGATTTGGAAAATTGTATTTCTTTGAGGTATGTCTTGAAGGATTTAATGGAAAAAAACATTTTGTCGTTTGGAAATACTGGTCCGAATGTCAAAAATAATCCTTTACCTAAGCATGGGTCCATAAATTCCATTGTTGAGGAGTCTGACGAAGATTTAATTTTCGACGCCACATAGATCAAAACCCCGCTCAAAGACTTCCATGCAAAGTTAGTAGAGGTGGGTATGCTAAATAACTGTCATAAGATGTGTGAGGCTTATGTTAATAATCCAAAGGGATGTGAACTGGTCTTGAGAGATGTTCAAAGTTTGATTAATCTGGGTGTTTTACAAGTAAGTTGTCGGGTGAAGAGGAATGAAGTGGAAATAATTGAACCCATTTTCAACTTGCCTAAATCCGATTCTACCATCGTGCCAGTGTTCAACGTGCTTGAGCCCTCAAGAGTTCAACCCATCTTCAATATGCCAGAACCTGTAGTGCCCATTTTCAATATGCCCGAACGAAGGATGGAGAAAAGAAGTAACCCTTTCCTTTATGAAGATACCACAACAATTCCATGGAAGTATGATATAGATGGAGTTCATCAGAAGTCTGAACAGGCTGGTCAGAAGGAATGTTTAAAAGTGGCGAGTGCTGACATAGCAGGTGCGGGTCGTCTAACGCGCAACGGTCGCGTTTATACTTAGCAATTCAATACAGTTCTACCCGTTCCACCTAAAGAATTCATTCCCGCTGTTGTCAACCAGGATAAAGGGTTGGTATTGGAAGAAGAAGATGCAGAATTTCTCAAAATCATTAAGAAGAGTGATTACAAGGTTATTGATCAGCTACATTAAACGCCTTCCAAAATATCTATCCTATCACTTCTTATGCATTCACCGGCCCATCGAGGTGCTCTCCAGAAATTACTAGCCCAAGCACATGTTACGCATGATATAACTGTGAATCAGTTTGATGGAGTCATAGCCAACATCACTGCATGTAATATCCCAGCTTCAGTATGGAGGATCTTCCAAAGGACGGATTGGACCATAATCGTGCTCTTCATATATCTGTAAAATGTCAGGAGGATACTCTAGCAAGAATTCTTGTGGATACTCGTACTACGAAGGCACGAGGAACTCTGATGTGTTGTATACCTCTATTGTCTAGGTTGTTTATTTCTCACCTTCCTCGATCAGTGATGAAGAGTGAACAAGGGTTCAGGTGGTCCAAGAGGATTATGTCACTTTCTCATGCAGATATTCATTGGTTCTCTATATCTATGGAGAATGTTACTATCATTGACCGTTGTGGGGAGTTCCTTAATGTGCCACTCCTTGGCATAAGAGGGGGCATTACTTACAACCCTTGTTTAGCTCTACGTCAGTTTGGTTACACTCAGAGTGATGATCTTCATGACATGTTGATTCAGGGTGTTATGGTCGACTACGACAATGATCTTCAAGGTTATCATCCAAGGTTTATACGAGCATGGGGTAAAGTGAACAAGGTTAACAACAAGACTATGGAACCAAAGTACACTATTCCTATGGAACCTTATCTAAGATGGGTGCGATCTCGTGCTCAGACACTTATGATGCCATATCCTGCTATCCTGCCAGTTACCATGGAGCCTGTTGCTGAAGGAGATACTTCTTATATCATTCTTCATCCACGCATGCCCACTGACATGGAATAATTACAGAGGTCCTGGATCCAGTTGAAGGAGCAAAGGGATACTTTTGAGACTCATTTCAAAGTTAGTCAAGAAAGAATCCTGGAGCTAACAAAACAAATTCACAAGGAGCGGAGTCTCAACTCATACCGCAACACAAAGAGGAAGCGTACATGGGAGACTTAAAGCCCCATCTTTGTATTCATTTCATTTTTGTTGTAAGCCCAAGGGGCAAACAAGTTTATTGAATACTAATAAAAGTTTACTTTCTGATTGTTTAAATAAATTTAAATCCTGCGGTCCTTGAAAACATTGCATATGCATTTACATACCATGTCATTGCATCACAGGTTTCTTATGAACAGGTATCTTATCTTCTCGTTGTTTATTTCAACAGAAATGGCTCTTGAACAGACTGTCAAGGATTTCCAGGCTCAGAATGCACAATTCCAAGAGCTGATCCTGAACTTGTCCAAGGGACAGGATGAGTTGAAGACACTGCTGGCTAAGAAGAAGAAGAAGACCAGGAAATCAGGAGGCCTTATCAATCTGGGAAGAAGGTTCAGAGGTCCTATCAAGACAAAGGAACATATTGAGGATTCTGAGTCTGAAAATTCTGAGAAGGAGGGAGGTAGTCTCCATAATACTGTGGGAGATTCTGATTCTGAGGAAAATTATTATCATGATCCTGCTAGTGAGGGAAAAGTACAAGATGCTGGTGGACAGAATGAATGCCATGGAATTGCAAAAATCTCCTGGGCTTGATTTTGAAGATCTGAGTTTAGTTTCTGGAGTGGTTATACCTATTGGTTTCAAGGTTCCTGTTTTTGTGGTGTATGATGGTGTCTCATGTCCTAAGCTGCATTTAAGGTCCTATGTCCGGAGGATTCAACCACATACTGCTGATAAGAAGTTATGGATTCATTTCTTCCAAGAGAGCTTGTTTGGAACTCAATTGGAATGGTACTATCAACTGGAAAGTGTTAATATTCGTGATTGGAATGATCTTGCTGAGGCCTTTTATAGGCAATACCAATACAATGCTGATTTACCACCTACTCGCATGCAGCTCCAAAGCATGTCTATGGGTGCTAAGGAGAGTTTAAAAGAGTATGCCCAGAAATGGAGAGACCTGGCTGGCAGAGTTCAACCTCCTCTGACTGACAGGGAGCTGGTGGATATGTTTATGAGTACGCTGAATGGTCCTTTTTATAGTCACCTCATTGGAAGCTCATCATCTGGTTTCACTGAGCTGATAATGACTAGAGAATGCGTGGAAAGTGGTATAAGAAGTGGCAAGATACAAATGAGTTCCTCTTCATCAAGCACTGCAAAGAAGCCCCCTAGTGGGAATAAGGAGTCTAATGCTGTGTATGGCCAACATAGTCGTAACAGGAGTCACCAATCTGTGGGAGCAGTTCATATTTCCAATCCTACTCCTGCAACACCGGAGCCACAACAAAACAATCAACAGAAGCCTAGAAGACGGTTCACCAAGATCAACATGTCGCTGGCCCAAGCCTTGCAACACATTTTAAAAGGGGAACTCATTACTTTGAGGGATTCTCCTCAGAATCCTAATACATCTTCTCCTCGATACAATCCTAATGCAAGATGCGCATATCATTCTAATAGTCCGGGACATGACACCAATAATTGCTGGGTGTTGAAAAACAAGATTCAAGACATGATTGAAGCTGGGGAAATTGAATTTGACCCTCCTAGGACCCCAAATGTGATTGTAACACCCTAATTTTGGCCCTAAGGTTCTTTGCATTTCATTTGCATTTTGCTTACAAAAAAGATCGCACAACTTTTGAGTTTCTTCTCAGGGGAAGGGTCTATGTTTCGTAGGGGATCACCTTTATTTTTACTTCTTTATATTTGTTTATATTTACTGACTTCTAACCAAAATACCAAAAATATGTTGCAGTGTCCTTCTTCTCTGTTTTGCAGGTTTGCGAAGATAAGACAGTGAATTCAATTCAGATGCGTTTGTTCAGTCACAATTCGATTTCAGATGTATGTTTGACCAAATATTGATCAAACTATCAAAAGATTGTGTTGACTGCCAGTTTGTGCGTGCCAGTGGTTTATTCCTCAGATAGCGGGTTTTCAAAAGTTCAGGTTGTGCTGTGTATAAAAGGCATCGGTTATTAGACAGTATTTTATGCGAGGATTGGTTTGGGTCTGCAAGTTCATCAGTGATCCATTTGAGGATTTATTTTCCTCATTATGGATTCAGTTTATCAGGGAAATAATCAGACAATTTTCAGATGACAGTTGTGGTTTGAGTTGCAATTTATTCTACTGTTCAGTGGTTCTGTGTTGGCTGTGTTCATTTTCATCAAAGGCTTGTGAGAAAAATCGGGAGTTGGTCGTGAAACCTAAAAAATCATCACCTTATATCTCTTATTCATTTTTTTCCGATTAAACCATTTCCCTTTCAATAACTATTTTCAGTTATCCATTTATCCACCCATATTCCATTTCTTATAATCATTTTCATATCTTCATTTCTTTTTTTGCGTTTTTTATCCAATCTATATATTGTCGATTTCTTTTATCCATTTTTCGACTTTTTTTATTTTTCACAAAATATCCATTCTCAACCCAATTACCATTTTCTTTTATCCATTTCTAAATTCACATTTCAACATCTTTTATTCATTCCATTTATTCCAATTTTTTTCCTTTCTCCATTTTTTTTCCAATATTACCTTTTTTTTATTTAGTAATCAAATCCATTTATTTTTTTTAACCATTTGTCAAAAAAATATTATTAAAAAAAATGTTATTAGAGAAAGCCCATATCATTTTTTTAGCCCATTTTCATTTTTTTATATATAAAATAAATTTGAAGAAAATAAAAAATCAAGAAAGTCAAAGACTTTCTCCAACACAATCTCCTCAAACTCCAAGCCACAGCAAAAGCAACTCCTTGGCCCACCAACATCAAGCCATTTCACATAACGCCAGCACTCAAGCCGTATTCCGAAAGCATCTCACTCTAGCCTTCACATCACCAGGCGCCACACGCCCACACTTTAAATCCACAGCTGCAAAAACAAAGCCATCACGTGATAACATTTCCTCACGCCTGGCCCACCAACAATCCAATACGCACTTCAACCCGCACGCTGCAAAACAAAGTAAAAATAATTCCCAAGCCTAAGTCCAGCTGCAGTAAATATCAATCCAACTCCAGCCAATTACTTTTCCCAGCCATCCCACATCAACACAACAAGCCTTGACTTCACAAAGCTTCATTTTACCAGCTCAAGCCAAACAAGCTTATCCGTACACTCTTGCCGCAGCCATACGAAACAACCAAACACCAAGCCTCAAGCAACAAAACATCACACAAAAATCCTTACGCCAGCTGAAGCAAAGCTTCTCATGACATCCCTCAATTCCCATCCAGCTGCCTGGCCCACACTTTCACAGCTTGTAAACCACACGCGCAATCCGTAACCAAAAGCCATCAACATCAGCCGAAAACCGTACAAGACTCCCAGCTCTCCGCAACAAGCCTTAAACTCCTAGGGCCACAAACAACATCAGCTTCACGCATTACTTCCCCAGGCCAAGCCGAAACAACAACAAATTCAACAAGCCGAAGCCTTCACTTCACCGCATCACGTTTCTCGCATGCATCGTGCATCCAAGCAAAACCAAAAAACGCATACCTCACCTGCAAAATGCACGAGTATCTCACTCAAAACGGCAGAAGCAAAACGCAAGAAAAAGAAAGGCAAAACGCAAAATCAAAACAAAAATGAACACGAAAATTTCATGAACCTCAAAACGCTCCCAAATTTTCCAAAACGACATCAAACCTTGAGCTCTCTCCTTCTATAAATTGAGGGCTCTTTCTTCACAAATCTTAAGCTTGTAGAGCCTCTTAAACCCCTGCACAAATCCCTAATCAAAGCTTCATTTTCAAACTTTCAAAACTTCACAAACCTTCATACTTCTGTTGATTTCCACCAAACCTATTCAATTTCTTCAACTCTCATTCTCAAATCCCCAAATCATTTTGAATTGAAAGAAGAAGAGAGCATTGCGTTTGAGTTTAGAAGAAGAGAGAAGAAAAAAAAACCGGATCCGAAGTGAGAATAAGGAGAAGGGAATAGAAATCTGAAACAAATGAGAAGAAGAAGAAGAGGAAGTGTTTTTTGTGGTTTTGATTGTGAAGGTGAGGAATGGAGTTTTGGCCTTGTTATTGCTGCCATTGTTGTTCGTGATAGAGGAAGAAGAAGTCATTGAACTTCTGTTTGTTTTTTTTATTTTTTAATTGTTAATTGTTTTTTTTATAAGAAAGAGTGATGTGAGTTGTGTTTGGGCCTTTTGGCCGTGGATCTTTACTATCCACCTAACCCGCGGATCTATCTCCCCCTCCCCTTCTATTTTCTATTCTTTTTTTTATTTTCTATTTCTTTAGTTTTCTTCATGATTTTTTTTAAATATTATTTGCTTTTATAGTTTATTTTGATATAAGAACTCTTTTTAGAAAGATTTTAGGAAAAATGTTTAGAAACAATTTTAGAAAAGTTTTTTTAAAAGAGATGTTTAGAAAAAAAAAATTTTAAAGAGAATTTTAAAAAATATTCTAATTCATTTATGGATCTATTTTTTTGATCCATTGTTCTTCATCTTTTTCTCTTTTGGTCGATGACAATCTCTGATTCGTAGATTGTTGATTTTCGATAAGTTTAATCTTCATTATTTCAAATCTATGGATGAATGATCATTTGGATCATTCTCCATACTTTGAGATCGTGATAGGTTGCTTTTAGATAAAATCAACGAAAATCTCGATTAAGATTAGACCGTTCTCTTTCTTTTAGTGTGGCATGTTTTCGGAAAACGATCCATTATATCGTTTCTCTAACATGTATTAACAAGAATATTTTCCACTTTAATTAGTGGTGGCCGGCCTAATTTGTAGGGTAATTACTTCGTAAATTACTCGGCGATTGCTTAACATAGACCTAAAGTTGTCCCGATTCGGATTAAGATCCACTTGGATCCGGTTGCCTCAATTTTATTTCTCTTTTCGTGGTTGTGCTTGATTAAGTTCATCATACCACTTTATATTGTAAATATTATAATAATGTGAATATAATCTGTTTAAATTTAATCTCTCGCAGTTTATCCTTTTATTTTAATCTCTTTCTCCTTTATCTCTTTATTATGCTTTATCATATTATATCATATATCATTTGTTTATAGTTATATTGTTACTTGTGGTTTTTATTTTGGTCCATTTGGATATCAAAACACTAATAAAGGATTGAACACTTAAAAGACTTGTGACTTCTAATTTTTGACTATGGTTACTATCCCTTGCTTTGGAGAATGGACTTAGACTTTAAGATCTTCCCCCTTGCTCAAGTTGGAATGGATTAGAAACCTCGGCCTCAAGTTATTTCATTAGCCTTTGAAGAGGGAATTCTGAACTTTGAAGAATTGTGCATATTATAGTTTGGTAAACTCTTCTCTTAGCTTTTTAATTCAAATATTAGGATAGTCCCTTCATCTCCTCCTCATTCTTAAATTTTCAAAACTTCTCCCTATTTCAAAAATCTTCTTGTTTTCTAAACTTCAAACACTTTCATAATCAAACCTTGACTTCGGTCAAGTGATTTTACCTTTTCACTTTGTTTTCTTAACTAAATGTTAATCCATGTAAATATATCAAAAATCATTTTCTCATATACTTTAAAAAACTCAAAACTCACTCAATTGTTTTTGTGCCTTTGTGCACCTTTTCTTTTCACATGTTTAGATATGATTCATCTTTTCTAGCGGAATTATTCGCTAAAGGATGACGACATATCTCTACATTCTAAAATCAATTCAACTCATTGTTTCTTTTCAAATTTTGTACCACGAACTACGAGGTTTTGATCTCGCATTGCACTTTGTGGGTACGTAGGCATGAGGCGTTAAAACCTTATCAAACACAAAATCATTAAAAAACATTCTTCTCCTCATCTCTTCCATCTTTTTAAGAAAACCAATTTCAGACCAAAAAGCAATAAATATTTCAAAGGGTTCCCGTGGAGTACCATGGACGAGTCGGGTGCCTAAAACCTTCCCGGTTCGTAACCAACCCCCTTACCCATTCTCTGTTTGTTTCTTTTAGCTTTTGCTTATTAGATTCCTAGGTTTTTATTCGTTCTTTTACCTTTTTCATTTCGGAAATAAAGAAAAGCGCGGTGGCGACTCTGTGTATATCGAGTTAAGTTAATCAATTGCTTACACTCATGATTTTACCGCTACAATGATCACTACTCCTATGCCCAACCATGAGAAGACTGTTAATACTGTTGATGAGGTTTCCTATGTTTCTTCAGTAGCAGATGTAACTACACCCCTATCAATTATCAAGAAGAAGCTGGTGCAGGCTGGATTCTTTCTAGGTTGCAATGAAGACTGTTTTTATTGTGCTTACAAACCAGATAGATGCTGGAAGTTGAAAGATGGTATTCAACTCCTCATGGACAATTACCCCATATTGTTTGAGAAGACTCCTTTTGTGGAAAGTACGTGTGAGCATTTGACTTGAAACACGAAGCTTGAAGATATAGCTATGGTTGATAAAGTACCAGTGAAGATTACCTCCAAAGGTCCTGTCAGGATCACCTCTAAGGGTCTTGTCAGGATTACTGTTGAAGGCCCTGTGAAGACTGTTGCTCAAGTTAGGGTGACTCCCATGATCATCACCACTCCTGGCCCTGTTCCTTATACTTCTGATAAAGCTATACCCTGGAATTATGGTTCTGATGTTTATATCCATGGTGTCAAACAAGAACCTGTAAATGATTCACCTGCTATTAATGTTAATCTTTATGTGGATAATATTGCTGGATCTAGTAAGATCACCAGAAGTGGAAGAATCTTCTCTCCTCAGGCTACCTCTAAAAGTGCAGTTACTCCAACCTCTACTTCCATTTCTGAGCCAAGTACTGATGCTCGGGGCAAGGGTCCTGTAGTTGAACCTGTGCAAGCTGAGGCACCAGCTGCTGAAATCCTTTCTAAACAGATGGAAGAAGTACTGAAGATCATTTGCAAGAGTGATTATGATATTGTTGACTAGTTGGGGCATACTCCCTCTAAAATCTCCATGTTATCTTTGTTGTTGGGTTATGAGGCTCATGCTAAAGCCTTAATCAAGTTCCTGAAGACTGCTCATGTGCCAAATGAGATTTTTGTAGATCAATTTGAGAATTGTGTGGCACATCTGACTTGTGATAATGGACTGGGCTTTTCTGATGCTGATCTGACTCCTACCAAGAGAAACCATAACAGAGCTCTGCATATTTCCATTGAATGTAAGGGCACTACCTTGTCTCATGTACTGGTAGATAATGGTTCTTCATTAAATGTGCTCCCTAAAGAAGTTCTGGACAAGCTCAGCCCTGAAGATGTTGTGTAAAGACCAAGTGACGTAGTGGTGAGGGCCTTTGATGGCTCAAGAAGAGTGGTACATGGAGAAGTAGACCTCCCGATCAAAGTAGGCTCTCAAGTCTTCAATTCTACTTTCTATGTGATGGATATTCGTCCTGTGTATTCTTGTTTGCTTGGACGCCCCTGGATCCATGGGGCAGATGTTGTGACTTCCACCTTACATCAGAAGTTGAAATATCCGGTGAAAAACTAAATTGTCACTGTCTATGGTGAAGAAGAGTACATGGTTAGCCACGTGAATACTTTCAAGTATGTAGAAATGGAGGGTGAAATGGTTGAAACTCAGTGTCAAACATTTAAAGTTGTTCCCTGCTCTGATCCTGTTCCTCGGTTTGTTCCTGCTTCTGAAAGAGTTCCTATGGTTACTAATATACCTCCTGCAATGGCCTCCCTCAAGGATGCTAAGGTTGTGGTTGCAAAAGGTGGTTCTGCTATTTGGGGTCAGCTTCCCAACATCCCTTACAAGTCTGACAAGTTTAGTTTGGGTTTCACTGCAGAATCTCAGAAGGTCGTTCGTCGTGCTCGTACTGTTCGTATCACCAATCAAGGGTTCATAAGAAATCAAATCAATGTTGTTGGTGACTATAATGAAGACTACAACCTGGATGATTGGATTTTTCCTACCATGGGCGATGGGCTCAACAACTGGAAGACTGAAGACATTATTCCTATCTCCTTTAGTCAGGAGTAAATACTATTACTATGTTTTTATTTTAAGTTTGTAATTTCGAACAATTAAGCCTTTGTCTTACCCGGGGCACAATTGTATGCCTGTTCGGGATGTCATTTCATTTGCATTACTTCATTCAATAAAAATCAATGGACGTTTCGTTTTCGTAAATATTGTGCTCCTTGTCTTTCTTTTATTATTATTTCTGTTTTATCAGCTATGTGATCTTACACACACCCATATCACTAACATGCAGATCCTCATCCACTCTGGATCCTGTTGATAACAGTTCTACTATTGCCAATTATAATTTTGAGAATTCGATCTATCAAGTTGAAGATGGAAAGGAGGAAGATTGTAAAGTACCTGTAGAGCTTGCTAGATTATTACAACAAGAAGAGAAAGCTATACAGCCTCATGAAGAGCCAATCGAAGTTGTGAATCTGGGAACTGGAGAAAACAGGAAAGAGGTCAAGATAGGGGCTGAATTAGAGGATGATGTTAAGGGCAGACTAATCCAGATGTTACGTAAATATGTGGAAATCTTTGCTTGGTCTTATGAAGATATGCCAGGGTTGGATACAGACATTGTGGTGCACCGTTTACCGGTAAAAGAAGATTGTCGTCCAAAGAAGTAGAAGGTTCATCGCACGCGTCCTAAAATGTCAGAAAAGATTAAAGCAGAGGTGATGAAACAGTTTGATGCAGGATTCTTAGCTGTGACTTCTTATCCTCAATGGGTTGCAAACGTGGTACCGGTACCTAAGAAGGATGGTAAGGTACGCATGTGTATGGATTACAGGGATTTGAACAAGGCCAGTCCTAAAGATGACTTTCCACTTCGACATATTGATGTTTTGGTAGACAACACTGTTCAGCATAAAGTATTCTCTTTCATGGATGGTTTCTCTGGTTATAATCAAATCAAGATGGCCCCTGAAGATATGGAGAAGACTACATTTGTTACACAAAGGGTCACTTTTTGTTATAAAGTGATGCCATTTGGTTTTAAGAACGTCGGGGCAACATATCAGCGTTCTATGGTGGCTTTGTTTCACAATATGATTCATCATGAGATAGAGGTGTATGTGGATGATATGATAGCCAGATCCCAGAATGAAGAACAACACCTTGATCATCTGCATAAGCTGTTTGAAAGGTTGAAGAAATACAAGCTGAGATTGAATCCAAATAAGTGTATTTTTGGAGTTAGGTCTGGCAAACTCCTGGGTTTCATGGTCAGTGGAAAAGGTATTGAAGTGGATCCTGCAAAAGTAAAAGCTATACAAGAGATGCCTACTCCCCGTACTGAAAAGGAAGTTAGAGGTTTCTTGGGACGACTGAATTACATTGCAAGGTTTATATCCCAGCTAACTGGTACCTGTGAGCCAATCTTCAAGTTGTTGAAGAAAGATCAGGTAATGGAATGGAATGACGAGTGCCAAACAGCCTTTGACGAAATCAAGAGATATCTCTTAGAACCTCCAATCTTGATGCCACCAGTTGATGGAAGACCCTTCATCATGTACTTAACAGTATTAGACAACTCAATGGGGTGTGTGTTGGGGCAACATGACAAGTCTGGTCGAAAAGAGCAGGCAATATACTACCTTAGAAAAAAGTTTACCGAATATGAAACAAGATACTAACTGCTCGAGAAAACTTGTTGCGCTTTGGCATGGGCTGCTCGCCGACTAAGACAGTATATGTTGACTCATACTACCTTGTTGATTTCAAAGATGGATCCAATCAAGTACATATTTGAGAAACCTGCTCTCTCTGGACGAATAGCGAGATGGCAAATGATCTTAACAGAATATGATATACAATACACTACTCAAAAAGGCCATCAAAGGAAGTGTTGTAGATGATCATTTGGCTCATCAGGCAATGCATGATTATCAGTCAATGAGTTTTGAGTTCCCTGATGAAGACATTATGATTATTACTAAAGAACCTGGACAATATGACGGACCTGAACAAGGATCCCGATGGACTATGGTTTTTGATGGAGCTTCTAATGCACTTGGTAATGGTGTTGGTGTTGTGATCATTTCCCCTAAAGGTTATCATACCCCAATCACTTCAAGACTTTGTTTCTATTGTACCAATAACATGGCTGAATATGAGGTATGTATCATGGGTATCAAAGTTGCCATTGAGATGAAAATTCAGTTCCTGGACGTATATAGAGATTCAGCCTTGGTAGTTAGTCAGATTAAAGGAGATTGGGATACCAAACATGAAAATATCATTCCCTTCAGAGAGCATGTGTTGTCTTTGATCCCATATTTTGAAGAGATTACATTTGGACACATTCCACGAGGAGAGAATCAGTTGGCAGATGCACTAGCCACCATGGCATCTATGTTTGAGATTAGCTGGGATGATGAAGCTCCCAAGATCACTATTAATAGATTTGAGAAGCCTGCATACTGCAATGAGATTGATACTGAAGGAGGAGAGGAAAAGCCTTGGTTCTATGAAGTGAAAAGATATCTTGAAGCCCAGGAGTTCCCTGAAGGGGCATCTGTCAAAGATAAGAAGTTTCTGAGGAGGTTTTCAGCTAAGTTCTTCTTGAGTGATGGAATTTTGTACAAGCGCAATTATGATTCGACTTTGCTTCGTTGTGTGGATAAGAAGGAAACGATAGAGATTATGGAAGACATGTGATCACACTAAATTTCACCGTGTTTCTGACTCCGATTTCGCATGCATTCTTAGTTTTTATTGTTGTTTTGTTATGTTATTACTTTGTTTTCTTATGTTTTCAGGTTTTTATAGTAATCGGGGCTTGAATCGAGAAAAGGAGCGAAAAAGGAGTGGAAACGGACGAAAACCTAGAAATTCAGCGTTTTGCACTTACGGTACCCACCGTGGTGGGCGCCATGGGGTTAGCCATGACGTGGCCACGTCTCAAGACCACTCCACGAATGCCAAGACCCACGATCCCCACTCTCTCATCCCCTATCAACACCATGGCGGGCGCCATGACCTTGTGGCGGGCGCCACAAGGCAAATTTCAGTAACCTCCACTTTTTAGGGGAGGGGCATCCCAGTCTTTTCATGCTTTTAGTTTTCCTATAAATAGGACTTTAGTTTTTCGTTTTTAATCATCCAGAATTAGATTTCTCTAGGCATATATCAGTTTCAAAGCAGTTACCATTCCACATCGGGGTGTTTCTGCAATCGAGTGATCGAGTCTGTAATTTGTCTGTGTGATCGAGTTTTGGAGAACTCTGGAGGAAGTTAATCTTGCCGCCATTTTAATTCCAGTTCGTATTTTACTTTTCCGCACTGCTTTACTTTCATTTATTTCTCGCACTGCTTTACTTTATTTATTATCCGCACTCGCACTTAACTTTATTTATTTCCCGCACTCGCTTTACTTTCGTTTATTACCCGCACTTGCACTAAATTCATTTATTTCCCGCACTCGCACTAAATTCATTTACTTTCCGCACTCGCACTAAATTACTTTTATGAAAAATTATAAAAAGAACCTTTACTTTATCATGTCTAACTAATTCCATAAAGGTTAGGATGTAAGGATCGTAATTAAACCAGTAATCCGTATAATTGTTCGTGGAAACACCTAAGGGCTATTTTATCTTTCAATCTAATTGTTTTTAACTATTTCAAAAACAACCAAAAGCGCTTTGTCTAGTTCATTAGGAGTTTTTAGATTAAAAAGAAAAGAGATTTTAAAACGATTTTCGGACGCGTTATGAGATTTAGAGTCTGGTTCATAAGAAGCTCTTTTGCTAAGAAGTCCAGGTTAAAATACTTTTCAACTTAGTTAAGATACTACATTTCTTAAAAATAGGTTTACTACTCTAACGCAGTACGCACCTTTTTATCCGTGACAATAGGAGGGGTTGATTAGAGAGTACAACTCGGTTCTGAATACACGAAAGCGACAGTTCCTGTTAAATTAGTTCTTTTCAAAGGAGAAAACATTTCCCATAAGTAGTTCCATTAACAGGTACTGGATTATCATTGATTACGTGAATTACATTCGAGCCTGTCTTTTATTTATTATTTAAAATTATTATTTTATTTACCATTGCACCCTTACTAAAACCCTTATATTTAGTTGCCTTAGATACACACCATAACAACAGGTACGATAGATTGACACTTGGTCTCTGTGGATTCGACAATCTTTTATATTACTCTGACGTGTTCGTACACTTGCGAAAAACACGCATCAAGTTTTTGGCGCCGTTGCCGGGGACCAATTTCGTCAAATTTCATTACCCTGTAGTTATACCGTTTAGACTAAGGTTGTTACCCACCGGTCAATGCGAAAGACTCGCAGTGCCGGAAGTTTAGTAGACCCTCTAGCTGAACCTGAACGTTACGCTCGCGCACGTTTGTTTTTCCATAGGAATAGGAGAGCTATGGCCGAAGATCAAAACCGAAGACCTCTTAAGGACTTCGCCCAACCATCAAACGAGGAACCTAGTTCCAGTATAGTAAACCCCGCTATCCCAGCCAATAATTTTGAACTTAAACCATCCCTGCTGCAATTAGTGCAACAGACAATTCGCAGGTCTCGCTACTGATAACCCGAACCAACATTTAAAAAACTTTCTTCAGTTAGCAGACACCTTTAAAACCAATGGAGCTTCTCCTGAGGCGATACGCTTAAGATTATTTCCCTTTTCCCTCAGAGATAAAGCTCTATCATGGTTAGATTCCCTTCCACCCAATTCAATAACAACCTGGGATGACCTTAGGAAAGTTTTCCTTTCTAGATATTTTCCCCCAAGTAAGACCGCTCTTCTTCGAAACCTAATAACTAGATTTACCCAACACCAAGGAGAGTCGTTGTTCGAAGCCTGGGAGAGATATAAAGAACTATTAAGAGCATGCCCACATCATGGCTTAGAGAATTGGTTAATCATCCAAACCTTCTATAATGGACTTCATTATAACACTAAGATGACCATCGACGCTGCCGCTGGTGGCGCACTGATGAACAAACCTTACCCTGAAGCTAGTGCCCTTATCGAGGATATGGCCCAAAACCATCAATCATGGGGAGTAGAACGAGCGACAGTGGAAAAGAAGGAAGCCCAAGGAGGAATACATGAGCTAAGCTCTATAGACACGATGCAGGCTAAAATGGACGCGTTGGCCCTTAGAGTCGAACATATGTGTACAACTCCGAATATTGTAGCCACAGTTTCGCCGAATTGTGAGATATGTGGAACGCAAGGACACCAATCCGCCGAATGCAATCTGTTGAATGAGACCAACACTGAGCAAGTAAACTATACCCAAGGGAACCCATTTTCAAACACATATAACCCTGGATGGAGGAATCACCCAAACTCCTCCTACCAAAATAATAACCCTATTCAAAATACCGCACCTCCGAGACAACAAGGTTACCAAGCCCCAAGAACAAATCAACTTATGCAACCTGTACCACCAAGTCTGAGCTTCGATGAAGTTGTAAAAAATTTTATCACTACTCAAACACAACAAAACAAAGAGTTCATGAACCAAAACGTCCATGTTAACGAACTGATTACCAAGTTAGGAACCAAGGTTGATCAAATTATTACTCATAATAAGATGCTTGAAACCCAGATCTCTCAGGTAGCGTTAAACCAAGCCCCACAGACTACACCTGGAGGACAGTTCCCTGGACAACCTCAACAAAACCCGAAAGGGCAAGCTAATGCCATTACTCTACGAAGTGGAACCGCTTATAAGGAGCCTTTAAACCCTAGATTGAGTGAGCCCGAAACTTCTGAGAGGAATGAGGAGAAGGAACCAGAGGAGCCTGAAACCCCGGAAAGTCAAGAAAAAGGAGAAGAACCTAAAAATAAAACCTATGTACCACCACCGCCATACAAACCACCGATACCTTACCCTCAAAGATTAAAAAAAACCAAAATCGATAATCAATATCAAAAATTCGTTAAGGTTATAGAAAAACTTCACGTAGAAATCCCCTTTACAGAAGCCATCACCCAAATACCTTCTTACGCTAAGTTTCTCAAAGACATACTTACGAATAAACGTAGACTTGAAGATCCGAAACCCGTGGAATGTAATTCTATTTCCGAAAATAGGTTAGCAAAGAAAGATAAAGATCCCGGAAATTTTTCCATTCCTTGTATTTTGGGGAATCATGTCATCGAAAAAGCTTTTCTAGACTTAGGAGCTAGTGTGAGCTTAATGCCTTTAGCAGTTTGTGAGAGATTAAACTTAGGAGAATTACAACCTACTAAGATGTCACTTCAATTAGCCGATAGATCCGTTAAATACCCTATAGGCATACTTGAAGACGTCCCTGTTAGGATAGGTCAGCTGTTTATACCTACTGATTTTGTTGTCATGGACATTAAAGAAGATGACGACATACCAATCCTCCTAGGTAGACCGTTCTTATCAACTGCTGGAGCTGTGATAGATGTTAAAAAAGGAAAACTAACTTTTGAGGTAGGTGACGAGAAGATAGAATTTATACTTTCAAAATTTCTTATGGCACCTGTGATAGGAGATGCTTGTTATGCCTTAGATATCATCGAAGAATGCATTAGGGAATTAGAACAAGAAGAAGAAAATGAATCTATAAAATTGCCATCAACCCTTATTTTGGAAGATGACAATTATAAAAGACCCTACATTGATGATAACCTTCACGAATGTTTATCGCTTACCCCAGATCCTATGCCTTGCCATATGAAACCGACCGTAAAACTTAAGGAACTGCCTAAAAACCTGAGATATGAATTTCTTGATGAAGATATGAATCGTCTAGTTATAGTCAGTGCTACCTTAAACCAAGAAGAAACCGATCAATTATTAGAAGTTTTACGTAGGTACCCCTCAGCCTTAGGATATAAGATCTCTGATCTAAAAGGAATAAGCCCATCCGTATGCATGCATCGGATTTTGCTTGAAGAAGATTCAAAACCTTCCAGAGAACACCAACGAAGAATAAATCCTATAATGAGTACTGTAGTTAAGACTGAAGTTCTTAAGTTACTAGAGGCAGGTATAATATATCAGATCTCGGACAGTAAATGGGTGAGTCTTGTGCATGTAGTACCTAAAAAGGGAGGCATCACAGTCGTGCAAAACGAGAAGGGCGAACCTGTAGCAAAAAGAACCGATGGAGGTTGGCGTATGTGCATAGATTATAGAAAATTAAATAAAGCAACTAGGAAGGACCATTTCCCATTACCATTCATAGACCAAATGTTGGAGCGCCTAGCCAGACACTCTTACTTTTATGGATATTCTGGATTCTTCCAAATACCTATTCACCCCGAAGATCAAGAAAAAACTACCTTTACATGCCCAGTTTGAACCTTTGCCTATAGAAGAATGCCTTTTGGACTTTGTAATGCTCCTGCAACTTTCCAACGCTGCATGATGTCTATCTTTGCTGATTATTTAGATGGAATTATGGAAGTATTTATGGACGATTTCTCAGTTTGTGGATCAGATTTCAAAAATTGTCTTATCAACCTTGAGAAAATCCTGGAGAGATGTGTGGAGGTTAACCTTGTGCTAAATTGGGAAAAATGTCATTTCATGGTCACCGAAGGGATTGTTTTAGGACATATAGTTTCCGAAAAAGGTATAGAGGTAGATAAAGCAAAAATAAAAGACATAGAGAATCTAAAACCGCCGAAGACTATCAGGGAGATAAGAAGTTTTCTTGGACATGCCGGATTTTACCGACGTTTCATCAAGGATTTCTCCAAAATAACAAAGCCCTTAACTGGTCTTTTAATGAAAGATGCTGAATTTATCTTCGATGAAAAATGTCCTGAAGCATTTAATCTTCTGAAGCAAGCTCTGATTTCAGCACCTATAATGAAACCCCCTGATTGGTCAGAACCGTTTGAGATAATGTGTGACGCCAGTGATTATGCTGTTGGAGCCGTTCTAGGTCAAAGAAAAGACAAAAAGTTACACGTAATTTATTATGCCAGTAGAACCCTAGACGCTGCACAGCTCAACTACGCAACAACCGAAAAAGAGCTCCTAGCTGTAGTTTTTGCAATAGACAAATTTAGATCTTATCTAGTAGGAGCCAAGATTATAGTTTACACCGACCATGCTGCCATTCGTTACTTACTAAGCAAAAAGGATGCCAAGCCTAGGTTACTTCGATGGATTCTATTATTACAAGAATTTGATTTGGATATCCGTGACAAGAAAGGCACTGATAATGTAGTGGCTGATCACCTTTCTAGGCTAGAATACCTGAAACCTGATTCAGTACCCATAAATGACGATTTTGCCTATGATAGACTGATAGCCCAACTAGAAACTATTGAAGATGATAACCCAGACCCTCATGAGCATTTTCATAAATCCTTAGCTATAAGCAATGTACCTTGGTATGCAGACTTTGTTAATTACCTAGCCGCTGACATCATACCCCCTGATCTAAACTACCACCGGAAGAAGAAGTTCTATAGTGATGTGAGAAACTTCTATTAGGACGAACCATTTCTTTTCAAGAGAGGTAAAGATGGCATTTTCCGCCGTTGTGTTCCAGAAGAAGAGGTAAATAATATAATTGAGCATTGTCACTCTGCACCCTATGGTGGACATGCAAGCACATCTAAGACCTACGCCAAGATTCTTCAAGCTGGCCTATTCTGGCCTACTATGTGGCGTGATGTCCATGCTTTCATTGTCAAGTGTGACAGATGCCAACGCACAGGAAATATTTCAAGACGTAATGAAATGCCGTTAAGAAATATCCAAGAAGTAGAACTCTTCGACGTATGGGGTATAAATTTTATGGGACCGTTCCCACCATCTTTTGGAAATCAGTACATCTTGGTAGCCGTTGACTATGTGTCTAAATGGATTGAAGCTATCGCCGCACCCACAAATGACACCAGAGTAGTCATCAAATTATTCAAAAATTATATATTTCCTAGGTTTGGAACACCCCGTTTAGTCATAAGTGATGGAGGATCACACTTCATATCGAGAATATTTGATAAACTTTTAAGCAAGTATGGAGTTAAGCATAGAGTAGCAACACCATACCACCCACAGACCAATGGACAAGTGGAAGTATCTAATAGGGAGATCAAACAAATCCTCGAGAAGACTGTCTCTATATCTAGAAAGGATTGGTCACAGAAACTTCAAGAAGCATTATGGGCCTATAAAACCGCTTTCAAAACTCCTATAGGAACAACCCCTTACCAACTGGTCTATGGAAAATCATGTCACTTACCTTTTGAATTGGAGCATAAGGCCTATTGGGACATCAAAACTTTGAATTTGGATTACTTGACTGCTGGTGAGAAACGTATCCTTGATATCCACAAATTAGAAGAGCTCAGACAATCTGCCTACGAAAATGCCATCATATACAAAGAAAGAACAAAAGCTTGGCATAACAAAAGAATCATAAGAAGAGACTTCAAAATAGGCGATCATGTTCTCTTGTTCGATTCTAGGTTACAACTTTTTCCAGGAAAACTTCGTTCGAGATGGACTGGCCCTTTCGAAGTATCTAAGATCCTAAGATCCGGTGCTATTGAAATCAAGAACCAAACATGTAAACCGTTCATCGTCAATGGACAGAGGTTGAAGCCCTACGAAGGAGGTGACATTCCAACAACATACACCTATCATACTCTGAGTGATCCACCATATCCTTCCAATGATGTTTAAATATCGGTCGTCGAGCTAATGACGTTAAACAAGCGCTGCATGGGAGGCAACCCATGGTTTTCTTATTTATGTACTTTTTATTTATTTTTACTTTATTTTAATTTTTTTATATTATTATTATTATGTCAGGACTAATGATTGAATGTTTTATGTGCTTTCAGGACTTGTTTGCTAACCTTGTGCAGAATGCAGAACCCTGATGACATGCACGTGGCCTTTAGAGACGACGCACAGAGAGAGCGTTACTATGTCCACATGAGACGCCCTATGGCTCCAACCAGGTACCCTGACCATGACTGCATGGATGCCTTGGGAATAGAGCCAAGCGTCAGATTCTTATGCCATTAACTCCAGTGGGACCAGTTTGACTACAGGAACAACACTTATAGGAACTCGACTCTTGAGTTCCTCAGCTCGTTTCATCATGACCCTTGGGATGGACCCGATGGACTCGCTGTTTTCAGGTTGTTCGAGATTGACTACTCATTCTCTCACAAAGAGTTTGGTTATTTGCTAGGTTTCCAGACTACTCCTGATGCTATTCCAGAGACACTGATGGGGTATTTTATGAGCAGAGAAGTGGAAAAGTTTTGGACTAAAATATCAGGTGGAGGGAGCCAAGATCCTTCTACCCAGTTTTCTCAGGTAATCCACAACCCTGCATTGAGGTACTTCCAGATGATTCTAGCACATTCTTTCCTAGGTTTGCCAGATACAGAGACCCTGCTAAGTGAAGAGGATATTTTCCTACTGTTTTGTGCGACTCAGTCTCGCTCAGTTGCTTGTGGCAACTTTCTGTTGAAGGGCCTTGCTAGTGTTGCCAGATCATCAGTAGGCATCATACATGTCGGTGGGATTGTTACACAGATAGCTACTGCATTGGGTCTGTCTCGCAAATTATTGCACCTCAGGACCTTCTGCTGCTACACCACCCTGGATATTGATTTTTGTCTTGATAGAGGACTGATGAGGAGGGCTTCTTTTTAGCCCAACATGTTTAGATTGCTGATCGACGGCGAAGCGATACACTACTTCACATTACCAGATCCGCTGATGACCAGTGTCCATGATCCTGAAAATTGGAGTTATGCTCTAAAGGGTTATGGAGAGACTGTCGAAGAGCCGAAATCGCCTCCCGCCGCTGAGTACACTCCTACACCTCTTACTCCCCGAATCACTGTTATGTCTAACAATATGTCTCTGCAGCCACCTGACCTACAAACACAGATTTATGAGCTCCGTAAGGAGACTGCCCTGCTCAAGCAGGAAGTGGCAGACTTGGAGTTACAGATGCAGGTTTCTGATCTCACTCATGCCTCAGAGGCCGATGCTCTATATCAGGCGATTGAAGAGCTTCGGAGGGAGATAGCTGAGATTCGTGGATCAAGCCAGGAAAAGAAGCCTACCACATGACTCATTCTACACTGACAACACTACCCTAGTATTTAATTTGCTTTTATATGCTTTATTTTATTTATCGCATTTCTAGACATATATTATTTCTTTTGCATCTATTATATTATCATGTACTTTGAATTCCTCCTATATATACATATTATGCACTAATGTTAATTTTTCTTTTTCTTTTTTGATTATTTTATTTTTGTCGTGCAAAGAAAAAAAATATAAGACAAAAATATTTTCATTTTTTGTCTTCACAAAAAAATATGCAAGCCTCATGCCTTGAAAAGAAGAAGAAAACGCTATCCAGACCCCCCCCCCGAAGACCAAAGGTGCAAGGAAGGCCCAAAAAGGAGGATTCAAAAACCCAAGGCCCAGGAAATAGCCTTATGGCGGGCGCCACACCGTACCCTCAACAAATACGGGGCTGAACCCCCATTTCCACCATTTTCATCCCTTTCTTCACCAAAAACCCATTTTTGCAACCTTCCAAAACCTCCTTGAACCCCATTAAAGCTCCCCCATTTCCAAAATACCCTCCATCCATAAAACATATCCACCATCCATTTTCATTTTCATCCACAAAAAACCATAAAAATCAAAACTTTATCATTCCCCTCATAAACCATTTTTCTACCATTTTCACTACCTAAGGAGCTATCAACAATGAAGTTCAATGGATTTCTTCTTCGTAATGGAAGACCGGGTGATAGGCAACGAAAAATTATTCAGAGGCTTCAAAGTCGAGAAATTTTCTCGACTAGGTACGTCGACGATAACTGTCTGTATGCTTTGGGTATTTATCATAGTGTTTTTAATTTATTAGAATTTCTAGGCTTGCATAATATTTTCATTAATCAGGAACCTACCTATGAGAGGCTGACAATTGAGTTTTTGAGTTCTTTGATATACACTGTCAGTCCTAACACTGCTAGCACTGTCGGTACTGTTATTTTTAGATTGTTTGGAATTGAATATGAATTCAGTACCAACGAGCTAGCAGGTTTGTTAGGAATCCCTCATAGGGAAGGTGCGATTTGTGAGGCACCTTTGGATGCGGAATGGTCGGCCGAGGTATTTACCTTCTGGCAAAGGCTTTCAAGTACTTCAATTAATTCTTTTGAAGGGATACTTGCGTCGACCATTCACAACCCGGCCATAAGAGTTTTTAGACTTCTTTTGGCATGTACTATTTTTGGTCGGGAAAGTCCAAACAAGGTAAATGCTAGAGAACTCCTATTTTTGCAAGGATGCCTCACTAGAACCCACATCAATCCGGTCCCGTTTATGCTTGCCCACATGACTTTATTTACTAATAAAACAGGACCGATTGTTTTTGGAGGGCTTGTTACGTCTATTGCTCAGGCTCTTGGCCTGAACAATGAGATAGCTACACTTGAACCACTACCTCCTCGCACAATTAATTTAAAATTTCTGAAAGACATGAAATTGTGCCGAACGAGGAGAGAAGGTGGTTATGAGTTGATGGTTCATGGGGTAGCTATCCCATCTGTTGCTTTACCATGCAGTAGACGTACTGATGTACGTGATGAAAGGAACTGGACCTATGATCTTAATGCTCCACGTGTTTTGGGTCCACTTCCTCCTAATATTCCCGATGGGGAGGCACATGACACTGATGAAGAGTATGATCGGAGAGAGCAGTCTCCCATCCCTCACATGTCCCCCCATCGTCCTTCATAGTCACACACTGCACCATCTTCCTCTAACCCTGTTGCAGGTACTGCTCCTGGATTCTTTGTCACCGAGGAGATGTGGCGTGATATGACAGCTAGAGAGGAAAGGCGAGACAGACTTCTCTCTACTATTTCACAACAGCTGACGAACAACATGAGCTTCATGCAACAATCACGATTGGTTTCGGATCGTGCTTATAGCAACGTTTGCCGTACCTTGAACGATATCTCATTAGAGCAGAACCGTCAGAGAGAGTTCAACAGCCGACACTACCAGCTTGTAGAGGCCACTCAGGGTTCCATCTTAGGTAACCTTCGAGAGGTCCGGAGTGCTCAGGATGCTTTATCAGCACGACTCGACCGGAGGGACCAGCATCGTAGTAGATCCCGTCGTTCCAGGCCATCATAACAGGACAGCGAGGGCACCAGTGCTCCTCCTCAGTAGTCTTTTTCAGGTTACCCCCCTTATCTTATTTCCAAACATTGGGGACAATGTTCGATTTAAGTGTGAGAGGGGATTTTATTGCTTTCTGTCATTTCCCTTTTTAGTTAATTATTTCCTTTCAGTTATTTCCCTTTTCAGTAATTTATTTTTCTTAGATAATGCATGAGTCTGACGAGTCACCAGTATAGTGTATTTTTAGTTCATCTTCATTTTTTCCCATTTCCTTAGCCTTACCAGAAAAATTTTAAAAAAGAAAATAATGTTGTTTCACATGTTTTTTGGGCTTTGAGACAGGTTTAGATTAGGATATGGTGACTTAGGTCAACTTTTTGAAACATCAGAACCATTTTAGCACCATAGACCTCTTGAATATAGGAATCACTCCTAAACCCCACCACCATGGCCTTTATTATCATTTAAAAAATTGTCCTAAGTAGTTTATTTTAGCAGTCAGCTCTGGCCTAAGCATGTTCTATGTAGGGGGCCGATGAACATAAGTGAATGATCCAGTGCTAATAAAAAAGAAAAAAAGGAAAACTCTGGTATAGGTGACCCTCACAAAGTCATTTAAACCGAAAAAAGAGAAGAAAAAATAAAATTTTCCACAAAAAGAAAAAAAATTGCAAAGTCACCTATTGTTAGTTGGTTCAGAGGTATCTGGCACTGAACTTGGTAGGGCGGATTACGATCCGATCCCCCGCAACTACAATTAGGTCAAATAAAACAGGTTTACACATGCTTATGTGCCAGAAACCTTATGTTATGGATCAGAATCACTAACCGGTCACTCTACTATGAAGCATGTACGGATAACGGGCTTAATTTGATTGCGCCTGAATGAAAAGGACACAAAAAAGATGAGAAGATAGGCCTAGGTATTGTGGGATGATATGGAGTGGTTAATATTGGATTGAAGTTTGTGTTTGTGTTACTATGGTACCCTTGGTTCACTTAGTTAGTACCTGTCACTGCATCCTGACTTGAACTTAGAAGCCCTTTAGCCCAAAGACACGTGTTGACACCATATTTTCTTAAGCTTTAATGTTTGCTTGAGGACAAGCAAAGGTTTAAGTGTGGGAGAATTTGATCACATTAAATTTCACCGTGTTTCTGACTCCGATTTCGCATGCATTCTTAGTTTTTATTGTTGTTTTGTTATGTTATTACTTTGTTTTCTTATGTTTTCAAGTTTTTATAGTAATCGGGGCTTGAATCGAGAAAAGGAGCGAAAAAGGAGTGGAAACGGACGAAAACCTAGAAATTCAGCGTTTTGCACTTACGGCACCCACCGTGGCGGGCGCCATGGGGTTAGCCATGACGTGGCCACGTCTCAAGACCACTCCACGACTGCCAAGACCCACGATCCCCACTCTCTCATCCCCTATCAACACCATGGCGGGCGCCATGACCTTGTGGCGGGCGCCACAAGGCAAATTTCAGTAACCTCCACTTTTTAGTGGAGGGGCATCCCAGTCTTTTCATGCTTTTAGTTTTCCTATAAATAGGACTTTAGTTTTTCGTTTTTAATCATCCAGAATTAGATTTCTCTAGGCATATATCAGTTTCAAAGCAGTTACCATTCCACATCGGGGTGTTTCTGCAATCGAGTGATCGAGTCTGTAATCTGTCTGTGTGATCGAGTTTTGGAGCACTCTGGAGGAAGTTAATCCTGCCGCCATTTTAATTCCAGTTCGTATTTTACTTTTCCGCACTGCTTTACTTTCATTTATTTCTCGCACTGCTTTACTTTATTTATTATCCGCACTCGCACTTTACTTTATTTATTTCCCGCACTCGCTTTACTTTCGTTTATTACCCGCACTTGCACTAAATTCCTTTATTTCCCGCACTCGCACTAAATTCATTTACTTTCCGCACTCGCACTAAATTAATTTTATGAAAAATTATAAAAAGAACCTTTACTTTATCATGTCTAACTAATTCCATAAAGGTTAGGATGTAAGGATCGTAATTAAACCAGTAATCCGTATAATTGTTTGTGGAAACACCTAAGGGCTATTTTATCTTTCAATCTAATTGTTTTTAACTATTTCAAAAACAGCCAAAAGCGCTTTGTCTAGTTCATTAGGAGTTTTTAGATTAAAAAGAAAAGAGATTTTAAAACGATTTTCGAACGCGTTATGAGATTTAGAGTCTGGTTCATAAGAACCTCTTTTGCTAAGAAGTCCAGGTTAAAATACTTTTCAACTTAGTTAAGATACTACATTTCTTAAATATAGGTTTACTACTCTATGTCGCTCCCGATAAATGGGGAATGGCCCAAATAAGGGTACAGACGCGAACGGTCGGCGAAAGGAGGGTGTGAGAACACACAGGAGTGAACTCACAGGGAATGAATAGAGTCGCCAGCTAGGCATTTTTATCCCGGAGGAAAGGCAATGCTGCATAAACCTAAGAAAAGATATGGATAAGACGATTGCGAACCAGAGAGACTGAGAAAGGGGGTTGGTTACAACCTGGGAAGGTATTAGCACCCAGATTGTCCGTCGTACTCGACGGGATCCACGCTTAAAAGATTTGTTCTTTAAAGGGGTAGTGTCAGTGCAATTTGTGTATAAAAGAGCTGGAAAAGGATGTACAAGTGTCAGTGTAAGAGAAGTGTAGTGTATAAGTGAAGTGTCAGTGCAAGAACAAAAGTGAAATGCTCATGACCATGAGGCTTAAAGAATGATACTGGAAAGAGGGGGAATATACAGAGACTTTTGTTCGATAACTGTTAAGTTATGCCTACGTATCCTCTCGTGCAATGAGGAAGTCAGAACACCGTAGTTCGACCCAAAGAGACTGAAAGGTAAATTGACTTGTGAACTGCTTACTTATCTATGCTCAAGTGTATGACCTGTCTGGCTCAGGTGCAAACTGTCTTGCATTAGACGGAAGAAGCGAGTTCTTGTTTATGAGTGATTGAGATGAGAAAAGAATCCCGGAGGAGACGATTATTGTTTGTTTTTAAGTTTTCAGTCTTTTATTGCTTTTGGTATTTGTCATAAGAAAATGAGCTTAAGCCTAAACCAATGGGTTAGTAAACTCATCACATCTTCCCTCTGATTAGGGGTAATGAGATTACCTTAAGTGTGAAGTCAGCTTCTCACACTTAATCACCTTTGGTGTAGGATTAAGATCATTAACCTACTTGTGATTAATTAGATGTTTTTGTGATTTTTGTTTAGTGTTAAGTAATGAGGTTAAGCCATAATCAGGGATTAAACAGACTCATTACACCATCCTAATAGAAGGATAATAGATGAGAATGTTTAAGCTGAGGAAAGCTCCTCAACTTAATCCATGATTAGGGATTAAACTCATGACAAAACAAAGCCTTTATTAGATGGATTTTAATTAATGGTAAGATGATGAAGTGATTTTTAGGGTTTGTAAGACAACTTGAGGGGGACTTGTCCATTAACACTAGGGTTAGTCCTTCTTAACCAATTAAGGAAGAATTAGAACCCTAATGCAAGGCCCAAGTTACAAGCTTGATGTCTTGGTGATTATTAAGTGAATTGATTAAAGGATTTAAAAATATTAAGGGTTTAACACTTAGGATTAAAGTTATACACTCCATCCTAATAGAAGGATGCAGGCATAAGCTTAATCACAAAGCCTTAAAGCCTTTAGGGTTTAGTCCCTGATTATGAGATGAGAAGAGAAGACTCAAAAGATGACACAAAGGTAAGACTAATGGGGGACTAATGAAACCCTAATTATTGTCATGCTTGATCCTAAGGTTTGTGAGGTTTACAAGAGAAATCTTCAGAGGAACCACCAGGAAGCAGATGAAAGGAGCTAAGAGAAGCAAAGTAACTTGCTTCACTTAAGAAGTCAAGTCACTTGAAGAAAGAAAGTAAGATGAAGAAGAATGAGCAAGCTCAATCTCAAACACAAAACAAAATGCAGCAATGATGCATAAGAGGGATGAAAATAAGTTATGAGAAGTGAAGGCAAATTCACTTCTCAAAGCCACTTACCACCTGAAAAGTTAGTGAAAGAAATGCAATGCAATGCAAGATGAGATGAAATGACATGATGCAAATCAAAACCAGAAGCACATACATGATGTTAATGATGCTATGAGATGATGCAAACATGAAACAAGGCATGAGGATGATCACATGAACAAATGAATGCAAGAGAAGCATGCTTAGAACCTTGATCATACATGAAAAGTTATGAAAGGTAAATGACATACAACATGACAAATGAAAGATGCAATGATCAAACATGAATCTAACATGTCCTAAGATGTAATATGAATCAAATGGATGCATAAAATGCTATGGCAAGTCATGGTATGCAAGCAAATGCAAGATGAATGCAAAAGGAAGCCCAAATTAGGGTTTTATGATCAATGCACAAAACAAAACCAAAACCAGAAGCAAACATCATGACAAAAAATTGAAAATGCACTCAAAGGAACCCTAAACCTACACAAACTCACTGCCCAAGGGAGGGGTTCTAACTCTTAACCTAATGAGGGTTATGAATTTCTCAAGAATGCTAGGGTTTTAGGGTACCTTGTCAAGAAAAATGTCAAACAAATTGAAAATGCAATATCAAATCATGCCAATTTAATCATAGGAACTACATGATATGCAAGACACAATGCAAAAAGAATCAAAGTCCAACTCTCAATGGTTAGGCAGAAATAAATTTTGGAAGTTTGGAACAAAATATTGCCTTGAAATGATTTTAATTCCATTAAAAATTGTCAAAAGACATCAAGATCAAAAAAGAAATTTGGTTTGAGGGTTGGACAATGTTTCTAAATGGTTTTAAAGGTTTCATGAATTTTTTGGTGATTTTTAAATACCCAAAAGTATTTTTAATTAATTAATTCTCATTAATTAATTAAAAATAAACTTTTAAATGATTTAAAAATATTTTTTAATGCAAAAAATGAAAATGAAAATATTTTTGGTTTCTGAAAATTAAATAAAAGGCTTGATAAAAATTTTCAGAATTGTTTGATGATTTTTACTATTTTTAAATAAATGAACAAATTAAATATGAAACAAATAAAATAAAAATGAAATAAAGAGAAAGTCAGCGCAATCAAGGGCTGTGGTTCAAACTGGGAATGGAGGGAAAGACTAGCGCGCGCATCTGGACGGCCTGAATTCAAACTTGCTTAATTATGATTAAGCCCTAATCAGAAACCCTAAACACTTTTAGATGACCGGAACAGTGTTCCGGTCATCTTCTCCGGCGGGTCTCTCACTCAATCTCTCTCAAAACGCCATAAAAACTCACCAAACTCTCCAGAATTAATCCTTAACTTAATCTAAACAAGATTCAGCCAGCAAAAATCATTTATTTCACATGAACAACAAGATTCGAAGCAAAACAGAAAATTACTCAGAAATTTCAGAAGCTCATGAAATGCTTAATACTTGACTATTTTCAAAACTAAACACATCAGCATCATCAGTGAAGCATGGAGAATCATTCTATAACATGAAATGAGAGTTCTGGAAAAATAAATGCCATGGCTACCTGAGCTTGAGCTTTCGAAACAGGGACTTTCTGGCCAGTTCTTTGCTTCAAATCCACTCCAGTGAACCTCCTAAGAAGCTTGCAATGCTTGGTTGGAGTTTAAATGGCCTCTGGAGAGAGTTTGCAGAATCTCAGTTCATGAAATGTGAAAATCGTGTTTTTGATTGTGGAGGTTTTAGGGCAAAATGAGGGTAGGGAAATGATCAGCAAGGTTTGTGGAGTTGAGTGGTGGAAAAAGTTTGAAGGTTTGATGCTTGTGGAGTCAGTTTCGAAAGAAAATGCAAGAGGGGTGATTTTTGTGAAATTGTGAATGCTGAAGTCTTATGCTGTGTTCTTGTGTGTTATGGCTTGCATAAAGTCCACATATCAAGTTGTGATAGGTCTGTGGAGTTGGTGTGGGCTATGCTGATTGGTATGGGGTGATTTGCAAAAAGTCAAGCAAGTTGTACTTGGAGGTATGGGCAAGTGGCAGGCTGAGATAGGGGTATGGCTTGGCTCAGCTGAGTTTAGGGAGAACCATGGAACTTGATTTGAGATGATTCAGCAAGTTGCATGAAGTTTATGATATGTTTTGCAATTTTCACAAGATTTGGCCCCTTTGGAAATTCTTGAAGTTCAAAGCTTCAAAATGCATAATTCTTGGGCACATTCTACAACTTTCATGACCAAAGTTTTTTCATTTGAAGCATTTTTGAATCAAAAAGTAAAGGTTGAAAAAGTTTCTTAAAATGGCAATTTCATTAAAAGTCAAACTTTCCCAAAAAGTCAACTTTGCAAAAGACTTGAAATTCTTCAATTTTGTGAACTTCCAACATCTTCTATGATCAAATAGAGATCATACACAATCAAAATGATGAAGAACACCCTTTGGTTGGGTCATTGGGGGCCTCAGATGCCCTGATTTTGCACTGACTTGCTTGAAAAGTCAACTCTTGATCAGATGACTTCCCCAAGGAATTTCTTCATGAAAATTGATATGCATACTCCCTATACCATATAGAGACCAATAGAAACAAGAATGACCAAAAAATTTGGAGTTATGGCCTCTGAAACCAAAACCCTAATTCTAGGTCATCTGTGGAGTTAAACCTGGCTCTGCTTCCATACTAATCCCAGTTCTTGTGATTTTTTGACATTCTTGACTTTGAGAGGATATAATATGATGTTTGAACATACATGGGCCCCTTTGAAGTGATTGATGACCTTTGGAGTGGCTCAAGAAGCTCTTGGATTGCTCAGATCACAAACCCTAGATGCAAATGACTTTGAATCTATGCAGTGAATCAAAATTGTGGTATGAGATGCCATGATTGGATTTATGTATATGAAATGACCACAAGCCATGGTGTGAATGGGTGAGGGCAAATTTGGGGTGTTTACAGCTGCCCCTATTCAAGCATGAGTTAGCTGTGCAGGATGTAAGCGACGGCTTAGCAGGCTAACAGGATGTAAGCGACGACTGCTGGGGAAAGTGTGGAAAATAAAGCAATGACGGGGACGACCGACATGCTGGGGATATAAGAGATTATGATGGGGATGGCCATCAAGGAAAGCTGTAAGATTCTCTGGGGAGCAATGAAAAATGATGGGGACGGCCATCAAGTTCATAAAGTAATGCAAGCAACGATGGGGACGACCATCGGGCTAAACTGATGAAGGACGATAATCAGGAAAAGGAAAAAGGGACCACGACGGGGACGACCATCGGGTTAAAGAATGAATGAAATAATGATGAGGGACGGTCATCAAAGGTGAAGGACGATCACCTAGCAGGGGACGGCTGCTCTGTTGGGGATAAGATGAGGGACGGTCATCTAAGGTGAAGGACGATCACCTGGCAGGGTACGGCTGCCGAAAGTATCGCGACATAGGACGATTGCCGGATAAAAAGTCAACGATGGGGACGGCCATCGGACGAGCATGATGAAGGACGATCATCAAGAGGTGAAGGACGATCACCTAGCAGGGGACGGATGCTCTCAAGGTTTATCATGACATAGGACGAATGTCAGATAACAAGATCAACGATGGGGACGGCCATCGGATAAAATGATGAAGGACGATCATCAAGAGGTGAAGGACGATCACCTAGCAGGGACGGCTGCTAAATATCACGACATAGGACGAATGCCGGATAGAAAAGGTCGACGATGGGGACGGACATCGGATGAGCATGATGATGGACTATCATCAAGAGGTGAAGGACGATCACCTAGCAGGGTACGACTGCTCTCAGGGTTTATCATGACATAGGACGAATGTCAGATAGAAAAGAAAATTTGCTTTGCGGGCGATCTACTGGGGAATGATAAACACGGACGAGTGTTTATATCCAAGAAATAAAGGTATAAGTGTTTTGACGCTGTGTATAGATTAGAGATGCGGACGAGCATCCTTAAGACTGTGATACGAACGAGTATCAAGTAGAAACAAATACTGACACGTGTTCAGAGATGATGATACGGACGAGTATCAACTGGTTAACAAGGAACACGGACGAGTGTTGATTCTGAGGGGACTCTTCTGGGGAAAAGTAGACACAGGCGAGTGTCTAAATACAAGAAGACATGAGTGTTTGACACAGTGTATGGATTAAAGATGCGGGCGAGCATCCTTAAGACTATGATACGGACGAGTATCAAGTTAGAAACAAACGCTAGACGCATGTTCTGAGATGATGGTACGGACGAGTACCAATTGGTTAACAAAGAACACGGACGAGTGTCGAATCTGCGGGGATATAAATGGTGTATACAAGATACGGACGAGTATCTGTATAAGTGAAATAAATACGAGTAGTGTATAGATGAGTGTTCAACTTGCTGGGGAGAATGACACAGACGAGTGTCAAAAGGAGAAGAGTATAGTATAAACAAGTATCTGATATACAAAGTGTTTAAGTAATTAAGCTGGGGAAAGTGACACGGACGGGTGTCAAGAAAGTTATATATATATGTATCTGTGAGTGCAAAGGGGACGCTTTGGCTTTCTGTTGGGGATGTGACACGGACGGGCGTCACAAGGAGTATGTAGTGCTTTAGCTCTTTGCTGAGGAATCTGGGGAGCATTCTATATATTGTTGATGGATTATCATTTTTCACAAGTGTTTAATTCAAACCATGGCCTATGATTATGCAATATGTTTGATTTTTGCCGTAATGCTCCGTATTAGACGGAATGCTACGCTTTGTGGGGTGAATATAATGTGAATGCTATAATTATGCAAAAGATACCGATCCGGGATTCGGGTTTCGCTGCCGTGAAGATCTCTGGTTGATCCGTTTGAAGTGGACATCCCAGCTGGGGATGAGATCATTGGTAGATCTGATGAGATGATTCTGCTTGGGGAAATGGGTCAATGATAGATCTATTCCTGTAAACGAAGGACCCAGCTGGGGTTCGTAGAAGCTTTCGTCACTCTGTTGTGATTCCTTCGTGCGTTGCTCTTCTGGATAGAGGCTGAAACTCTGTGGGGAGATGGTTCCCTGGCTTTCATATTTGGCTGAGGAGGAAGAATGATTGGCACCTTGGCTGGGGAGAAACAACAAGTGGCAACTCAGCTGGGGAGCAAGCATTTGGGTGCTAAGACTGAGTGAGTGCTGATTTGCCAGCCTGCTAGGAGTGAAGCTTTCATGCCCCATGTTGTGCTTTGGATACCTGCAATTCTGCAAAGATAGAAACGTACAAGTAATCCCGAGGTATCCTTTACCGGATTCCATCATAGGAGTTCAGACACTCCCGGGAGTAAATATATTTCCTGCAAGCGCGTATTCTTTAGAAGAGAAGCATCTGTATTTATGCAATCAGTATTTTAAAGACATCGGACATTTTGCAAATGAAAAATAAAATGTACGAGACAAGACATGACCGAAAATCTGATTTTATTAATTCGTATGCCCTGATTTGGCAAGATACAGTCAAAGAAACAAATCCCCTAGAATGAGGAGATTGTTATAAATTGAGAAACAAAATGTTGGCAATGTTGACGACGCTTCAAGGAGCTTCCCTTGGCTATGACTTGTATGACTTTTGACGTTCTTCTCGTCTTACTTTCTGAAGAAGGCTGATTCTGAAAGAGGCTTGATCCTTTCGAAGCCTACCAAGTTGTAAGTGATACAGACGAATTCAGAGTGCAGTTGTTCGCCTATTCCCTTATTTTGCATGGATCGCCCTTTCGGGTTTTCAATCCATCGAGATACCCATTTTTGCCTGAGTTGTCCAATGCGGCTTTTCAACTCAGCGGGTGTACATTTTTTGTTTATTTTCCCTTATTTTTGCCCGAGTCTTTTATTCTGTTTTTGACTCGCCGGGATGCCCTATTTTTTCCTGGACTTACATTCTGTTTTTATGTCCAGCGGGTCATTTTATGCGAAGTATTTTTTAACTGCATCTGAATTCACAGGGGACGGGAAGTCTTCACCATCCATGGTGCTGAGCATCAGTGCTCCACCAGAGAAAACTTTCTTTACCACGAATGGTCCTTCATAGTTTGGAGTCCATTTGCCCCTGTGGTATGTATGAGGAGGGAGGATTCTTTTCAGCACAAGATCTCCCACTTGGTGCTCTCGGAGCCTGACTTTCTGATCGAAGGCTTTCTTCATCCTTTTCTGATACAACTGCCCATGACAGATTGCAGCCAATCTTTTCTCTTCAATCAGACTCAGTTGTTCGTATCGGGATCGGACCCATTCTGCTTCGTTTAGCTTAACATCCATCAGTACCCGTAGGGAGGGTAGTTCAACTTCAACCGGTAGGACTGCTTCCATACCATACACAAGCTGATACGGTGTTGCCCCAGTGGATGTTCTGATTGACGTGCGGTACCCATGCAAGGCAAATGGTAGCATTTCATGCCAGTCTTTGTAGGTGACTACCATCTTCTGCACAATCTTCTTGATATTCTTGTTAGCCGCCTCAACAGCGCCATTCATCTTTGGCCTGTAAGGAGAAGAATTGTGGTGTTGGATCTTGAAGTCCCGGCATAGCTCTGCCATCATTTTGTTGTTTAAGTTGGAACCATTATCAGTAATGATTCTCTCGGGAACTCCGTATCGACAGATGATATCTCTCTTCAGAAATCGGGCTACCACTTGCCTTGTAACATTTGCATAGGAAGCTGCTTCAACCCACTTGGTAAAATAATCAATAGCAACCAAGATGAATCTGTGGCCGTTTAAAGCAGTCGGTTCAATCTTGCCAATCATGTCGATGCCCCACATAGCAAAGGGCCAGGGTGAAGACATCACGTTCAGAGGATTGGGAGGCACATGCACCTTATCCGCATAGATCTGGCACTTATGGCATTTCCTGGCATAGGCACAACAGTCGGCATCCATTGTGATCCAGTAATAGCCCGATCTTAGCAATTTCTTAGCCATGGCATGCCCTCCTGCGTGGGTACCAAAGGATCCTTCGTGCACTTCGTGCATCAACAAGTCTGCTTCTGTTCTATCAACGCATCTGAGGAGTACCATATCAAAGTTTCTCTTGTATAAGGAACCATCAGTGTTCAGAAAGAAACTACCAGCAAGCCTTCTTAATGTCTTCTTGTCATTGGAAGATGCCCCAGGTGGGTATGTCTGATCCTCCAAGAAGCACTTAATGTCATGGAACTAAGGCTTATCATCTTTGACAACATCTGCTGCAAATACATATGTTGGTCTATCGAGTCTGGACACTGAAATCCGAGGCACAAAGTTGGCAGCTTGAACTTTAATCATGGATGAAATGGTAGCCAGAGCATCCGCAAACTGATTCTCGTCCCGAGGGATATACTCAAGCTTGACCGTTGTGAAGAAAGTCAATAACCTTCTTGTATAATCCTTGTAAGGTATCAGATGATCCTGGTGGGTGTACCATTTGCCGTTGGTTTGATTAACTACCAGAGTTGAATCTCCGAATACAGTCAATGTTTTGATCCTGAGGTCAATGGCCTCCTCAAGACCCATAATGCAAGCTTCGTATTCAGCTTCGTTGTTAGTGCAGTTGAAGGTGAGTTTTGCCGAGAAAGGCATGTGAACTCCCTTAGGTGTAATGAGTACTGCACCAACACCACGACCATTCATTTTAACAGCCCCATCAAACATCATAGTCCATTCTTCTTCCGGGTCAGGCACTTCAGTGTGAACAGGCTCTTCATGATCTTTCGCTTTTATGAACATGATGTCTTCATCAGGGAAGTCAAATCTCATAGGCTGGTAATCATCAATAGGTTGCTCAGCAAGATAATCAGACAATACACTGCCCTTGATGGCTTTCTGAGATGTGTACTGGATGTCATATTCTGTGAGGATCATTTGCCATCTTGCAACCCGTCCGGTAAGAGCTGGCTTCTCGAAAATGTACTTAACTGGGTCCATTTTTGATATCAATAAGGTAGTGTGGGTCAACATATACTGTCTCAATCGGCGAGCAGCCCACGCTAAAGCACAACAAGTTTTCTCGAGCAGTGAATAACGCTGTTCACAGTCGGTAAACTTTTTGCTCAGGTAGTAAATTGCATACTCTTTTCGACCAGACTCGTCATGCTGGCCCAGCACACACCCCATTGACTCCTCTAATACTGTCAAGTACATTATCAAAGGTCTTCCTTCAACTGGAGGCATAAGGATTGGAGGCTTTTGTAAATACTCCTTGATCTTGTCAAAAGCCCTCTGGCAGTCTTCGTTCCACCTGACCGTCTGTTCTTTTCTTAACAGCTTGAACAAAGGTTCACAGGTTGCAGTAAGGTGAGATATGAACCTTGAAATGTAGTTCAATCTTCCTAGAAACCCTCGAACTTCTTTCTCAGTTTTCGGTGAAGGCATTTCCTGAATGGTTTTGACTTTATCAGGGTCAACTTCAATCCCTTTCTCGCTTACAATAAATCCCAGCAGCTTACCAGATCGCACCCCGAACGTGCACTTGTTGGGGTTCAATTTCAGTTGGTATTTCCTCAGAGGCTTGAATAGATTCAACAGATTCACCAGGTGGTCTTCTTCTGTGAGGGACTTGGCAATCATGTCATCCACATAACACTCGATTTCTTTATGGATCATATCGTGGAATAATGTTACCATAGCCCGTTGATATGTTGCACCTGCATTCTTCAGTCCGAATGGCATCACCTTGTAACAGAACGTGCCCCAGGGTGTGATGAAGGTTGTCTTCTCCATGTCTTCAGGTGACATCTTGATCTGATTGTATCCTGAAAATCCATCCATGAAGGAGAACACCGAGAGCTGAGTCGTATTATCAACCAATACATCAATGTGAGGTAATGGGAAGTCATCTTTCGGGCTGGCTCTGTTCAAATCCCGGTAGTCAACACACATCCTCACTTTGCCGTCTTTCTTAGGCACAGGTACTATATTAGCAACCCACGGCGGATAGCTAGTTACAGCAAGGAAACCGGCGTCCCACTACTTTTGTACCTCTTCCTTTATCTTCATTGCCATATCGGGGCGAGTACGGCGCAGCTTCTGTTTTATTGGCGGGCAGTCTTATTTCAATGGCAGCTTGTGCATGACGATATCGGTGTCCAACCCTGGCATGTCCTGTTAAGACCAAGCAAACACATCCGCATACTCCCGAAGCAGATCAATCAGTTGTTCTTTCACTGAGTTTTGTAGGCAGGCCCCGATCTTAACCTCTTTCACATCTTCATCCGTACCAAGATTAATTGTTTCAATCTCCTCCTGATGAGGAGTGATAACCTTTTCCTCTTGCCTTAACAACCTGGCTAGCTCTTCAGGTAGCTCGTAATATTCTTCAACCCCTTCATCAGCTTGATTGATTGGATTGTCAAAGTCATACGAAGTCATAGTCGTGCTGTTGTCGGTGCGGTCTGGAAGGCACTCTCTGCAAGGGTTCAGTTTGTTCATTTTAGTGATTGATTTTAATATTGTTTAGAAAAAGTGAAATGAAGTTCTTCATTTTGAAAACATTGCCATTTATTTTTGTACAAAAAGAAAAATGGAAAAACAGTGAGCGGAAAAGAAAAAGACTCATTTGCAAAAGATGTCTGATTATCATTGATTGATCTGTTTGTGCAAAATTACAGATGGCCCGATTACAAAATGAGTCTTGTCATCTTGGGCAAGATGCAAGACTTGATGCATGCTTAAAATATACAGGAAATAATAATTACTCTGCAGGAGTAACCCTTATAATTTCCTGGGAAGACCAGTTTGAGATACGGCTCCCCGGGATCCTTGGACGTATCCAGCTCTCCAGGTTGCGCTCATCTTCCGACTCATCTTCCAAGTTGTTTACAGTATCAGGGGTGAGCATCCCCCCACTGACAAAGTTGGGCTTCTTAGCAGCCTCTGCTTGATCTTGTTGAGTTGGTTTGTAACCCAACCCAAATCTGTCCTCCTTCTTCTCCACAGGCAACAGCTTGCCCCAGCCTTGAGCATTCCCTTCTTCAACAACCTTCCGGGCTTCTTGATAAGATGTCATGGAAGTCCCAAGCACAACAGATGCTTCGTTGATGTTTAGGGCTTCAAATCCCTTACTCATGGTTTCATGGATCTCCCCATCCATCTCAATATATTTGTATGTAGCCAGATGGCTAACAAAAATATCCTCTTCTCCACAAATAGTAACGACTTGGCCCTCCCACTCGAATTTTATCTTCTGGTGAAGGGTTGAGGTCACGGCGCCAGCGGCGTGTATCCATGGTCTACCCAATAGACAGCTGTAGGCAGGCTGTATATCCATCACGAAGAAGGTCGTTTTGAAAGTCTGTGGGCCAATCGTTATAGGCAACTCAATCTCTCCCAGAACTGATCTCTTAGAACCGTCAAAGGCTCTTACTACCAAGTTGCTGGGGCGTAATGCCAATCCTTCATACTCCAGCTTCACAAGGGATTTCTTAGGTAGAACATTGAGGGATGACCCTGTGTCCACCAATACATGAGAAAGAACTGCACCCTTACACTCCAAGGTAATGTGCAAAGCCTTGTTGTGATTGCGGCCTTCCGTTGTCAAATCAGTGTTGGTAAATCCTAGTCCATGACTAGCGTTAACATTTCCAACTACAGCTTCCAACTGATTGAGGGTAATCTCCTCTGGCACATAAGCTGCGTGCAAGACTTTTAGTAGTGCGTTCCGATGAGCCTCGGAGCACATTAGCAATGATAAAATGGAGATCTTGGAAGGTGTCTGGTGAAGCTGGTCCACTATCTTGTAATCACGTTTCTTGATGATTCTCATGAATTCATCAACTCTTGATCAAAAGGGGTTTTTAAAGCTTCTTTAGCAACTTGTTCTTCTTGCACCATGCTCTTCCCTTTTGCCTTGGCAGCAGCTTCTGCTTCAGCAATAGGTCTTGGAATTTGTGGGGCAAAAAGACGTCCGCTTCGAGTGAAGCCTCCGCCTCCCCCCACATTGTCTATCTATGGTGAAGAAGTTGATGATTCAAGAGTGATTTTCTTCCCCTCGCAGTATAGGTCATAGCCATAATGCCAAGGGATGGCATTAGTGCTTTCATACGGAACAGGCCCAGGTACCGTGATGGTAACCGGGCTGACTGCAGCAAAGGAGGGTGTTGCAATAGTATGTGGATCATAGTAGATAGTAACTGGTGATATGGCAGGAGATGCCACTGCTTGTTGTTGAAAATTGTTGTTCGGAGGAATACTTGACGGATCATAATAAATAGTGACTGCTGAGACGTTTGCTGGTGTTGTAGGAGAAGATTCTGAATAGAGGGGTGCTGACGTTGTAGAAGTAATGTTTGTTGATAGGTGGCTTGTTGAAGTGATATGTGGAACATTTGTTGATGAAACTGAAGAATTGTTTGGAATAATTGTTGTTGCAGTTGTAGGAGACTCTGGAACTGTTGTTGGAGAGATTGTTGGATTTGAAGGTATTGATGTTGTGATTTGAAGTATACCATTCTGGATAAGACTGTCTATGCCGCTTCTCAAATTGTCACATCCATTCACCGAAATGTTGCAATAACCGCACCCGAGTTCACACCCAGGGAATATCTGGCATTCAAGGAGTTGAGCTTTTATCTCTACCAGGGGTGTCCGGATCTGCCCAACACTGGTTATTAAGAAAGACGACATATCTTCCTCAATAGCATTGATTCTGGGCCCTCCATGGTTGGGCATAGGGTTTTTGTTAACATTTGGCGGGGGTGCAAAGTTTAGAGCCTTAGAATCTACCAGGTCTTGCACCTTCATCTGTAAAGCTCTGCACTTCTCTGTACTATGGCCAGGTGCGTTGGAGTGAAAAGCACATCTGGCGGTGGCGTCGTAGTTTCTTGGCAAACTGGAAGGATCTGGTGGTGCCAACGTCCTTAACTCAACCAGGTTGAGCTTCAGGAGTTATGGAAGTAAAGCGGCATAGGGCATAGGGATTGGATCAATCACCCTATTGGCCTGAGATGGTCTCTGTTGGAATGGTCTTTGCTGATTGTTGTTGTTGTTGTTGTTGTAGTTTCTCTGAGGAGGATACTGAGTTTGTTGCTGGTAATGGGGTTGTTGCTGTGGTTGATATACTGGTTGCTGAGGAAGTGGAGAGGGAATGGTGACTGCTGCCACTGACCTATGAACATATTGTGGTCTGCCCCTGCTGGCCTGAATAGCATTGGTCTCGCCAGTTCTTCTTGGACCTACAAAAGGCTTTCTGGGGTTGCTGGACGAGCTCGCACCATTGTCAGAAATCTTGCCCATCTTTAATAGGCTCTCAATCCTTTCCCCGGCTATGACTACATCAGCAAAGCTGGTGGAAGAAAACGCAGCTAGCCTATCAATGTATGTCCCTTGGAGGGTGTTCATAAACATATCAGCCATTTCCCTCTCTGACATGGGTGGCTGGACAGCAGCAGCAAGCTGTCTCCACCTCTGGGTGTACTCCCGGAAGCTTTCCCTGGATGATTGAGACATTCCCATCAGGAGGGTCCTGTTGGGAGCCATATCCAAGTTGTACTGGTATTGTCTGATAAAGGCCTCAGCCAGGTCTTTCCAGCACCTAATGGTTGCTCTAGTCAAGTGAGAGTACCATTCCCTTGAAGCTCCTGTTAAGCTATCTTCAAAATAAAACATCCATAGCTTTTCATCCATGGTATATGCCTTCAGCCTCCCCAAAAAGGATTGTAAATGGGTTCGGGGACAGGAAGTTCCGTTGTACTTCTCAAAGCACGGAGGTTTAAACTTGTGGGGAATCCTGACCCCGTCCACTAAACCCATGTCCATAACATCAAAGCCCAAGGAATTATGGGACTCCAAGGATATCAATTTTTCAGCAATCTCATCTAGCCTTCTGTCATAGGCTTCATCCCTAGCTCCCATCACAGTAAATTGATCTTCCTGGGGGTCTTCCTGTAATACTCTGCCTGCAGTGGCATTCCCTTGCACATTAGCAGGGATGTTGATCTCTGGATGAAGGTGGGGTCCATACACTGGAGGATTAACATGAGGCTGAACTCTCTCATTGTTGCTCGTTCCCCCAGTCCCTAGATGGGGTTCCTCCTGGGTCTGCCTTTCTACTAAGGCCCTTAATCTCTCCTGGCTCTGTGCCAGTCCATTCATCACCTCCATAAACTGGGTCATCTGATTTCTCATTTCCAGTCTCTCATTGGCCATTTGAGTCCTGACCTCTGTAAGGTCCTGCTGTACTTGGTCCATTTGTATGCCTGGAAGGTTGTTGCGGGTGGGATATCTGTGTGGACGGTTGAGTGGGAACACCCGACGTCGAGCAATAGTTCCTGAATCACAACAGAGTTAGTAACAACAAAACAAAAACCTACAAAACAAAACAAAAGTTAGTATGCAATGCAGTATGCTTATTTGTTTCCAAGATATCCGGCTTGGCATTTGGTTTTGACCTTTCCAGACCCCGAGGAAGATGCTGTTTGATGTTGCTTAGGAGAGAGAGATTCAAGTGAAACAAACTAATGAATATATTACAAAAAAGTGAAATGATACATAGTTTGTTTTTACAATACATGCCCTCTGAGGGGTCAAAATACAAAAAAAAAAAAGTACATGAAATGAAAGCAACAACAAGCAAAAGTCAGACACCAAGACCAAACTCATCCTCCTGGACTTCCTTCAGAAGTGCTTCAGTCACAGGGTCAGCTGGATGCCCTGTGAGGTTCCTGATGAGAAGATTCCTGGTGGCAATAGCTGCAGTTAGCTTCTTGTGTCTGCCTTGGTCCTTTGACCTCTTCACACCAGCTCTGAGTTTCAATTCCGAGATCTCCCTCTGGGCTGCTTGCAGGGCTTCCTATTGCTCTTTTGCATTAGCCTCCAACTGCTCAATCTTGTCCTGAGTTCTCTTATCCTCCTGAGTGCGAGCTTCAGTGATCCTGACCCACCTAGCTTGGCTCTCCTTCAGATAAAGATCAGTCCTAGCTCTCTGTAACTGGGCCTCTTTGCAGGCATTCTTCAAAATCTGTTCTCCAGCCCTTGACTTCTTGATGTAGTCCTCTGACTTTTCAATCCTGGCTAGATGCTCCACCTTAAGCTTTTCTAACCTTTCAATCTCCAGACGACCATCACTCCTCTCCCAGAGGGTTCTCTTCAAGGCTTCAGACAAATTCTCATTTCTCTCTTTGAGCTTTTCAAACTCCTCCAGACTGACAGTGGCTGGAGGTGGTGCTGTGGAGGGTCCAGGCACATCTTCAATGGTGAAGGGCATCCCAGAAATTTGAGCCCTGGCATGAGACCACTCATAGTACTGAGCTGAGGCCACATTGTTGCATCTCCCAAGAATGGTTATCCCTTTAGTCTAGACATTGTCCCAAGCCCAGGATGCTTGCCTGACAATAGCCAGATTAGGCTTGATCTCACAATAAAGGGTCTTAGCTAGATCCTGTACTCTAGGAGGGTGGACCAATGCATAGCCCAGTTGTCTTTTGAACAGCAGAGGGTTGTAGTTGATGCAACCCTTCTCTCCTATCAGGGGTACATTATGGAACTGCCCACAACTAGTAATGATGTCTCTGCCCTTAGTGCTCTGAGTGCACCACCTGATATCATTTGAGGTTAGAGCAACAAGCCTCCTAGCCCAGTTCTTCTGCTGGTGAGGGTTCAAGAATGCATCAGTCTTGGGCAGGTGTTTGAGTAACCAAGTATGGAACAAAGGAGCACAGCACCTCACCAATCTTCCTCTTTGCTTTTCATTCCTTTGGTGGACAGAGTAGTAGAAATCTCCCAGTAAGGTGGGCACTGGGTTCCTTAGAATGAAAAGATGGATTGCATTCTTGCTAATAAACTTAGGCTCATCTGCAAATAATATAACCCCATATATGCTAAGGGCTAATAATGCAAAGACTGCCTTCCATTCTCCTAAGGATGCCTTCAGAATAGCCTGAGAGGTCAAGAAATCCAAGTGTAGACCAGAGATTCCAGCCTTGGCTGTCATGTTCTGCCCAATCAGAACTGGTTCCAGATATAATTCCTTTGCCACCTCTTCATTACTAGGAAAAGCCATCTCAGGGTTGAAGGGGACTCCACCCCTGGTAGGTACACCAATCAGTGATGAATACTCTTCCAACAAGGGTCCCAACTGAAAATTCTGGAATGTGAAGCACCTCAGAGGGGGATCATAGAACTGCAGGCAAGTATGAATCAAGCTCCTCTGGGAAGGGTCCAAATCCATAACCACATCAAGGATACCCCCATAATGTTCTCTGAATAGTGGTATATGGTCTGGAGTAATCAGGGCCTGGACCTTCCTGATGCCAGCTAGCTCAGGCTCAAAGAAATGATAGGAGATGTTGCTCTTCTTGGGTGCCATGTTGCTGGAGAACAGATGCTGATGATGATGACTGATACTAGAAGATGGGCCACTGACAGGCTGAGACTGGTGATGCATGTGACTGAAGTAAGTAGCTGATGAGGATAGCTGAAGCAGATACTGGTGAAGATAGGTCTATGCAGATGAAGGGGTCAAAACCAAGCCAAAATACAGTATGGATACCCTGAAAAACAAATAAGCAAATGTTAAATGATGCAATGATGATGTATGCAAATGATATGCAAGGGTTTATGATCAAGCTGGATCTGATTAACTGCCTTGATATAGGTCCATGTATGTTCAAGAAATCCAGATGGAGGTTCATAAGTCCAGTAACCAAGGTGGGGGACTCAAATAAAGAGTCACATGTCCAGGGTTAAAAATCACAAGAACTGTTCCAAAATGGAGTATTCTTAATCAAAACAAAGTAACAGGGTATGTTGAGGTCAAGGGTACCTGCAAACCTGTAAACAGCCCAACCCCCTCACAGGTGATGTTCTAAAACAAGGATCCTCAGACTTGGATCAGTTATGAGAAGTGTAAACACTTCTAACCTGGAGGTACAATGTTTACAATAACCATAAAAGATCCTCCTCTAATTCACCTCAGTTTATGAAGGTCAATACTAAAGGTCATTCAGACTTAGCAGGCTTCCCAGATAGCCCTAGCACTACAAGAAATCTATAGCACAGAGTTCTCAATAAGAAACCCATATCTGAACCGTGTTTCATATTTCCGCACCAGACCGAAATGGAATGGGAAAGAACATGAACCACTCTAGCCTAGGTGTCACTCAGGTCCCAGGTATAGGACCTCAACTCTCAATAGAACCCCACCCACCAAAGTAATAAAACCAGATCCAGCCAGAACAATATGACAGTATGATGTATATAAAACTGTAAAGAAAGCAGTAAACAAACTGTACATAAAGCAATAGATGAAACAAATATACAAACACAAATAGCACATAACACCCCCGTAATCACAAATCAAACAAGCGCTAGGAGGAACCCACAAAAAGAACCAAAAGCCCTTGTTACAGTATAAGGTTCCCCAGCAGAGTCGCCAAGCTGTCGCTCCCGATAAATGGGGAATGGCCCAAATAAGGGTACAGACGCGAACGGTCGGTGAAAGGAGGGTGTGAGAACACACAGGAGTGAACTCACAGGGAATGAATAGAGTCGCCAGCTAGGCATTTTTATCCCGGAGGAAAGGCAATGCTGCATAAACCTAAGAAAAGATATGGATAAGACGATCGCGAGCCAGAGAGACTGAGAAAGGGGGTTGGTTACAACCTGGGAAGGTATTAGCACCCAGATTGTCCGTCGTACTCGACGGGATCCACGCTTAAAATATTTGTGCTTTAAAGGGGTAGTGTCAGTGCAATTTGTGTATAAAAGAGCTTGAAAAGGATGTACAAGTGTCAGTGTAAGAGAAGTGTAGTGTATAAGTGAAGTGTCAGTGCAAGAACAAGAGTGAAATGCTCATGACCATGAGGCTTAAAGAATGATACTAGAAAGAGGGGGAATATACAGAGACTTTTGTTCGATAACTGTTAAGTCATGCCTACGTATCCTCTCGTGCAATGAGGAAGTCAGAACACCGTAGTTCGACCCAAAGAGACTGAAAGGTAAATTGACTTGTGAACTGCTTACTTATCTATGCTCAAGTGTATGACCTGTCTGGCTCAGGTGCAAACTGTCTTGCATTAGACGGAAGAAGCGAGTTCTTGTTTATGAGTGATTGAGATGAGAAAAGAATCCCGGAGGAGACGATTATTGTTTGTTTTTAAGTTTTCAGTCTTTTATTGCTTTTGGTATTTGTCATAAGAAAATGAGCTTAAGCCTAAACCAATGGGTTAGTAAACTCATCACATATTCCCTCTGATTAGGGGTAATGAGATTACCTTAAGTGTGAAGTCAGGTTCTCACACTTAATCACCTTTGGTGTAGGATTAAGATCATTAACCTACTTGTGATTAATTAGATGTTTTTGTGATTTTTGTTTAGTGTTAAGTAATGAGGTTAAGCCATAATCAGGGATTAAACAGACTCATTACACCATCCTAATAGAAGGATAATAGATGAGAATGTTTAAGCTGAGGAAAGCTCCTCAACTTAATCCATGATTAGGGATTAAACTCATGACAAAACAAAGCCTTTATTAGATGGATTTTAATTAATGGTAAGATGATGAAGTGATTTTTAGGGTTTGTAAGACAACTTGAGGGGGACTTGTCCATTAACACTAGGGTTAGTCCTTCTTAACCAATTAAGGAAGAATTAGAACCCTAATGCAAGGCCCAAGTTACAAGCTTGATGTCTTGGTGATTATTAAGTGAATTGATTAAAGGATTTAAACACATTAAGGGTTTAACACTTAGGATTAAAGTTATACACTCCATCCTAATAGAAGGATGCAGGCATAAGCTTAATCACAAAGCCTTAAAGCCTTTAGGGTTTAGTCCCTGATTATGAGATGAGAAGAGAAGACTCAAAAGATGACACAAAGGTAAGACTAATGGGGGACTAATCAAACCCTAATTATTGTCATGCTTAGTTTTTCCTAAGGTTTGTGAGGTTTACAAGAGAAATCTTCAGAGGAACCACCAGGAAGCAGATGAAAGGAGCCAAGAGAAGCACATAAGAAGTCAAGTCACTTGAAGAAAGAAAGTAAGATGAAGAAAGAAAGAGCAAGCTCAAGTCACTTAAGAAGTCAAGTCACTTGAAGAAAGAAAGTAAGATGAAGAAGAATGAGCAAGCTCAATCTCAAACACAAAACAAAATCCAGCAATGATGCATAAGAGGGATGAAAAGAAGTTATGAGAAGTGAAGGCAAATTCACTTCTCAAAGCCACTTACCACCTGAAAAGTTAGTGAAAGAAATGCAATGCAATGCAAGATGAGATGAAATGACATGATGCAAATCAAAACCAGAAGCACATACATGATGTTAATGATGCTATGAGATGATGCAAACATGAAACAAGGCATGAGGATGATCACATGAACAAATGAATGCAAGAGAAGCATGCTTAGAACCTTGATCATACATGAAAAGTTATGAAAGGTAAATGACATACAACATGACAAATGAAAGATGCAATGATCAAACATGAATCTAACATGTCCTAAGATGTAATATGAATCAAATGGATGCATAAAATGCTATGGCAAGTCATGGTATGCAAGCAAATGCAAGATGAATGCAAAAGGAAGCCCAAATTAGGGTTTTATGATCAATGCACAAAACAAAACCAAAACCAGAAGCAAACATCATGACAAAAAATTTAAAATGCACTCAAAGGAACCCTAAACCTACACAAACTCACTGCCCAAGGGAGGGGTTCTAACTCTTAACCTAATGAGGGTTATGAATTTCTCAAGAATGCTAGGGTTTTAGGGTACCTTGTCAAGAAAAATGTCAAACAAATTGAAAATTCAAGATCAAATCATGCCAATTTAATCCTAGGAACTACATGATATGCAAGACACAATGCAAAAAGAATCAAAGTCCAACTCTCAATGGTTAGGCAGAAATGAATTTTGGAAGTTTGGAACAAAATATTGCCTTGAAATGATTTTAATTCCATGAAAAATTGTCAAAATACATCAAGATCAAAAAAGAAATTTGGTTTGAGGGTTGGACAATGTTTCTAAATGGTTTTAAAGGTTTCATGAATTTTTTGGTGATTTTTAAATACCCAAAAGTATTTTTAATTAATTAATTCTCATTAATTAATTAAAAATAAACTTTTAAATGATTTAAAAATATTTTTTAATGCAAAAAATGAAAATGAAAATATTTTTGGTTTCTGAAAATAAATAAAAGGCTTGATAAAAATTTTCAGAATTTTTTGATGATTTTTACTATTTTTAAATAAATGAACAAATTAAATATGAAACAAATAAAATAAAAATGAAATAAAGAGAAAGTCAGCGCAATCAAGGGCTGTGGTTCAAACTGGGAATGGAGGGAAAGACTAGCGCGCGCATCTGGACGGCCTGAATTCAAACTTGCTTAATTATGATTAAGCCCTAATCAGAAACCCTAAACACTTTCAGATGACCAGAACAGTGTTCCGGTCATCTTCTCCGGCGGGTCTCTCACTCAATCTCTCTCAAAACGCCATAAAAACTCACCAAACTCTCCAGAATCAATCCTTAACTTAATCTAAACAAGATTCAGCCAGCAAAAATCATTTATTTCACATGAACAACAAGATTCGAAGTAAAACGGAAAATTACTCAGAAATTTCAGAAGCTCATGAAATGCTTAATACTTGACTATTTTCAAAACTAAACACATCAGCATCATCAGTGAAGCATGGAGAATCATTCTATAACATGAAATGAGAGTTCTGGAAAAATAAATGCCATGGCTACCTGAGCTTGAGCTTTCGAAACAGGGACTTTCTGGCCAGTTCTTTGCTTCAAATCCACTCGAGTGAACCTCCTAAGAAGCTTGCAATGCTTGGTTGGAGTTTAAATGGCCTCTGGAGAGAGTTTGCAGAATCTCAGTTCATGAAATGTGAAAATCGTGTTTTTGATTGTGGAGGTTTTAGGGCAAAATGAGGGCAGGGAAATGATCAGCAAGGTTTGTGGAGTTGAGTGGTGGAAAAAGTTTGAAGGTTTGATGCTTGTGGAGTCAGTTTCGAAAGAAAATGCAAGAGGGATAATTTCTGTGAACTTGTGAATGCTGAAGTCTTAGGCTGTGTTCTTGTGTGTTATGGCTTGCATAAAGTCCACATATCAAGTTGTGATAGGTCTGTGGAGTTGGTGTGGGCTATGCTGATTGGTATGGGGTGATTTGCAAAAAGTCAAGCAAGTTGTACTTGGAGGTATGGGCAAGTGGCAGGCTGAGATAGGGGTATGGCTTGGCTCAGCTGAGTTTAGGGAGAACCATGGAACTTGATTTGAGATGATTCAGCAAGTTGCATGAAGTTTATGATATGTTTTGCAATTTTCACAAGATTTGGCCCCTTTGGAAATTCTTGAAGTTCAAAGCATCAAAATGCATAATTCTTGGGCCAATTCTGATTTTTAGAAGTCACATGATCATGTTGTAATGAGTTTGTGCACATTTGAAGCCTTTAGAACATTTGATCAAGTCATTTTGCAAAATGCCTCTTTGGTAGAAAACTTCAAATTTTGTGATTTTAGCCAACTTTGACAAGCCATAACTTTTGATCCAAAATGAATTAGGTCATGTTCTTGTACTTTTTGAAAAGGGAATGATCCATTATACAACTTTCATGACCAAAGTTTTTTCATTTGAAGCATTTTTGAATCAAAAAGTAAAGGTTGAAAAAGTTTCTCAAAATGGCAATTTCATTAAAAGTCAAACTTTCCCAAAAAGTCAACTTTGCAAAAGACTTGAAATTCTTCAATTTTGTGAACTTCCAACATCTTCTATGATCAAATAGAGATCATACACAATCAAAATGATGAAGAACACCCTTTGGTTGGGTCATTGGGGGCCTCAGATGCCCTGATTTTGCACTGACTTGCTTGAAAAGTCAACTCTTGATCAGATGACTTCCCCAAGGAATTTCTTCATGAAAATTGATATGCATACTCCCTATACCATATAGAGACCATTAGAAACAAGAATGACCAAAAAATTTGGAGTTATGGCCTCTGAAACCAAAACCCTAATTCTAGGTCATCTGTGCAGTTAAACCTGGCTCTGCTTCCATACCAATCCCAGTTCTTGTGATTTTTTGACATTCTTGACTTTGAGAGGATATAATATTATGTTTGAACTTACATGGGCCCCTTTGAAGTGATTTATGACCTTTGGAGTGGCTCAAGAAGCTCTTGGATTGCTCAGATCACAAACCCTAGATGCAGATGACTTTGAATCTATGCAGTGAATCAAAATTGTGGTATGAGATGCCATGATTGGATTTATGTATATGAAATGACCACAAGCCATGGTGTGAATGGGTGAGGGCAAATTTGGGGTGTTTACACTCTAACGCAGTACGCACCTTTTTATCCGTGACAATAGGAGGGCTTGATTAGAGAGTACAACTCGGTTCTGAATACGCGAAAGCGACAGTTCCTGTGAAATTAGTTCTTTTCAAAGGAGAAAACATTGCCCATAAGTTGTTCCATTAACAAGTACTGGATTATCATTGATTACGTGAATTACATTCGAGCCTGTCTTTTATTTATTATTTAAAATTATTATTTTATTTACCATTGCACCCTTACTAAAACCCTTATATTTAGTTGCCTTAGATACACACCATAACAACAGGTACGATAGATTGACACTTGGTCTCTGTGGATTCGACAATCTTTTATATTACTCTGACGTGTTCGTACACTTGCGAAAAACACGCATCAACATGCATGATGGGATCTTTGGCACTCATTCTAGTGGTCATACCATGGCAAAGAAGATATTGAGAGCAGGTTACTATTGGTCTACCATGGAAGCTGACTGCTACCAACATTATAAAACATGTCACAAATGTCAGATTTATGCTGATAAAGTACATATACCTCCATCTTCATTGAATGTGTTGACTTCTCCTTGGCCTTTTGCCATGTGGGGCATAGATATGATTGGTGAGATCAAGCCTACTGCTTCTAATGGGAAACGTTTCATCCTGGTTGCCATTGATTACTTTACAAAGTGGGTGGAGGCAGCCTCATTTGCATCTATTACCAAGAATGTTGTGGCTCGATTCATTATGAATAATCTCATATGTAGGTATGGCATCCCTGAAAGGATTATCACATACAATGGCTCTAATCTGAACAACACCATGATTACTAACCTCTGCACGCAGTTCAAGATTAAGCATCATAATTCTTCTTCGTATCATCCAAAGATGAATGGGGCAGTAGAAACTGCCAATAAGAACATCAAAAAGATTCTATAAAAGATGACTGTTACTTACAAGGATTGGCATGAAATGTTACCATTTGCTCTTCATGGTTATCGTACTATAATACGTACATCAACAGGGGAAATCCCATTCTCCTTAGTCTATGGTATGGAAATAGTTTTACCCATTGAAGTTCAGATCCCCTCCTTAAGAATCATGAAGGATGCGGGCTTGGATGAAGACGAGTGGATTCAGACTCGACTTGACCAGATAAATTTGATCGAGGAGAAAAGGTTGGCAGCTGTGTGTCACGGTCAGATGTACCAGAAACGGATGATCAAAGCTTTTAATAAGAAGTTTAAGCAAAAGGTATATCAGGCTAGTGACTTGGTAATCAAGCGTATCATACTACCATAGGGTGATCCTAGGGGCAAGTGGACTTCTACATATGAAGGACCATTTGTAGTCAAAAGGGTATTCTCAAGAGGTTCCATGATGCTTACTACCATGGACGGTGAAGATTTCCCACAACCCGTGAATGCATACATAGTTAAAAAATACCACACATAAAAAGAGACCCGCTAGGTTGACTGGCCTAGGAAAAAATAAGGGCATCCCGGCGAACCAAAAAGGTTTGGGCAAAAAATTAGGGATATATATATAAAAATAAATGTACATCCGGCAAGTCGAAAACCTGAAAAGGCGGCTTGGGCAAAAAAAGGGTATCCCGGTGGATTGAAAACCTGAAAAGGCAATCCAGGCAAAAGTTAGGCATTAAAGCGTATGACTATGTCTCGTTGTATCATCCATGTAACCCCCAACTAGTTGTGCTACCTAAATCAAGTTCAAGCAGATGAAGATCAATCCAATCATTTCCATATCGACAACAAAGGATGAGATACTTGAAGATAATGGCAATAGTGGAATTGAAACTCAATATGATTATTTCTCACATAGCTATTTTTCTTTGTTTTGTAAAACTTTTACGACGAAAACGTCCATTGGTTATGTTTGAATGTATGTATGCTTTTGAATATGATTGATGTTTACCAGAAATGTATAAAATGCAGTAATAGTATTTACTAAGGACGAACGAGGGTAGGAATTCAACGAAGCTTCGCCGGTTCATCCCCATAGAATAATCACAAATCCCCAGCAGAGTAAATTTATCTTTATAGATACTTTGAGTAACATCTCCCCTGGGACTTATGTCCATATCTTTTATCCTCAGACCAGATATTTGGGAATTTATTCCTTCAATAAAAGTACGACGAACGAAGATGGGAGGTTCTAAGTACCATGCTATCAAACAAGACGGGAATGAAGTCCTCATATTCTTCAGCAACGAATCAGGATTTATTTTCCCTAGCTAGCAGTTGTATACAGAGATACCCAGACGCTTATAGCTACATAATTCATACATACATCATTTACATCATATCATAGCATACACATCCATAATCCATATGACATTCTTACTTAAGAGCATCATGCCATACATGCATACATATCGCATAAACTAACCTTTTCTTTTCAGGATATTTGCAGGCAGATAAACACTATCAATTCAAAACAGTTCAGAGACGATCTGTACGAAGATCTAGTACTGATACTTAATTCAGAGATAATCATTACGAAGATTCATTTCTGATGATCAATACTCAAGTTGTCCTTGGAAGGGTACGTAAATGATATATACGAAGATCTAGTGCTTAATCCAGGATATTTCCAAAAGGATATAATCGTGACGAAGATTTATTTCCGATGGTCAACTATCTTTGGGATAGTGTGTAAATGGTCTATACGAAGATCTAGCACTTAATCCGAGAGATTCTTTCAGAAGAAGTTCAGAAGTGATCGTCACGAAGATTTAATCCTGATATTCTTTTATCCTTGGGATGGTATATAAATGGTTTATACGAAGATCTATTACCTAATCTGGGATATTTCTAGAAGAGATAATCGCCACCAAGATTTATTTCTAATGGTCTATACACCAGTTTATCTTTGGATGGTACAATCTATACGAAGATCTTGTACTTAGCCCGAGATATTACCAAAAGCAACTCAGAAAAGATCGCCACGAAGATTTGATTCTGATGCTTAACTTAAAGTATGTTCCTAAAGATGGTTCAGGGCCGATCTATACGAAGATCTAAATACTGATACCTAATGAAGGGTATTCTTTTCTCCCAGAGATAATGCAGTGACGATCTATACGAAGATCTAGTGCTGGCATTTAACTCAAACCATGTTACGGGAATGATTCAGAGACGGCTTATAGGAAGACCTAGTGCTGATATCCGGTGACAACCTTTAGATACTATCACCTTCTGATATGATGGATGGCATCTATAAGCCCATCTCCAGTTCCTCCACGTAGCATCTTCAAGCCCACTCAAGCATATAAAACCAATCAGCAGTGTTAGTTTACGCATCGGCGAGTGCAAATTTTTGGGCTTTTGTGTTCAATCCCCTTCAACCTTCCAAGTCACGAATGGCACACAGGCCAATCTAGCTCCTCAGGTTTCAGAAAATTGAACAGGGGCAGCTGTTGCATCCCAAAATTTGCCCTCACCTATTCAAGGAAATTGGTCCCAAGGATCCTCTCAAGGTTCACAAGGTTCACAAAGTTCACAAGGTTCACAATTAGTCAGAAAGTTTGACAATTCCCTCAGACAAAGCACCCTCCTAAGCAATGCACCCTCAACTAGGGTTTTGAATTTCATCAGGCTAAATTAACTTCCAAGGCCTCAAGTGAGCTTCATAGCATCCTACATGCCTTCAAGAATCCCTATGTCAATTTTCAAGACTTTCCCAAAAAGTTTGCTCTGTCAGATGATCAGATGTGCAAAAACCACTCAAAGTGGTTAAAAAGTCAAACTGAGGTCAACTGTGGTCAAACCAAAGTCAAACTTCATGATTTTTTGCCAACATCAAGTATATGGAGTAAAATTAATCATTTTATCAAGGGTTGATCATGATTCATCAAGGATATTTCAGATCATCAAGAATCAGGAGTTTCTAAATTAGAGTTTTCACAAGAAAAGTCAACTGAACTTTGACCAGCCATAACTTTCACATGCTTCATCAAAAATTTCCCATCCAAAGCTCATTTTTAAGGAAATTGAATTATCTACAACTTTTTGTCTCACAAGCCAAGCCTAAAAATGCTTCATTTGAAAGGTATGAGCTAAAACATTATAGGTCATTTCAAAAGTCAACAAAAAGTCAACATCTTCCAAAGGGCATAACTTGAGAATGGTAAAGGATATGGACATGAAACCAATGAGGTTTGTTAGAGGACTCTTTAAGCTTTCCAAAATGTCAAGAACACCTACATATCATTAAAATTTAGGGATTTGTGTCTTAGCAAAGTTGGGAAATTTTTGAGGGGTTTATTGAGCAAATGGGATCTTAGAACCAATTCTTTCCACATGGGCTTGCATTATTATGACCCAATCATTACCATGACATCATGCACGAACCAAAAATCATTTATTCAGATTTTTATTATTTTATTTTATTTATTTTGATTTTATACATTAAAAATCATTTTAAATCAAAATAAAGTATGAAAGGCTCAATATTTGATATGATTTTCATTCTAGAAACTCATAAACATGATTTAAAGTTGATTGGAAGATTGAAATTAGTGCTAGACCAAAGAGGAAAGGATTTGTGTGATTTTTTGATTAAAATAGAAAGTTGTATCTTCATGATCAAGTAATCTTTACAAGGCCCATAAACTTATGACTTTCTGACCTAATTTGCTTCCAATATATACATAGAAGTGATCACAAGCAAGAGAACGAATTTTGGCAGCCTCCAAGAACACTTTTGACATTCAAAATTTTCATTGAAATTTCAATTTTCGGATTCTTATTTGTAGGTTGAGTTAAGGTAATCTAAGGGCATAAACATGATCCTTGAACATCATTGATACGATCTCAATGCTTTGCATCATCAAAATCATCCCTGAATGCATAAACCGAACCTCATTTGCTCTTGAATTTGAAATTTTCGATTCCATTTATTTAGCTAACATAAACTAATTTTGTTATTTGATTTGTGTTAGTCATGACTTATAGATGATTTCTGGACATTTTCTTGAAGAAGCATAGCCTAGAACATGAACTGCCATTGTTAGGGTTTCGGGTACCAAATTAGGGGTTCCTAAAAAACCAAATATAAATGATTCAAAGAACATGGATAGACTGTATGAATCCTAAGGAATTCATTGGCATAATCAATTTGATGAAATTGTACCATTTGATTGATGTTTGAGTATCGCAGGTCATGAAAATGGAAGAACTCGCAGGAAAAACTGCAGTTAAAATTGTATGAATTTTCACAGGTATTCTGAAGAAGATGAAGTTCAGTGGCGCCAAAAATCAAATTCAAAAACTGTTTTTAAAATATAATGTTTCTTTGTGGATTATATGTTGAATGCGCCCCATGTGGCTCAGCTGGTTTGTGTGTTTGCTTGTAAATGTGATGTTCTTGGGTTCGATCCTCCCCCAGGCCATTTTGTTTCGCTATATTTTTTGTTTTTTACAGGATTACAACAAAAGGATTGTTACCCCTGACACTAACACCAAGACGCGCTTGGCCTGGTGGTGATGTTGTTGGTCCAGAGTGAGGAAAGCCTAGGGCCTGAGTTCGAATCCCAACCCCAGGTATATTTTTTTTTTCAATTTGTTTTGTTTTGTTTTATATTATATTTATTTAACTTAATTAATTTCTAAATAACAATTTCTAAAATAAAATGTATATATTATTTTCTTATATAAAAAACCTATATTTTAAAAAATTCATAATTTTTTCTCAAAAAATCAAATTGTCTATAATTGTTTTTTAATAACTTTATATTTATTATTATTATTTTGTAAATAAATTGATTATATTTAAATTAATAATTAAAAACCCTAATTCTCATGATTATAACCCTAACCCTAATTTTTATAATCCTAACCCTAATTTTTCTTAACCTTAAAATTTAACCTAATATTTTTAAATTATAATTAATCATTAATCATTTGGTTAAATATGTGAATAATTTAGTATTTATTTATTATTATTAAAACCTATATTCTTTATTAAATATTTAAAATCTTTTCTAATATTAACTTATTTTGCTAATTTCCTATTTTCTCTTATTTTTATTTTTCTAACCTTTTATCTCAATTTTTATTATTACTAATTATTGCTTATTTATTATTATTTAGCTTTATTATATTTCTCTATTATATTGTAATTGTCCCGAAGCTTTGTAATAGTTTAGTTTTATATTTTTGCTTTATTTTTATTATGAATATATTTACTGTATGGTTAGTAATTCTAGGGTGTGAATAACATACTTATAATAAAAATTAACTTAGAATAATTAACTTTAAAAGATAAAATTTTAATATGTACACTCACACACGTAAGTCGATCTTTGATCGCCATCTTGCACTTTCTATGGTTACCTCTCATGTTGCCTATTTCAAAAGGTCATGTAAGGTGTCTTAAGCAAAGCCCCTTCATAAATATCATCAAGTCCCATCAAATTATAAGATCAAGTCCCTTCGAGGTTGCCTACGATAAATGATCTTGTCCCTTCGAATAAAAGATGATAAGTCCCTACGAATTGCTAAAGACACCTTAAAGTTGCCTATATTCAGATGTCCCTACACATGTCCCTTAACACATCCAAGGTAATCACTACCTATTCCTTAATAATAGGGATAGTCTTACCATTGAAAGAACATAAGAACGGTAAAGACTTAATCTAGGGTAGGTTTCTCTTATGTTTACTTGCACACACATTTCAAAATACCTTTACACCTCACTTTTCAAACAAATTTTCAAAAACAAGTCTTTGTATACAACCATACGAGGATCATTACAAAGTACTTAGAAAGTTTCTACTCACACACTACACCTTTTCAAAACAATTCAAAGGGAGCTAAGTAACTAAGAGCCCATGGACAACCATGGATATAAAGGGTGCTAACACCTTCACTTTATATAACTTACCCCCCAAACTCAAAATATTTTAAGGTATTTCCTGTTCTTTTATGTCCTTTCCTTTTGGATAAAATAAAAGTCGGTGGCGACTCTTGCTATCCGCAACATTTATACAAAGTCAGTTCTCCCACCGTGTTACACCTACAAGCAGAGAACTCCAGCTCCTCATCCGAATTCCAACTTTCAGAATAGAAGACCAGGAGGAAGGTCTCCCCATCCTCGGGTCCCTATGACCTACACTGAATTATATCCCTCACTACTGAAGAAAGGCTTGGTTACTCCAAGGCCTTTGGGTCCTCCACCAGACCCGCTTCCACCAAGTTACAACTCAAGTGCCCACTGTTTATTCCATGAAGGTGCTCCAGGGCACGATTTGGAAAATTGTATTTCTTTGAGGTATGTCGTGAAGGATTTAATGGATAAAAACATTTTGTCGTTTGGAAATACTGGACCGAATGTCAAAAATAATCCTTTACCTAAGCATGGGTCCATAAATGCCATTGTTGAGGAGTCCGACGAAGATTTAATTTTCGACGCCACAGAGATCAAAACCCCGCCCAGAGACTTCCATGCGAAGTTAGTAGAGGTGGGTATGCTAAAGAACTGTCATAAGATGTGTGAGGCTTATGTTAATAATCCAAAGGGATGTGAACTGGTCTTGAGAGATGTTCAAAGTTTGATTAATCTGGGTGTTTTACAAGTAAGTGGTCGGGTGAAGAGGAATGAAGTGGAAATGATTGAACCCATTTTCAACTTACCTGAATCTGATTCTACCATGGAGCCCTCAAGAGTTCAACCCATCTTCAATATGCCCGAACCTGTAGTGCCCATTTTCAATATGCCCGAACCAAGGATGGAGAAAAGAAGTAACCCTTTCCTTTATGAAGATACCAAAGCAGTTCCGTGGAAGTATGATATAGGCGGAGTTCATCAGAAGTTTGAACAGGCTGGTCAGAAGGAAAGTTTAAAAGTGGCGAGTGCTGACATAGCAGGTGCGGGTCGTCTAACGCGCAGCGGTCGCGTTTATACTCAGAAAGTCAATACAGTTCTACCCGTTCCACCTAAATAATCCATTCCCGCTGTTGTCAACCAGGATAAAGGGTTGGTCTTGGAAGAAGAGGATGCAGAATTTCTCAAAATCATTAAGAAGAGTGATTACAAAGTTATTGATCAGCTACATCAAACTCCTTCCAAAATATCTATCCTATCACTTCTTATGCATTCACCGGCCCATCGAGGTGCTCTCCAGAAATTACTAGCCCAAGCACATGTTATGCATGATATAACTGTGAATCAGTTTGATGGAGTCATAGCCAACATCACTGCATGTAATAATCTCAGCTTCAGTATGGAGGATCTTCCAATGGACGGCTTGGACCATAACCATTCTCTTCATATATCTGTAAAATGTCAGGAGGATACTCTAGCAAGAATTCTTATGGATACAGGATCTTCATTGAATGTTTTGCCGAAAAGAATGCTTGCTAAGTTATCTTATCAAGGGGCAGAGATGAGACCCAATGCACTGATTGAGAAAGCTTTCGATGGGTCAAGGAGGACTGTTATCAGAGAAGTAGACCTACCGATCTTTACTGGGCCACAGGTCTTCAAAATCACTTTCCAGGTTATGGACATCAATCCTAATTACAGTTGTTTGCTGGGAAGACCTTGGATTCATGCTGCTGGGGCAGTCACTTCTACCTTACACCAGAAGATGAAGTTTGTGGTCGATAATAAGCTGGTAACGTGTCTGGTGAAGAAGATCTCATGGTTAGCAACCTTTCTTCCTTTAGCTATATTGAGGCTGATGAAGATGCTTTGGAAACTACTTTCCAAGCTCTGGAGATAGCCAATGTTGTCCTTATGGAAGTAGAGGAGCCAAAAGGGAAGGATATTCCATATTTTGCATCGCTGAAGAGTACCATTTCCACTATCGAAGAAGGAAGCTATGAAGGTTGGGGTGATTTCATTGAAGTCAAACAGAAGCTAGATCGCTACGATTTGGGTTACAAACCAACTCAGGTGAAGGAAGGAGCGTCAACCTCCATCAAAGGACGTCCAAAGACCATTCAAGAGGTGTTTTCTAGTGCCGGCTATCAGATCAATGCAATTAATGGGGATGTTGAAGATGAAGATCTGGGTCATTTGGTCTATTAGTGTGAAGCAGCTTTGTGCAATTGGGAGGCAGTTGAGATCCCAGAATGTTTTCCACTGTCAAAGTAATATATTGTTTTTTTAATGTTTTCAAAGTTCCCTAGCTCTGCCCAAGGCTATGGGATTATTTTGTAGGTCCCCTTCTCATTTTCAAGTTATTTAATCAATGAAGGCATTTTGTTAAATTCCTGTCTTGTTTTATTTACTTCTTTTTCTCGTTTCACTTCTTAAAAGCAAATGGCAATCTTTCAAAACCAATAAAAAGTTTTCCTGCATCTCTCTATTTTCACTTTTAATAAAAGCAAATCATTCCCATATGCAGAACAAGCGAAAACCCTGTTGAATCCAATGACTCTATATTCTCTCCTAACTTCGATTCGCCCATCTACCAAGCGGAAGATGAAAGTGAGGAAGATTGTGACATTCCCGAAGAACTGGCAAGATTAGTTGAGTATGAGCACACAGATCTTCAGCCACATAAGGAGCAGGTAGAGACCATCAATCTTGGCACTGATGAAGACAAGAAGGAAGTCAATATTGGTACGACACTTGGGGAAGACGTTAGATAATGATTGGTCAAGCTTCTCAAAGAATATGTGGATGTGTTTGCATGGTCGTATCAGGATATGCCCCGTTTGGACACAAACATAGTTGTTTCAAAAGTTGTCGCTTCGACCAGATAACCCGCCAGTAAAGAAAAAGCTCCGAAGAACAAGACCAGACATGGCTCTGAAGATTCGAGAAGAGGTCAAAAGGCAGTTTGATGCTGGATTCCTCGCAGTTGCAAAGTACCCTGAGTGGGTAGCTAATATCGTGCCAGTCCCCAAGAAGGATGGCAAGGTTAGAATGTGTGTGGACTATAAATATTTGGACAAAGCCAACCCAAAGGACGATTTCCCTCTTCCGCACATTGATACTTTGCTTGACAACACTGCTAAGTTTGTTGTTTTCTCCTTCATGGACCGTTTTTCAGGATACAACCAGATCAAGATGGATCCTGATGACATGGAAAATACCACTTTCATCACGCCATGGGGAACTTATTGTTACAAGGTTATGCCATTTGGTCTTAGAAATGCAGGAGCCACTTATCAAAGGGCAATGGTCACCATTTTTCATGATATGATTGCCAAATCACAGAGTGAGGAGGATCATTTGAATCATCTCCTGAAGTTATTTGAGCGTCTCAGAAAGTTCCAACTGCGTCTGAATCCAGCTAAGTGTACCTTTGATGTCAAATCAGGAAAGTTACATGGTTTTATTGTTAGTCAGCAAGGAATTGAGGTAGATCCGGACAAGGTCAGAGCAATTCAAGAAATGCCAGCTCCAAAAACAGAAAAACAAGTCAGAGGTTTCCTTGGAAGATTGAACTACATATCCAGATTTATCTCCAATATGACTGCTACATGTGAGCCTTTATTCATGTTTCTTCGAAAGAATCAAACAATTGAGTGGAGTCCTGATTGTCAATTGGCTTTTGAGAAGATTAAGATTTAACTACATGAACCTCCTATCTTGATCCCACCTACTCCAGGGAAACCTCTCTTCATGTATCTGACTGTACTTGAGGGATCCATGGGTTGCGTATTAGGCCAACAAGACGAAACTGGTCGTAAGGAACATGCCATTTATTACTTAAGCAAGAAGTTTACAGATTGTGAAAGCAGATATTCACTTTTAGAAAAGACTTGTTGTGCTTTGGCATGGGCTGCCAGACGACTCAGGCAGTATATGATTTGTCACACTACTTTATTGATCTCGAAAATGGATCCGATAAAGTACATTTTTGAGAAGCCTGCCTTGACTGGAAGACTCGCCCGTTGGCACATGTTGTTATCTGAATACGACATCTAGTATGTAACCCAGAAGTATATCAAAGGCAATGTTTTGTCTGACTACCTTGCTGATCACCCTGTTGAAGATTATGAACCTTTGAAATTCGATTTCCCAGACGAGGACATCATGTTGATAAAGGACTGTGAAGTTCCAGGTCCAGATGAAGGTCCCGAGCCAGGTTCTCATTAGAAGATGATGTTTGATCGTTCCTCTAATTACATGGGGCATGGTGTGGGAGCTATTTTGATGAATCCTGATGGTGGTTATACCCCTTTCTCTGCCAGATTATGTTTTGAATGTACAAACAACATCGCAGAGTATGAAGCATGTGTTTTGGGTATCGAAGCTGCAATTGATACCAGAATCAAGATCCTTGAAGTATATGGAGAATCAACTTTGGTAATCTACCAAGTCAAAGGTGAATGGGAGACCCGTGATGAGAAGTTGATCCCTTATCGTGCCCACATTGTGGAATTAATTAAATACTTTGATGAAGTCACTTTCCATCATGTTCCAAGGGCAGAAAATTAAATAGCAGACGCTTTGGCTATGTTGGCCTCTATGTTTCAAGTCAGATTTCTTAATGAAGCTCCACTCATTACAATCGAGCGAAAAACTACACCAGCCTACTGTCTACTGGTCGAAGAAGAAACTGATGAGAAACCATGGTTCTATGACATCAAGAACTACTTGCAAAATCAGGTATACCCAGCGGATGCAACAACTTTAGACAAGAAGACTCTGAGAAGATTGGCATCCAAGTTTTTCCTCAGCAACAATGTGCTCTACAAGAGAAATCAGGATATGGTTCTACTCAGATGTGTGAACAATAGCAAAGCAGACTTATTGATCAGGGAAATCCATGAAGGATCATTTGGAACACATGCCAATGGACATGCCATGTCCAGGAAGATCTTGAGAGCTGGTTATTTCTGGCTGACCATGGAATCAGATTAATTCAAATATGCCAGGAAGTGTCATAAATTCCAGATTTATGCCAACAAGGTGCACGCACCTCCGACCCTCTTGAATGTTATATCATCGCCTTGGCCTTTCTCAATGTGGGGCATTGATATGATAGGGGCAATTGAGCCTAAAGCTTCCAATGGTCACCGATTTATCTTGGTTGCGATCGATTACTTTACCAAGTGGGTAGAAGAAACTTCCTACGCCAATGTGACAAAGCAAATGGTTGCCCGTTTCATCAAGAACCAAAATTATCTGCCGCAATAGGATCCCAAGCTGAATCATCACAAATAATGGGACAAATTTAAACAACAAGACAATGAAAGAGTTGTGTGATACATTCAAGATTGAACATCATAACTCTTCTCCGTATCGTCTGAAGATGAATGGAGCTGTTGAAGCTGCAAACAAGAACATCAAAAAGATCTTGCAAAAGATGGTGAAGACTTACAAAGATTGGCACGAGATGTTGCCATATGCTTTACACGGATATAGAACATCAGTTCGCACTTTAATAGGGGCGACCCCTTTTTCTCTGGTATATGGGATGTATGCAGTTCTCCCTATTGAAGTATAAATACCATCTTTAAGGATCTTGATGGAAACCAAAATGGAGGAAGCTGAGTGGGTCCAGAACAGATATGACCAACTGAACCTCATTGATGAAAATAGAATGACCGCCATGTGCCATGGCCAGTTGTACCAAAAGCGCATCAAGAGAGCGTTTGACAAGAAAGTCCATCTCCGAGAGTTCAAAGAAGGAGACCTTGTACTCAAGAAAATCTTGCCAGTCCACAAAGACACGCGTGGAAAATGGAGCCCTAACTACGAAGGCCCATATGCTGTGAAGGTTGAATTCTCCGGAGGTTCCCTAATCCTCACAACTATGGATGGTGAACAAATGAAACACCCGGTGAATTTTGATGCAGTCAAAAAATATTATGCCTAAATAAAGCCCGCTAGGTCGAAAACCAGAAATGGCGACCTAACCAAAAATGGGTATCCCGGTGGATCATAACCTATGAAGGAGATCCAGGCATAAGTTAGGGATAAAAACAAAAAATAAGAGCTCGCTAAGTTGAAAACCCGAAAGGGCGACTTAGGCAAAAAAGAGTGTCCCGGTGGATTGAAAACCCGAAAGGGAGGTCCAGGCAAAAATTAAGGACAAAGGCATTTGACTGTATTAGATAGTGTTTACCATTACTGAAGACCATTACCTGAAGACCAATCCAGTCGCTCTTGTAAGAAGCAAGGTGTTGGGCGGTATTAGTTATTAGGGATTATAATGGTCGTTGGATTCAATGTAGACCTTTCCCCAGTGCCATTTTCAAATTGTAATTTTCCATGGAGTTTTGTTTTTGGCAAGCTACCATTCTTGAATGAAATACAACCTTTGCCTTTAAACTTTGTCTTTCAGCTTCTTATTTTCTTTGTTATGCAAAATGTCTTTACTGAATTACAATTTAATTCTGAAAATGCCAAAAAAAAATTTTTAGAAACTGTTTTGAAAACATACTGGAAAACATTCAAATTTCTTTGACTTTAGAAAAATTAAAAGATTTTCTATCTTCTAAAAAACCCTTTGGCTTGCAGCAACACTTTCATGTCATTATTATAGAAATCCCCATAGAGGATTAAAAGATGGTAGCACTCTCGGATGGACCCTTGGACCAAACTTCAATTTCCAAGTTTGAAGACATCTCCCCAGCATCTTTCTTTTTGCTCGTCTAAGTATTGGCGTTGAGATCCTACTCTTCCCTGTTTTTGTCAAAACTCTCTGTCTCCCTAGAGTCAGAATTTGCATATCATGATCATTCGCATCATGCTCAATCATACGCATTTGACATAATCATTTATCATTCCCTAGTGGTCGTCTGTCTGACTCCAGGTCCAGATTACCGTCATTTTCCTTTTGAAATTCGTTGTCGTTGGTACCCTGAAGTATGGTCGGTTAAGGTCTTTTACCAATAACATCGATATCCCTTACAGAGGCCTTTCTTGATATATGCTTTAGTATCACCAATATTTCTGTTAAGCCCAATTATCATCGGCATAAACCCTTTAAGCTGTTTGCTTAAAAATTAAGGCTGTTTAGTTCAACACGCATCCGTGCTCTCCTGATAATTCCTAAAGGTTCTTCTTTGAACTCTTCATTTAAGTAATCTCTAGAGGTTGGTCGTTTATCTCATTTAAAACTCCAACATTTTCTTAGTTTTCCAGCTGGTTGCTTGGATCCGTTTGATTCATCTTTAAAACGCTTCGCATGCTACTCCCACTATCAGTTGTTTGCAAAGACCCACTGCCTAAATACTGTTTTCGTTTCCCAATCCTCGGTATCAACAGTTACACTTGAACCTGTTGATTTGCCACTTTGGATTATATGTCTATTAGTTTTGTTTTCCGACCGCCGCGTCGATGACAGTTATTTATTTCTTCAACCGCCGTGTTGGATTTTTGTTTCCCGACCTCCATGTCGATGTCTGTTAATTTATTTTCCGACCGCCGTGTTGATGTCTGTTATTTTATTTCTCGACCACCGTTGTCGATGCCTGTCATTTTATTTCCCGACTACCGTTGTCGATGCCTGTTATTTTATTTCGCGACCACCGTTGTCGACTCCTGTTATTTTATTTCTCGACCACCGTTGTCGATGCCTGTTATTTTATTTCCTGACCACCGTTGTCGATGTCTGTTATTTTATTTCCCGAACACCATTGTCGATGTCTGTTATTTTATTTCCCGACCGCCGTTGTCGAAGACCATCATTTTATTTTCCGATCACCGTGTCGACGCCTGTTATTCTATTTCTCGATCACCGTGTCGATGTTTGTTTATTCTTGACCGCCGTGTCAATGTCTACTATTTTATTCTCCTGACTGCCAAGTCGATGTCATTTCAATTTTTTCTCAATTACCGAATTGTTGTATTAGGACCCCCAGCAGACACCTTGAGCTTGCTAACTCATCACTTCAGATAGTCTATTTTTGTTCATGGTGTCAGTTGGGCGCATCAAGCCGTTACATTTTATTTAGAACTATTTTCCTGCTATCCAAAGTGTCAGTCTGTCTTTAATCTTATGTACAGGATTTCTGTTGTTTCCCGTCTTTTGTCACTCTTAGTGCCAACAGTTAGACTTGAACCTGCTGATCTACCACTTAGAATGCATCTTGCTTCCGTCTTGTCATCCCCGGCATATTGTTATCCCCAGGGAGTATTCACCCTCATTTTTGTTTCTGTGGATCACCGTTTTCATTTATCTTCATCATACCATATGAAAAATATTCATAAAAAAATCAGCAGGCCATTGCATCTAGGGACAAAAATTTTCGATTATTTCTATATTTAAATACCGTTCACTACGATTTTATGAGGATTAACACCACTCATTCTATCTAGTAAAGTTATTTAAATAGGGGCAACTATCACACCCCAAATTTTATCCCTAACTTTTCATATCATATTTTCATCTCATACCACGGTGCATATTAGTCATTTTTGGATTTTCAACAGGTTTGTTTTCCTTTTCAAAGTGATATTATGAATCGTGTGACTAAAGTTCCCCCTTTTGTGGGTGTTGTTAGTCTAATCGCCCAAAAATTCCACTTCAAGCCTTCAATTTAATTGTCAAGTTTCTTTCGAATTTTATTTTCAATTTTCAAATTTTATTCCAATTTTATTTTCAATTCCATTTCAAGTTTTTAATTCAATTTCTAAGTTTAATCCCAAATTTTCTAGTCTCGTTTCAAATTCTATTCTCAAATTTTAAATTACAAATTTCTTTCCAAATTCAAGTTTCCAATCTCAAGATGTCAATTTTCCAAGTTCATTTCATTTTCTTTTATCTCAAGTTTCAAGTCCTAATTCTAAATCCAAGATTCCTATTTCAATCCCAAAAGTTTCATTTCACTTTCCCAAATTAAATTTCATGGTTCTCAAATGTCTTTTTTTTATATCAGTTCAATTCCATTTCAATTCTCATTCGATTATCCAATTTTAACTTTTAGATTCAAACTCTTGATTCACTCCAATTTCAAGTCTTAGGTTCCATGTCAAAATCTAATTTCATTCATACTCCAATTTAGCTTTCATTCCAAGTTCAATCTCATGGTTCATGTTTTCAATTTAGTTTCTAAGTTTTGTTTCAATTTTTCTAGTCCATGTTCCAAGTTTAGTTCAAATTCCTAAAGTCAATTTCAAACTCTCATGTCAAATTCCAAGTTTATTTTAAATTCCTAAATTCCCATGTCAAATTTCAAAATTCTAGTCCAAGTTTCCAATCTCAAATACAATGTCAAAGTCTATGTCGAAATTCCCAAATTTTCCATTTACGTTCATACCCAATTGCAAATTTCTACCAGCTACAAGAATTCATTGTAATTTTACACAAAATTAAAACTTAATGAGATATGTAAAGTTTTTTATTATTTTAAGTGTCATTTTCACAAAGTTCCTACAACAAGAATAAAAGTCCATTATGCAAAAGGATCAATAAGTTTTATCATAGAAAAGGAAAAGGAGCCTACAATGAGGCTGTGTCTATCGAAATCTACAGAATATAGCATGTTGACATAATTTTGTTTTACATGACTCTATGCTTTAACCCAAAGTAGGATTCACTACGACAACTGCGGCTATGACTCTTTTTAGGATACATAGACCACTCCAAATGGTACCTTCCTGCACATTTTATTTTGGCTCACGCGAATATGCCACGCCTACAACTTATGTCAAAGAAGGTTAGCATTCATAAAATATGGAGAACAAATTGCTGCAAACGGATCCTGCAAAAAAAAGGGAGCATAAAGTAATGAGTCTTATGAAATGAATAAAAAAATAGGACAAATCACATAAAAACATGTGATTCCCACAATTGAAACAAATTCAAAACGCTGAATTCATGGATCTTTTCCCTCAAAGTTGATAAGCAAATGATAGCCCCTTAATAAGCCAAAGGGAATTCTTAAGGACAATCCAACTGTTATCTTGCTTGTCATGGTTGGAAATGGTTGCATATTGGACTTGGTTATGAAGCAACCTGATCGGTCATGTTCCAACGAGTACATACAAAAAAATAAGAGAATGATTAGTAAACCAAGGATGAAACCAATGTTACCACAGTAAAGATTTGATTTTCAAATTAGCAAACCGACAAAATAAAGAGAAACTGAGAAAGATAAATTCAATTCAAGTCCAACTTGCTCAGTTCATTGGAAAACCAAGGAAAACTGAGTCAACAAGATGCAGAGATAAAGGCATGAATAGACAAAATATAACAGAGTTGCAGGATCAAAATTTTCACTAAATTGGTAAAGCGACTTTTCGATGCAGAAAGGATGTGGCAAGTATAACCAAATATTTTCAAACTCAGTGAACTCTCATTTTGATAAAAACCTAATTTGACACTATTTAAAGGGGGAAGAACACAACAAAGGGGGATCATCCGAAAAGAAAAGAAAAAAACCCTAGCCGCTTAAAACCCTAAAACTTACTCGTTTCACACTCAACAAGCAGCAACATTCATAAAAAAGAAGAGAGGAGGAGAGGAGTCAAACCTTCATAAGCATTATCAAACAAACAAGTTCATCCTCAGCCGCCATCCTTGCCAACAACCCACGGCTCGCAGAAGAACCTGTAGGCCCAGAGAAGGATATCGAAAGTGTTAGAGAGAAGGAAAGCAAGGACACGCAAAGACCCATACAAAAATTAAGAGATTTCAAGCGCACCTGAGGTATTTCACCATCACCAAATCTCACCGGAGTCGAGATGCTCCGATGATCCTTATTTTCGTTGATTTCGCGTCGGTCGAATCTTTATTGTGTATTTCCGTGTTGTTTGCTGCTTGATTGAATGCTTTATCATACACATGAGGATTATTTCCGCTTCAGGGTTTCAATTTGGGATTCGCGTTGGATCTTTGTATGTGATTTTCGTTTGTAGATTTTGTTTTGTTTTGAGTTTAAGATAGATGATGCGTTGGTTTTTTTCGTATGATTGAGGCATTCCGAGCGTGAACTGGGTTTCTGTTTCAGTTAGGTTTCGGGATTGTGCACTCATGCGTTAATTGAAAACGCTAAGTGTGGACCAAGAAAAAAAACGCTGAGGATGGATGAATGAGACCCTCAGTCTTTTCTTTTTTTATAAAAAAAAGGCGTGGCAATAAAAGGCTTGTTTTGGCCCTTTCTACCGGCGACAGGTGTCTTCGTAGGGACGTCTGTCACAAGCAGAGGATGCATCCCTGTTTTACTTATTAACCTAGGTTTAATTTGTTTTTTTAAAGAAAAAAAGTTTTAAAACTAGTTTCAAAACAAAATCTCAAAAAATATATTTTGTTTATTTGTGATTGTTTTATTTTCAATTATCAATTAATTTGTTAATTCATTTACTTTATAATTATTTTCAATATAGTTAGTTTATTATCTTGTGGTCGATTTTTTTATTTATGGAGTATGATTATGTCTTTGCTCGTTATTTAGTCGTATGATTATGTGTATGTCTTGAGAAGATTTGTATTGGTTTTGTTTATCGTATTTCGACTGCATTTTGTCAGGTAAATAAAAATAAACACGATCACCACTAAAATAAATTGTAAAAAAAAAAAATAATAATAATTTATCTTGGTCCAACACCAAGTGAGGAGTTCATCACGTCTACACTTCACACACGTAAGTCGGTCACTAAGTGATCGCCATCTGCACGATCTTTATCGCGCCTTAATTAATTTAACAAGGAACAGAGCTCCGGAGTCTAGGATTTCGCACTTTCTAAGAACGAATCACACCTGGGCTAGCCTCACACGTAGTGTTTCGTTCACTTCTTCGTTACTAAAATACATTAATCTTAATCATATAATTTTAAATACGAGAACAGAGCTCTGAAGTCTAGCACTCCGCACGTTCTGGAATGCATCGCTCCTGGGCTAGCCCCACGCGACGTGGTTCATTCACCTTTCATATATCGAAATATATTAATAGTACAAATTAATTCGTGAGAGAATAGAGCTCCGGAGTCTAGCATTCCGCACGTTCTTGAATGGATCGCTCCTGGGCTAGCCCCACGCGATGTGATTCATTTGCTCTTTCGTTCTTAAAAGCATTCCAAGATTTAAAAACCAATTTAAATCATTTTCATAATTAATCAGCGAAAGAACAGAGCTCCCGAGTCTAGCACTCCGCACGTTCTGGAATGAAATCACTCCTGGGCTAGCCCCATGCGACGTGGTTCATTCGCCCATTCGTTTAAAATACCTTAATAAAAGTCAAACATTTTATCTAAACGAACATTGTTTAAATCTTTCTATCTCGCAAACAAGCTAGGACTTAAACCTCCACCACTAGTATAAGCCAACACTTAGCAGTAGAACGCATTTTAAACAATTGTTCAATTAAAAAACACAAATTATAGTCGCACGAACTACGAAGCTCTGACTTTCCCATTGCACAAGGGAATACGTAGGCACGAGGATTTTAATCCTTCGCGAGCACCCTAATAAAAAATTTAATTATTTCTCCATCTAAAGCACAATAATAAAAAATTTAATCATTTCTCTATCATCTTAATAATAACAAATAATAAATAAACTTATTTCCTTAGAACAAACATATTAACAATCATTTAGAAGATAAAGACTTAAGATCAAACATTTAATCGCATAATTAGCTAAGAGGTTCCCGTTGAGTACAACGGATGTGAGGGGTTTTAATAGCTTCCCCTTGTGTAACCGACTCCCGAACTTAGAATTTGGTTTCGTAAACCATTTCTTATCCTTCCTTTAGGTTGTATCTATATCTCCCTTTTCTCTCGTAGAATAAATAAAATTAGGTGGCGACTCTGTTGTTTTAAGATCTTATTTTTCGAGGTACGACAAAAGTCTACTACAACAACAACAACCATCAATGAAGACATCTCAACGGTCACCATTTATTATGACCCAGTAACCATTCATGTTCCGCATTCTCTTAACAACAACTTTCAGCAACATCAACATCAATTACTCCCTACACCTGTGCCATCTCTAATCAGACCTCCTATCACCATCTACTATGATCCACAGACTATCACAACTCCTTCTTCCGCAACAATCAGTCTGATTACTATCACGGTGCCTGGACCAGTTCCCTATGACAACAACAGTGTCGTGCCTTGGCATTACGGCTCAGATCTTTATTGCAACGAAAAAAAAATTACTTTTGACTCTTCAACTACTACACCACATATTGATAATGTCGGGGGAGGCGGTGGCTTCACTCGAAGCGAACGTCTCTTTGCGTCACAATTTCCCAGAGTTAATGCTGAAGCAGTGGCCGCTGCCAAAGCAAAAGGCAAGAGTGTGGTGCCAGAAGAACCAACTGCAAAGGAAACTCAGAAGACACCCTTTGATCAGGATGTATACGAGTTTATGAGGATCATCAAAAGGAGTGATTGCAAAGTTTTTGATCAACTCCATCAAACTCCCTTCAAGATCTCTATAATATCTCTACTCATGTGTTCCGAAGCTCACCGGAATGCACTTCTCAAAGTCTTGCACGCAACTTACGTGCCTAAGGAGGGCCGTAATCACAATAAGGCTTTACATATCACCTTAGAGTGTAAAGGTGATGTACTTTCTCATGTCTTGGTTGACACTGGGTCATCTCTCAATGTTCTTCCAAAGAAAGCTTTAGTCAAGTTGGAGTATGATGGTCTTGCACTCCATCCAAGCAACCTAGTTGTGAGAGCCTTCAATGGTTCTAAGAGATCGGTTCTTGGAGAAATTGAGTTTCCTGTGGTAATTGGCCCACAAATTTTCAAAACGACCTTCTATGTGATGGATATACAGCCTACCTACAGCTGTCTGTTGGGTAGACCTTGGATTCATGCTGCTGGCGCAGTAACGTCTACCCTTCACCAGAAGTTAAAATATGAGTGGGAAGGCCAAACTATCACCATCTGTGGAGAGGAAGACATCTTTGTCAGTCATCTGGCTACCTATAAGTACATAGAGATGGATGGGGAGATCCATGAGACAATGAGTCATGGTTTTGAAGCCCTCAATGTCAATGAAGCAACAACTGAAGTATCATGTAGTTCAATTGCTTCTTACAAACAAGCTCGGAAGGTTGTTGAAGACGGGAACGCCCAAGGCTGGGGCAAGTTGCTGCAAGTTCAGATAAGGGAAGACAAGTTCGGTTTGGGTTACAAACCATCCCGACAATCCCGAGAGGAGGCTGCTGAAGCTCCCAAGTTTGTAAGTGCGGGAATGCTGACCCCAGATGTTGTCAACAATGTGGAAGACGAGGCTGAAAGCGACTACAACATGGAAAGTTGGATTCGTCCAAGGGTCCCAGGCCAACAAGTCCTCAACTAGTCTTCCTAGGAAATTATAAGGGTTACTGCTGCAGAGTAATTATTATCTCCTGTTTAAGCATGAATCAAGTCATGCATCTGGCCCAAGGTGTCAGGACTCATTTTGTAATAGGGACATATATGTATTTTGTGCAAATTGAAATTAATGAACAATGGACATCTTTTGCAAACAATCTTTTCGCTCACTGTCTTTTCATTTTTGTTTTCGCACAAAACAATAAATGGTAATGTTTTCTTAATAAACTTCTTTCACTTTTTCTAAATAAGATAAAATCAATCACTAAAATGAACAAATCTCAACCCTTGTAGATATAACCTTCCAGATTGCACCGACAACGACACTGCTATGACCACGTATGACTTCGACAATCCGACTAATCAAGCAGATGATGGAGTTGATGAAGACTATGAATTTCCTGAAGAGTTGGCCAGGTTATTGAGACAAGAGGAAAAGTGATTGCTCCTCATCAGGAAGAAGTTGAAATTATTAATCTTGGTACCGAGGAAGATGTGAAAGAGGTGAAGATCGAGACTAGTCTGCAAGCTCTAGTGAAAAAACAACTCATCAGTATGCTTCTAGAATATATCGATGTGTTCGCTTGGTCTTATCAAGACATGCCGGGTTTGGATATAGATATTGTCATGCACAGGCTGCCATTAAAAGAAGATTGTCCGCCAGTTAAACAGAAGTTGCGTCGTACTCACCTGGACATGGCCATGAAAATCAAAGAGGAAGTACAAACGTAGTGGGATGCCGGTTTTCTTGCTGTAACTAATTACCCGCCGTGGGTTGCTAACATTGTACCCATACCTAAGAAGGATGGAAAGGTGCGTATGTGTGTGGATTATTTGGATCTGAACAGAGCCAGCCTGAAAGATGATTTCCCATTACCTCACATTGACGTATTGGTGGATAAAACAACTCAGTTCTCGGTATTTTCTTATATGGATGGGATTTTCGGATACAATCAGATTAAGATGTCACATGAAGACATGGAGAATATAACTTTCATCACACCTTGGGGCACGTTATGCTACAAGGTAATTCCATTTGGTCTGAAGAACGCCGGTGCAACATATCAACGGGCTATGGTAACATTATTCCACGATATGATCCATAAAGAAATCGAGTGATATGTGGATGATATGATTGCCAAGTCCCTTACAGAGGAAGATCATCTGGTGAATTTGCTGAAATTGTTCAAGCGCCTGAGGAAGTATCAGTTGAAGTTGAACCCCAACAAATGCACATTCGGGGTACGTTCTGGTAAGCTGCTGGGTTTTATTGTAAGCGAAAAAGGAATTGAGGTTGATCCCGATAAAGTAAAAGACATTCAGGAAATGCCTACACCTAGGACTGAGAAAGAAGTTTGAGGGTTCTTAGGTAGATTGAACTACATCTCAAGGTTCATATCTCATCTCACTGCGACCTGCGAGCCCTTGTTCAAACTGTTAAGAAAGGAACAAACAGTCAGGTGGAACGATGATTGTCAAAGAGCTTTTGACAAGATTAAGGAGTGTCTGCAAGAACCTCCAATTCTCATGCCTCAAGTTGAAGGAAGGCCTCTAATAATGTATTTGACAGTATTAGAAGAGTCAATGGGGTGTGTGTTGGGCCAGCATGATGAGTCTGGTTGAAAAGAGTATGCAATATACTACCTAAGAAAAAAGTTTACCGACTGTGAACAACATTATTCACTGCTCGAGAAAACTTCCCGTGCTTTAGCGTGGGCTGCTCGCCGACTAAGGCAGTATATGTTGACTCACACTACATTGTTGATCTCGAAGATGGACCCAGTCAAGTACATATTTGAGAAGCCAGCACTTACCAGAAGGGTTGCAAGGTGGCAAATGATTCTAACAGAGTATGATATTCAATACACCTCTCAAAAGGCCATGAAGGGCAGTGTATTGTCTGACTATCTAGCTGAGCAACACATTGATGACTACTAGCCTATGAGATTTCATTTCCCTGATGAAAGCAACATGTTCTTAAAGTCAAAAGATTGTGAAGTGCCTATTCACATTGAAGGGCCTGATTCAAAAGAAGCATGGACTATGATGATTGATGGGGCAGTTAATTGCAACGGCCGTAGAGTTGGTGTAATGCTTATTACACCCCAAGGAGTCCATATGCAAGTGGTGTACTCATCTGGAGCATCTGGTTCCCTACTGTGACTATACGAGGAGATTGTTGACCTTCTTCACAACGGTTAAGCTTGAATACATACCTCGAGATGAGAATCAGTTTGCAGACGCTTTGGCTACCATTTCATCCATGATCAAAGTACAAACTGCTAATTATGTACCTCGAATTCTGGTATCCAGACTGGACAGACCGATGTATGTATTCTCTGTGGACACTGTTACTAACAGAAAACCTTGGTTCCACGATATCAAATGCTTCTTGGAGACTCAGACATACCCACCTAGGGCATCATCAAATGATAAGAAGACATTGAGAAGGCTAGCCGATAGTTTCTTCATCAATACTGATGGTTCTTTGTACAAGCGAAACTTCGACATGGTCTTGCTCAGATGTGTTGACAAGAAGGAAGCAGACCTACTAATGCACGAAGTACATGAGGGCTCTTTCGGTACCCATGCCAAAGGACATGCGATGGAAAATAAATTGTTAAGATCAGGTTACTCCAATTTAGCTTTCATTCCAAGTTCAATCTCATGGTTCATGTTTTCAATTTAGTTTCTAAGTTTTGTTTCAATTTTTCTAGTCCATGTTCCAAGTTTAGTTCAAATTCCTAAAGTCAATTTCAAACTCTCATGTCAAATTCCAAGTTTATTTTAAATTCCTAAATTCCCATGTCAAATTTCAAAATTCTAGTCCAAGTTTCCAATCTCAAATACAATGTCAAAGTCTATGTCGAAATTCCCAAATTTTCCATTTACGTTCATACCCAATTGCAAATTTCTACCAGCTACAAGAATTCATTGTAATTTTACACAAAATTAAAACTTAATGAGATATGTAAAGTTTTTATTATTTTAAGTGTCATTTTCACAAAGTTCCTACAACAAGAATAAAAGTCCATTATGCAAAAGGATCAATAAGTTTTATCATAGAAAAGGAAAAGGAGCCTACAATGAGGCTGTGTCTATCGAAATCTACAGAATATAGCATGTTGACATAATTTTGTTTTACATGACTCTATGCTTTAACCCAAAGTAGGATTCACTACGACAACTGCGGCTATGACTCTTTTTAGGATAAATAGACCACTCCAAATGGTACCTTCCTGCACATTTTATTTTGGCTCACGCGAATATGCCACGCCTACAACTTATGTCAAAGAAGGTTAGCATTCATAAAATATGGAGAACAAATTGCTGCAAACGGATCCTGCAAAAAAAAAGGGAGCATAAAGTAATGAGTCTTATGAAATGAATAAAAAAATAGGACAAATCACATAAAAACATGTGATTCCCACAATTGAAACAAATTCAAAACGCTGAATTCATGTATCTTTTCCCTCAAAGTTGATAAGCAAATGATAGCCCCTTAATTCGCCAAAGGGAATTCTTAAGGACAATCCAACTGTTATCTTGCTTGTCATGGTTGGAAATGGTTGCATATTGGACTTGGTTATGAAGCAACCTGATCGGTCATGTTCCAACGAGTACATACAAAAAAATAAGAGAATGATTAGTAAACCAAGGATGAAACCAATGTTACCACAGTAAAGATTTGATTTTCAAATTAGCAAACCGACAAAATAAAGAGAAACTGAGAAAGATCAATTCAATTCAAGTCCAACTTGCTCAGTTCATTGGAAAACCAAGGAAAACTGAGTCAACAAGATGCAGAGATAAAGGCATGAATAGACAAAATATAACAGAGTTGCAGGATCAAAATTTTCACTAAATTGGTAAAGCGACTTTTCGATGCAGAAAGGATGTGGCAAGTATAACCAAATATTTTCAAACTCAGTGAACTCTCATTTTGATAAAAACCTAATTTGACACTATTTAAAGGGGGAAGAACACAACAAAGGGGGATCATCCGAAAAGAAAAGAAAAAAACCCTAGCCGCTTAAAACCCTAAAACTTACTCGTTTCACACTCAACAAGCAGCAACATTCATAAAAAAGAAGAGAGGAGGAGAGGAGTCAAACCTTCATAAGCATTATCAAACAAACAAGTTCATCCTCAGCCGCCATCCTTGCCAACAACCCACGGCTCGCAGAAGAACCTGTAGGCCCAGAGAAGGATATCGAAAGTGTTAGAGAGAAGGAAAGCAAGGACACACAAAGACCCATACAAAAATTAAGAGATTTCAAGCGCACCTGAGGTATTTCACCATCACCAAATCTCACCGGAGTCGAGATGCTCCGATGATCCTTATTTTCGTTGATTTCGTGTCGGTCGAATCTTTATTGTGTATTTCCGTGTTTTTTGCTGCTTGATTGAATGCTTTATCATACACATGAGGATTATTTCCGCTTTAGGGTTTCAATTTGGGATTCGCGTTGGATCTTTGTATGTGATTTTCGTTTGTAGATTTTGTTTTGTTTTGAGTTTAAGATAGATGATGCGTTGGTTTTTTTCGTATGATTGAGGCATTCCGAGCGTGAACTGGGTTTCTGTTTCAGTTAGGTTTCGGGATTGTGCACTCATGCGTTAATTGAAAACGCTAAGTGTGGACCAAGAAAAAAGACGCTGAGGATGGATGAATGAGACCCTCAGTCTTTTCTTTTTTTATAAAAAAAAGGCGTGGCAATAAAAGGCTTGTTTTGGCCCTTTCTACCGGCGACAGGTGTCTTCGTAGGGACGTCTGTCACAAGCAGAGGATGCATCCCTGTTTTACTTATTAACCTAGGTTTAATTTGTTTTTTTAAAGAAAAAAAATTTTAAAACTAGTTTCAAAACAAAATCTCAAAAAATATATTTTGTTTATTTGTGATTGTTTTATTTTCAATTATCAATTAATTTGTTAATTCATTTACTTTATAATTATTTTCAATATAGTTAGTTTATTATCTTGTGGTCGATTTTTTTATTTATGGAGTATGATTATGTCTTTGCTCGTTATTTAGTCGTATGATTATGTGTATGTCTTGAGAAGATTTGTATTGGTTTTGTTTATCGTATTTCGACTGCATTTTGTCAGGTAAATAAAAATAAACACGATCACCACTAAAATAAATTGTAAAAAAAAACAATAATAATAATTTATCTTGGTCCAACACCAAGTGAGGAGTTCATCACGTCTACACTTCACACACGTAAGTCGGTCACTAAGTGATCGCCATCTGCACGATCTTTATCGCGCCTTAATTAATTTAACAAGGAACAGAGCTCCGAAGTCTAGGATTTCGCACTTTCTAAGAACGAATCACACCTGGGCTAGCCTCACACGTAGTGTTTCGTTCACTTGTTCGTTACTAAAATACATTAATCTTAATCATATAATTTTAAATACGAGAACAGAGCTCTGAAGTCTAGCACTCCGCACGTTCTGGAATGCATCGCTCCTGGGCTAGCCCCACGCGACGTGGTTCATTCACCTTTCATATATCGAAATATATTAATAGTACATATTAATTCGTGAGAGAATAGAGCTCCGGAGTCTAGCATTCCGCACGTTCTTGAATGGATCGCTCCTGGGCTAGCCCCACGCGATGTGATTCATTCGCTCTTTCGTTCTTAAAAGCATTCCAAGATTTAAAAACCAATTTAAATCATTTTCATAATTAATCAGCGAAAGAACAGAGCTCCCGAGTCTAGCACTCCGCACGTTCTGGAATGCAATCACTCCTGGGCTAGCCCCATGCGACGTGGTTCATTCGCCCATTCGTTTAAAATACCTTAATAAAAGTCAAACATTTTATCTAAACGAACATTGTTTAAATCTTTCTATCTCGCAAACAAGCTAGGACTTAAACCTCCACCACTAGTATAAGCCAACACTTAGCAGTAGAACGCATTTTAAACAATTGTTCAATTAAAAAACACAAATTATAGTCGCACGAACTACGAAGCTCTGACTTTCCCATTGCACAAGGGAATACGTAGGCACGAGGATTTTAATCCTTCGCGAGCACCCTAATAAAAAATTTAATTATTTCTCCATCTAAAGCACAATAATAAAAAATTTAATCATTTCTCTATCATCTTAATAATAACAAATAATAAATAAACTTATTTCCTTAGAACAAACATATTAACAATCATTTAGAAGATAAAGACTTAAGATCAAACATTTAATCGCATAATTAGCTAAGAGGTTCCCGTTGAGTACAACGGACGTGAGGGGTGCTAATAGCTTCCCCTTGTGTAACCGACTCCCGAACTTAGAATTTGGTTTCGTAAACCATTTCTTATCCTTCCTTTAGGTTGTATCTATATCTCCCTTTTCTCTCGTAGAATAAATAAAATTAGGTGGCGACTCTGTTGTTTTAAGATCTTATTTTTCGAGGTACGACAAAAGTCTACTACAACAACAACAACCATCAATGAAGACATCTCAACGGTCACCATTTATTATGACCCAGTAACCATTCATGTTCCGCATTCTCTTAACAACAACTTTCAGCAACATCAACATCAATTACTCCCTACACCTGTGCCATCTCTAATCAGACCTCCTATCACCATCTACTATGATCCACAGACTATCACAACTCCTTCTTCCGCAACAATCAGTCTGATTACTATCACGGTGCCTGGACCAGTTCCCTATGACAACAACAGTGTCGTGCCTTGGCATTACGGCTCAGATCTTTATTGCAACGAAAATAAAGTTACTTTTGACTCTTCAACTACTACACCACATATTGATAATGTCGGGGGAGGCGGTGGCTTCACTCGAAGCGAACGTCTCTTTGCGTCACAATTTCCCAGAGTTAATGCTGAAGCAGTGGCCGCTGCCAAAGCAAAAGGCAAGAGTGTGGTGCCAGAAGAACCAACTGCAAAGGAAACTCAGAAGACACCCTTTGATCAGGATGTATACGAGTTTATGAGGATCATCAAAAGGAGTGATTGCAAAGTTTTTGATCAACTCCATCAAACTCCCTTCAAGATCTCTATATTATCTCTACTCATGTGTTCCGAAGCTCACCGGAATGCACTTCTCAAAGTCTTGCACGCAACTTACGTGCCTAAGGAGATTACAGTTAATCAGCTAGAAACGGTGGTTTCAAATGTCAACACTAGTCATGGACTAGGGTTCACCAATGCTGATCTAATGACGGAGGGCCGTAATCACAATAAGGCTTTACATATCACCTTAGAGTGTAAAGGTGATGTACTTTCTCATGTCTTGGTTGACACTGGGTCATCTCTCAATGTTCTTCCAAAGAAAGCTTTAGTCAAGTTGGAGTATGATGGTCTTGCACTCCATCCAAGCAACCTAGTTGTGAGAGCCTTCAATGGTTCTAAGAGATCGGTTCTTGGAGAAATTGAGTTTCCTGTGGTAATTGGCCCACAAATTTTCAAAACGACCTTCTATGTGATGGATATACAGCCTACCTACAGCTGTCTGTTGGGTAGACCTTGGATTCATGCTGCTGGCGCAGTAACGTCTACCCTTCACCAGAAGTTAAAATATGAGTGGGAAGGCCAAACTATCACCATCTGTGGAGAGGAAGACATCTTTGTCAGTCATCTGGCTACCTATAAGTACATAGAGATGGATGGGGAGATCCATGAGACAATGAGTCATGGTTTTGAAGCCCTCAATGTCAATGAAGCAACAACTGAAGTATCGTGTAGTTCAATTGCTTCTTACAAACAAGCTCGGAAGGTTGTTGAAGACGGGAACGCCCAAGGCTGGGGCAAGTTGCTGCAAGTTCAGATAAGGGAAGACAAGTTCGGTTTGGGTTACAAACCATCCCGACAAGCCCGAGAGGAGGCTGCTGAAGCTCCCAAGTTTGTAAGTGCGGGAATGCTGACCCCAGATGTTGTCAACAATGTGGAAGACGAGGATGAAAGCGACTACAACATGGAAAGTTGGATTCGTCCAAGGGTCCCAGGCCAACAAGTCCTCAACTAGTCTTCCTAGGAAATTATAAGGGTTACTGCTGCAGAGTAATTATTATCTCCTGTTTAAGCATGAATCAAGTCATGCATCTGGCCCAAGGTGTCAGGACTCATTTTGTAATAGGGACATATATGTATTTTGTGCAAATTGAAATTAATGAACAATGGACATATTTTGCAAACAATCTTTTCGCTCACTGTCTTTTCATTTTTGTTTTCGCACAAAACAATAAATGGTAATGTTTTCTTAATAAACTTCTTTCACTTTTTCTAAATAAGATAAAATCAATCACTAAAATGAACAAATCTCAACCCTTGTAGTTATAACCTTCCAGATTGCACCGACAACGACACTGCTATGACCACGTATGACTTCGACAATCCGACTAATCAAGCAGATGATGGAGTTGATGAAGACTATGAATTTCCTGAAGAGTTGGCCAGGTTATTGAGACAAGAGGAAAAGTGATTGCTCCTCATCAGGAAGAAGTTGAAATTATTAATCTTGGTACCGAGGAAGATGTGAAAGAGGTGAAGATCGAGACTAGTCTGCAAGCTCTAGGAAAAAACAACTCATCAGTATGCTTCTAGAATATATCGATGTGTTCGCTTGGTCTTATCAAGACATGCCGGGTTTGGATATAGATATTGTCATGCACAGGCTGCCATTAAAAGAAGATTGTCCGCCAGTTAAACAGAAGTTGCGTCGTACTCACCTGGACATGGCCATGAAAATCAAAGAGGAAGTACAAACGTAGTGGGATGCCGGTTTTCTTGCTGTAACTAATTACCCGCCGTGGGTTGCTAACATTGTACCCATACCTAAGAAGGATGGAAAGGTGCGTATGTGTGTGGATTATTTGGATCTGAACAGAGCCAGCCTGAAAGATGATTTCCCATTACCTCACATTGACGTATTGGTGGATAAAACAACTCAGTTCTCGGTATTTTCTTATATGGATGGGATTTTCGGATACAATCAGATTAAGATGTCACATGAAGACATGGAGAATATAACTTTCATCACACCTTGGGGCACGTTATGCTACAAGGTAATTCCATTTGGTCTGAAGAACGCCGGTGCAACATATCAACGGGCTATGGTAACATTATTCCACGATATGATCCATAAAGAAATCGAGTGATATGTGGATGATATGATTGCCAAGTCCCTTACAGAGGAAGATCATCTGGTGAATTTGCTGAAATTGTTCAAGCGCCTGAGGAAGTATCAGTTGAAGTTGAACCCCAACAAATGCACATTCGGGGTACGTTCTGGTAAGCTGCTGGGTTTTATTGTAAGCGAAAAAGGAATTGAGGTTGATCCCGATAAAGTAAAAGACATTCAGGAAATGCCTACACCTAGGACTGAGAAAGAAGTTTGAGGGTTCTTAGGTAGATTGAACTACATCTCAAGGTTCATATCTCATCTCACTGCGACCTGCGAGCCCTTGTTCAAACTGTTAAGAAAGGAACAAACAGTCAGGTGGAACGATGATTGTCAAAGAGCTTTTGACAAGATCAAGGAGTGTCTGCAAGAACCTCCAATTCTCATGCCTCAAGTTGAAGGAAGGCCTCTAATAATGTATTTGACAGTATTAGAAGAGTCAATGGGGTGTGTGTTGGGCCAGCATGATGAGTCTGGTTGAAAAGAGTATGCAATATACTACCTAAGAAAAAAGTTTACCGACTGTGAACAACATTATTCACTGCTCGAGAAAACTTCCCGTGCTTTAGCGTGGGCTGCTCGCCGACTAAGGCAGTATATGTTGACTCACACTACATTGTTGATCTCGAAGATGGACCCAGTCAAGTACATATTTGAGAAGCCAGCACTTACCAGAAGGGTTGCAAGGTGGCAAATGATTCTAACAGAGTATGATATTCAATACACCTCTCAAAAGGCCATGAAGGGCAGTGTATTGTCTTACTATCTAGATGAGCAACACATTGATGACTACTAGCCTATGAGATTTCATTTCCCTGATGAAAGCAACATGTTCTTAAAGTCAAAAGATTGTGAAGTGCCTATTCACATTGAAGGGCCTGATCCAAAAGAAGCATGGACTATGATGATTGATGGGGCAGTTAATTGCAACGGCCGTAGAGTTGGTGTAATGCTTATTACACCCCAAGGAGTCCATATGCAAGTGGTGTACTCATCTGGAGCATCTGGTTCCCTACTGTGACTATACGAGGAGATTGTTGACCTTCTTCACAACGGTTAAGCTTGAATACATACCTCGAGATGAGAATTAGTTTGCAGACGCTTTGGCTACCATTTCATCCATGATCAAAGTACAAACTGCTAATTATGTACCTCGAATTCTGGTATCCAGACTGGACAGACCGATGTATGTATTCTCTGTGGACACTGTTACTAACAGCAAACCTTGGTTCCACGATATCAAATGCTTCTTGGAGACTTAGACATACCCACCTAGGGCATCATCAAATGATAAGAAGACATTGAGAAGGCTAGCCGATAGTTTCTTCATCAATACTGATGGTTCTTTGTACAAGCGAAACTTCGACATGGTCTTGCTCAGATGTGTTGACAAGAAGGAAGCAGTCCTACTAATGCACGAAGTACATGAGGGCTCTTTCGGTACCCATGCCGAAGGACATGCGATGGAAAATAAATTGTTAAGATCAGGTTACTACTAGATCATAATGGATGCATACGGTTGTGCCTATGCCAGAAAATGCCACAAATTCCAGATCTTTGCAAATAAAGTACATGTGCCTCCGAATCCTTTGAATGTATTGTCTTCACCTTTTCCCTTCGCCATGTGGGGCATTGATATGATTAGAAAGATTGAACCGACTGCTTCAAATGGTCACAAATTCATCCTGGTAGCCTTTGATTACTTCACCAAATGGGTTGAAGCAACTTCATATGCAAACGTCACCAGGAAAGTGGTAGCCTGATTTATGAAGAGGGATATCATCTGTCGATATGGAGTTCCCGAGCGAATCATTACTGATAATGATTCAAACCTTAACAACAAGATGATAGTTGAATTATGCTGGGACTTCAAGATTCAACATCACAACTCTTCTCCTTACAGGCCGAAGATGAATGGCGTTGTTGAGGCAGCTAACAAGAATATCAAGAAGATTGTGCAGAAGATGGTAGTCACATACAAACACTAGCACAAAATGCTACCATTTGCCTTGCATGGGTACCGAACCTCTATCAGAACATCTACTGGGGAAACACCTTATCAGCTTGTGTATGGTATGGAAGCCGTCCTACCTGTTGAAGTTGAATTACCCTCCTTGCGGGTAATGATGGATGTGAAACTGGATGAAACATAATGGGTCCGATCTTGTTATAATCAACTGAGCCTGATTGAAGAGAAGAGATTAGCAACCATCTGTCATGGGTAGTTGTATTAGAAGCGAATGAAGAAAGCCTTCGATCAGAAAGTCAGAACTCGAGAATACTAGGTGGGAGAGCTTGTTCTAAAAAGACTTCTTCCTCCTCATACAGACCACAGTGGAAAATGGATGCCAAATTACAAAGGTCAATTCATAGTAAATAAAGTTTTCTCTGGTGGAGCACTCATGCTCACTACTATGGATGGCGAAGACTTCTTATCTCTTGTGAATTCGGATGCAAGTAAAAAATACTTCGCATAAATGACCCGCTGGACATAAAAACAGAATGTAAGTCCAAGCAAAATTAGGGCATCCCAGAGAGTCAAAAACAGAATAAAAGACTCGGGAAAAAATAAGGGAAGTTGAAAAAAAAATGTACACCCGCTGAGTTGAAAAGCCACATCGGACAACTCAAGAAAAAATGGGTATCCCGATGGATTGAAAACCCGAAAGGGAGATCCACGCAAAATCAGGGAAAAAGCGAACAACTGCATTCTGAATTCGTCTGTATCACTCACATAACATGGAAAGCTTTGAAAGGATAAAGCATCGGTCATAATCAACCTTCTTCAGAAAGCAGGATAAGAAGATCGTTCATGTCATACAGGTCATAGCAAGGAAGCTCACTAGAGCATCAGCTTCAACATTGCCAACACTTTTATTTTCTCAATTTACAACAATCTCCTCCTTTCAAGGATTCTCTTCTTCACTGTACTTGCCTATTCAAGGAACACAAATCAATAAAATCAGAATGTTCATTCACACTTTGTTTATACCTTTTGTTTTTGTTTGCAAAATGTCCAAAGTTCGTAATACAACATTTGCATGAAAACATATAGGCCATTTTTAATAAATGCTTGCAGGAAATATGTGCTTTTGAGTAAATCTAACTCCTATGACGGAATCCGGTTGAGGATACCCCGGGTCACTTTTGTGTTTCCTTTATTTAACAGGTTGTAGGTACTCAAGGTAGACAAATCTTTCACAGCATGGGGCATATCAGGCGTTATCCCCAGCCAAGTCAGCAATCATATCATCGAAAGGATTACTTGACAAGAGTATTCTCCCACAAATCTTTTACCCCCATAGAGCGTCACCAAGAAAATCATTAATCCCCAACATGCAGCCTGGACGAAAGGGTCATAACAGATTACTTCCCAGAAGTTCTCTCCTCCCCAAGCAGAATTTCCCGAGCAATGTCCGAACTCCTTTTCCTTCACAGAGTTGCCAGGATTCCTTTTTCCAGCGAAGCCGCCATGATTCACTCTTTTCCTCAACTGAGTTGTCGGGATTCTTCTTTCCTTAGCTGGTCGCCAAGAATTTCTCATCCTCAACTGAGTTGCCTGAACTGCTCTTCCCCAACAAATTTACCAGGAACTCCTTCTCCCTAGCAAAGTCGCCAGGAACTTCTTTTTCCCTGAAGAGTTGCCAGGGTCTTCTTTTCCCTAGTGAGGTCGCCAGAGTTTTCCTCAGCGAGTAGCCAGGATTTTCTCATCCTCAGCAGCGTGGGAAGAGTAACCTTCCTCAGCAAGTTGCTAGGATTTTCCTTTTCCTCAGCTACTCGCCAGGACTTTCCGTTCCCCATTAGAGTTGCCAGGATTATCTCATCCTCAGCAGAGTCGGAAGAATCGCTTTCCCGCAGAGTTTCCAGTTTCTCCCCAATAGAGTTTCTACGGTTTTCTGTTCCCCAGCAGTTTGCCAAGGTCCTTTCATCCCCAACATGAGTCTCTTCAATAGAAGCTTCCCCAGTCGGGATCCCCACAGAGTTCCCTAGAGAGATTGTTCAATGATCCTCTTTCCCATAGATCGGCCAATGATCTCTTTCCCCAGTGGAGTTCTCCCTCTAGACAGATCGCCCAGAGATCTTTCTCTCCGCGGGATCCGGATCTTGGATCAATTCTCTCATTTTGCATAATCATAGCATTCACATAATTTCCCCCAAACAAAGCGTATCATTCTGTCTAATACGGATCATTACGGCAAAAATCAAACATTTGCATGATCATAAGCCAGGTTCGAGCCAGTCGCCTGCAAATACACAAAAAATCATGTCGCCTGCAAATACCAAATCATTTCTCCAGCAATATACCAAAACCCATATCTCCTAAAGATAAAGCCAGATTACCTTTTGCACTCTCAATACAGATACTCTTTCATACTTGTACATATTCTTTTCGAAATTCGTCCGTGTCATAATTCCCCAGCAAGTCAAACACTCGTCCGTGTCCCTTGCTCGATCTTTTTAACACTCGTCCGTGTCTTGCATATATTTCCCCAACAGGTCAAACACTTGTACACTTGTAGACAGAAACCTCTGATACTCATCTGTATCTTGTACATATCACTCCTCAGCAGATCAACACTCGTCCGTGTTCCTTGCTTAACCGATTGATACTCGTCTGTATCATCATCCTTAAACATGTGTCAACGTTTGTTTCCATCGACACTCGTCCGTATTGTGGTCCTAAGGATGCTCGTCCGCATCTTTGGTATATACACACTGTCAAACATTTATACCTTTTATTTTAAAAGCGTAAGCACTCGTCCGTGTTTACCATCCCCTAATAAGTCGCCAACAAAGCAGCTTTTCTATCCGACATTCGTCCTATGTCATGATATATTTGGAAGCTTTCCTCTGCCAGGTGATCGTCCTCCACCTCTTGATGATCGTCCTTCATCATTTCATTTGATGTCCGTCCCCATCATTGATCCTCTTTCCGGCATTCGTCCTATGTCGCGATATTTTTGGCAGCTGTCCCCTGCCAGGTGATCGTCCTTCACCTTTGGATGACCGCCCCTCATCCTTTCCCTAGTGGAGTCCCCATTGATTGGAACTTTCTATCCGACATTCGTCCTATGTCGTGATATTTTAGAGTAGCCGTCCCCTGCCAGGTGATTATCCTTCACCTTATGATGATCGTCCCTCATCATTTATCTGATGGTCGTCCCCGTCGTCGATCTTTATTATCCGGCATTAGTCCTATGTCGAGATAATCCCCAAGAGAAACCTTCCTCTGCTAGGTGATCTTCCTTCACCTCTTGATGATTGTCCTTCATCATGCTTATCCGATGGCTGTCCCCATCGTTGATCTTTTCTATCCGGAATTCGTCCTAAGTTGCGATATCTTTTCAGCAGTCGTCCCCTGCTAGGTGATCGTCCTTCACCTTTTTATGATCGTCCCTCATCACTTTTTCATTTATTCTTTTATCTGATGGCCGTCCCCGTCGTGGTTTATTTACCCTTTAACCTGATGGATGTCCCCGTTAGTGCTTTCCTCAATTCATTAATCCCCAGAGAGTTTTATTTCTTTACCTTATGGTCGTCCCCGTCGTGGATTCTTTACTCCCTAGCCTGATGGTCGTCCCCGTCAGTGCATTATTTACCATTTTATCCCTAGCAGTCGTCCTCCATCGTTTTTACTTGATATTCAGTCTATACTACCTATTACAATTTATATCCCTTTTCTTTTTTTCCCAGAGAGTGCAAATTTCAGACTGTCTTTGGTATTCAACCACAAGTTATCCTGTTTGTCTGTTAAGCCAGACGCTTACATCCTACACACCTAACTCATGCTTGAATAGGGGCAGCTGTTAACACCCCAAATTTTCCCTATCCTTTTTCTCACACCATGAATTATGATCTTTCATATTGCATTTACATAAGCATATCATCTCACATTTAGTAATTATTTCACTGCATAGGCTGCATAGCTAGGGTTTGTGATCAGATGAATCCAAAAGGTGATCTGAGCCATCTCAAAGGTCTTGAAGCATGCTAAAATGGTCCATGAGTGTTCTATGATCATCTTATTCTCCCCAAAGTTCATTGAAGTCAAAATGTCACAAAGCATTGCAAAGGCATATGTCGCTCCCGATAAATGGGAATGGCCCAAATAAAGGTACATACGCGAACGGTCGGCGAGAGGAGGGTGTGAGAACACACAGCAGTGAACTCACAGGAAAAGAAAGAGTCGCCAGCTAGGCATTTTTATCCCGGAGGAAAGGCAATGCTGCATAGACCTAGAAAAATATGGATAAGACGGTTGCGAACCAGAGAGACCGAGAAAGGGGGTTGGTTACAACCTGGGAAGGTATTAGCACCCAGATTGTCCGCCGTACTCGACGGGATCCACGCTTAAAAGATTTGTGCTTTAAAGGGGTAGTGTCAGTGCAATCTGTGTATAAAATAGCTGAAAAAAGATGTACAGGTGTCTGTGTAAAAGAAGTGTAAAGTGTAATATATACAGTGTCAGTGTAAGAACAAGAGTGAAATGCTCAAGAGTATGAGGCTTAAAGAATAAAGCTGGAAAGAGGGGGAATATTCAGAGACTTTTGTTCGATAACTGTTAAGTTATGCCTACGTATCCTCTCGTGCAATGAGGAAGTCAGAACACCGTAGTTCGACCCAAAGAGACTGAAAGATGAATTGACTTGTGAATTGCTTACTTGTCTATGCTCAAGTGTATGACTTGTCTGGCTCAGGTGCAAACTGTCTTGCATTAGACGGAAGAAGCAAGTTCTCGCTTGTGAGTGAGTGAGATGAGAAACGAATCCCGGAGGAGACGATTATTGTTTGTTTTTGAGTTTTCAGTCTTTTATTGCTTTTGAAAATTTGTCATAGATTAATGAGCTTAAGCCTAAACCAATGGGTTAGCAAACTCATCACATCTTCCCTCTGATTAGGGGTAATGAGAATACCTTAAGTGTGAAGTCAGATTCTCACACTTAATCACCTTTGATGTAGGATTAAGATCATTAACCTACTTGTGATTATTTAGATGTTTTTGGTGTTTTTGTTTAGTGTTAAGTAATGAGGTTAAGCCATAATCAAGGATTAAACAGACTCATTACACCATCCTAATAGAAGGATAATAGATGAGAATGTTTAAGCTGAGGAAAGCTCCTCAACTTAATCCATGATTAGGGATTAAACTCATGACAAAACAAGCCTTTGATTAAGTGGATTTTATTTAATGATATGATGATGAAGTGATTTTTATGATTTGTAAGACAACTTGAGGGGGACTTGTCCATTAACACTAGGGTTAGTCTTTCTTAACCAGTTAAGGAAGAATTAGAACCCTAATGCAACGCCCAAGTTACAAGTGTGATGTCTTGATGATTATTAAGTGAATTGATTAAGAGATTTAAACACATTAAGGGTTTAACACTTAGAATTAAAGTTATACACTCCATCCTAATAGAAGGATGCAGGCATAAGCTTAATCACAAAGCCTTAAAGCCTTTAGGGTTTAGTCCCTGATTATGAGATGAGAAGAGAAGACTCAAGAGAGACACAAAGGTAAAACTAAGAGGGGAGACTAATCAAAACCCTAATCATTGTCATGCTTGGTTATTCCTAAGGTTTGTGAGGTTTAACAAGAAAGATCTTCAATGGAACCACCAGGAAGCAGATGATAGGAGCCAAGAGAAGCAAAGTAACTTGCTTCATTCAAGAAGTCAAGTCACTTGAAGAAAGAAAGTAAGAAGACGAAGAATGAGCAAGCTCAATCTCAAACTCATACAAAAAAATGCAGCAAGGGTGCATGAAAGAGATGAAAAGAAAATATGAGAAGTGAAGGCAAATTCACTTCTCAAACAACTTACCACCTGAAATGTTAGTGAAAGGAATGCAATGCAGTGAAAAATGGGGTGGAATGGCATGATGAGAAACAAAACCAGAAGCACATACATGATGCTAATGATGCTATGAGATGCTACAAACATGAATCAAGGCATGGGGATAATCACATGAACAAATGGATGCAAATGGAGCAAGTTAAGAACCATAATCATACATGAAAAGTCATGAGATGCATATGGCATACAACATGGCAAATACAAGATGCAATGATCAAACATGTTTTCAATATGTCTTAAGATGTCACATGAAACACATGGAGGCACAAAATGTCATAGCAAGTCAAGGTATGAATGCAAATGCAAGATGGATGCATATGGAAGCCCAAATTAGGGTTCATGATCAAAGCATCAAACACAAACCAAAATCAGAAGCAAACATCAATATAAAAAATTGAAAATGCACTCAAACGATCCCTAATACTATACTAACCCACTGCCCAAAGGAGAAGTTTCAACTCCTAACCAAATTCAAGTTATGATTTTCCTAAGTTTTCTATGGTTTTAGGGTTCCTTAACAAGAAAAATGCCAAACAAATGGAAAATGAAAGATCAAATCATGGCCATTTAATCTTACAAACTACATGATATGCTAAACACAATGCAAAAAGAATCAAAGTCCAACTCTTTAGGGTTAGGCAAAAATGATTTTTGGAAGTTTGGATCAAAATAATGCATCAAAATGATTTTAATTCCATGAAAAATTCTCAAAATGCATCAAGATCAAAAAATAAATTTGGTTTGAAGGTTGGACAATGTTTCTAAATGTTTTTAAATGTTTCATGAATTTTTTGGTGATTTTTAAATACCTAAAAGCATTTTTAATTAATTAATCCTCATTAATTAATTAAAAATAAACTTTTAAATATTTAAAAATACTTTTTTAATGCTAAAAATGAAAATAAAAATATTTTTGTGTTTTAAAGATTAATGAAACTCTTGACAGAAAATTTCATAATTTTTAAATGGTTTTTACTATTTTTTATAAAATGGACAAATAAAATGGAAAACAAATGAATTAAAAATAAAGAAAAAGAAAAGTAAACAGAATGGAAGGCCAGGATGGAGTCTGGGAGAAAAGGGGTTGACCACGCGCGCAATCCAGTGGTCTAAATTCAAACCGAAACTAATTAGGTTTATGAATTAATTAATTGAGATTAGGGTTTAATGAGTGCATCTGGGCCATTCAATCACGCGCCAAGTCAACAAAGTCAAGGGATCCAACGCTCAGCATTCAAACTGCACTAATTACAGGGATTAAACCCTAATTATTTTCAGGTGGCCGGAGAAGACTTCCGGTCGTCTTCTCCGGTGGGAACCCCACCTGAAAATTCCTAAAATCCTCAAAACGCAACTAAAATGAAATCTAAACAAACAGAAATCCTTCCCACACTTCACTGAATCAAAACCCTAAGCTAAAACTCATTTATCCTTCATCAATCTCATGAATCGAAACAAAACAAAATTTAGGGCAAGACTTTCAGAACACGATTAAACTCTTATTTCTCCACCATTTTCAAAACCAAAGACATAATCATGATCAGGGAGGCATGTAGAAGATATTAAGAACTTAAAAATTCATTTCTGGAAAAAAGTTCTTGAGCTACCTGAGTTTTGAAGCTTTCAGTTTTGCAACTTTCTGGCCTCTTCTCTTGATGCAATCCACCCCTCTTGGTCCCTTGATGGTGTCTGAATGCTTAGCAGGAGTTTATGTAGGCTGGTTTGAGAGTTTGAACAAGTTCTGTTCAGTGGGGTGAAGGAATCGTGTTTCTGATTCTTTGAGTTCTGGGTTGCTTTGAAGGGTGCTTTGTGATCAGGATGATGTGTTGAGTTGATCTATGAAGTTTGTTCAAGTGTTTGTGGCTTGCTTTCTGAGTTTCGAAGGCTTTTGCTTTTAGGGTGAAAATGAGAATGTGATGTTCTTGCTGGTTTCAGGCTCTTGTGTTATGTTGCTTGGCTTGCCATTTGTTTGTATAAACAATGCTGATTGGTCAGAGGATGTGACCTGCCCTTTTTTGATAGGTGTAGTAGCTTTTTCCAAAATGTCAACTTCTTGTAAGAGAGGCATGGGTCATGTTTCAGCCAAGTACAAAGGGTGTGGGCTGTGCAGCAAGGTGAGGGAGAAAGGCTAGGATTGGTCAGCAGGCTAGGCAGCAAGTGGATGAAGTGTTATGATGGTTTTTGCAAGTTGGTTCCCTTTGGTTCTCATGGAAAAATCTTGTTCCAAACACCATAGAACATGTGATCTTTTTGGTTCAATCTGAACTTTAGGACTTGTATTATGTTGGTATAAGGATTAGACATCAATTAGAAGTCACAAATGCCTTTGGTACAAGATTTTGCAAATTTCTCATTTGGTGCATAACTTGAAATTTAGTGATTTTTGCCAACTTTGATGCACCATAACTTTTGATCCAAAATGAATTAGGTCATGTTCTTGTACTTTTTGAAAAGGGAAAGATCTAATCTACAACTTTCATGACCAAAGTTTTTTCATTTGAAGCATTTTTGGATCAAAAAGTAAGGGTTGAAAAAGTTGCATAAAATGACATTTCATTAAAAGTCAACCTTGCCCAAAAAGTCAACTTTGCAAAAACTTGTAATTCTTGAATTTTGTGAACTTATAACTTCTTCCATGATCAAATAAAGATCATATACACTCAAAATGATGAAGATCACCCCTTGGTTGGGTCATTGGGGGCCTCAGATGCCCTGATTTTGCACTGACTTGTCCAGAAAGTCAACTCTTGATCAGATGACTTCCCCATGGAATTTCTTCATGAAACTTGATATGCATACTCCCTATACCATATAGAGACCAATAGAAACAAGAATGACCAAAAAATTTGAAGTTATGGCCTCTGAAACCAAAACCCTAATTTCAGGTCATCTGTGCAGTCAAGCCTGGCTCTGCTTCCACACCAATCCCAGTTCTTGTGATTCTTTGGCATTCTTGACTTTGAGAGGATGTAATATGATATAAGAACACACATGGACCCCTTTGAAGTGATTGATGGCCTTTGGAGTGGCTCAAGAAGCTCTGGGATTGCTCAGATCACAAACCCTAGATGCAGATGACTTTGAATCTATGCAGTGAATCAAAAATGTACTATGAGATGCTATGATTGAGTTTATGCATATGAAATGATCACAAACCATGGTGTGAATGGGTGAGGGCAAATTTGGGGTGTTTACAGCTACCCCTATTCAAACATGAGTTAGCTGTGCAGGATGTAAGCGACGGCTTAACAGGAAAACAAGATAACTTGTGGTTGAATACCAAAGACAGTCCAAAATTTGCACTCACAGAATGAAGAAGAAAAAGGGATATAGATTGTAAAAGAAAATAAAGTATATTGTAAAGTATGGGCGACGGAGGACGACCGTCGAGCAGGGGACGACTGCTGGGTAAAGATCAATGACGGGGACGGCCGTCATGCTGGGCAAGTGAGGAAAATAAAGCAATGACGGGGACGGCCGACATGCTGGGGATAAAAGGTATTATGATGGGGACGGCCATCAAGTTCATAAAGCAAAGTAACCAACGATGGGGACGGCCATCGGGCTAAAAAGAAAAGGGACCACGACGGGGACGGCCATCGGGTTAAAGAATAAATGAAATAAACAGATGATGAGGTACGGTCATCAAAGGTGAAGGACGATCACCTAGCAGGGGACGGCTGCTCTGTCGGTTTAAGATGAGGGACGTTCATCTAAGGTGGAGGACGACCACCTGGCAGGGTACGGCTGCCGAAAATATCGCGACATAGGACGAATGCCGGATAAAGGTCAACGATGGGGACGACCATCGGACGAGCATGATGGAGGACGACCATCAAGAGGTGGAGGACGACCACCTAGCAGGGGACGGCTGCTCTCGAGGCTTATCATGACATAGGTGAATGCCAGATAACCAAAATCAACAATGGGGACGGCCATTGGATAAAATGATGAAGAACGATCATCAAGAGGTGGAGGACGACCACCTAGCAGGGGACGGCTGCTAAATATCAACGATGGGGACGGCCATCGGATGAGCATGATGAAGGACGATCATCAAGAGGTGGAGGACGACCACCTAGCAGGGGACGGCTGCTAAATATCAACGATGGGGACGACCATCGGATGAGCATGATGAAGGACGATCATCAAGAGGTGGAGGACGACCACCTAGCAGGGGACGGCTGCCAAATATCAACGATGGGGACGGCCATCGGATGAGCATGATGAAGGACGATCATCAAGAGGTGGAGGACGACCACCTAGCAGGGGACGGCTGCCAAATATCAACGATGGGGACGGCCATCGGATGAGCATGATGGAGGACGACCATCAAGAGGTGGAGGACGACCACCTAGCAGGGTACTGCTGCTCTCAGGGTTTATCATGACACAGGACGAGTGTCAGATAAAAGGAAAAAAATGATGTGTTGGTGATCTACTGGAGAATAGTAAACACGGACGAGTGTTTACATCCAAGAAACAAAAGGTATAAGTGTTTATATGTTGTGTATAGATTAAAGATGCGGACGGGCATCCTTAAGACTACGATACGGACGAGTATCGGGTAGAAACAAAATGACACGTGTTCAGAGATGATGATACGGACGAGTATCAACTGGTTAACAGGGAACACGGATGAGTGTTGAATCCGAAGGGACTCTTCTGGGGAATGGTAGACACAGACGAGTATCTATATTCAAGAAGACGTACGTGTTTGGCACAGTGTATGGATTAAAGATGCGGACGAGCATCCTTAAGATTGATGATACGGACGAGTATCATGTAGAAACAAACGCTAGACGCAATGTTCTGAGATGATGGTACGGACGAGTACCAACTGGTTAACAAAGAACAAGGACATTTGTTGAATCTGCGGGGATATAACTGGTGTATACAAGATACGGGCGAGTATCTGTATAAGAGTAAGAAGTATGAGTGGTGTATAGATGAGTGTTCAAACTGCTGGGGAGAGTGACACGGACGAGTGCCAAAAGGAGAAAAGTATAGTATAAACAAAATCTGATATACAAAGTGTTTATATTGCTGTGTTGGGGAAATGACATGGACGAATGTCGAGGGAATGTATATATACAAGTATCTGCGAGTGCAAAGGGAATATCTTTGGCTTTCTGCTGGGGACATGATACGGACAGGTGTCAAAGGGAGTATATACTGGTGTTTGTGAATGGGAGGCAACTGCTTTTGCTGGGGACTCTGGGGGGGTATTCTGTATTTTTGTTGGCGGATTTCGATATTTACAAGTGTTTGATTCAAAACATGGCTTGTGATTATGAAATATGTTGGATTTTTGCCGTAATGCTCCGTATTAGACGGAATGCTACGCTTTGTGGGTGAATATGATGCGAATGCCATGATTATGCAAAAATACCAAATCGGGATTTGGATCCCGTTGCTGCGAAGATCTCTGGCCGATCTGCTTGAAATGGACATCCCAGCTGGGGATGAGATCATTGGTGGATCTGACGAGATGTATCTGTATGGGGATATAGGTCGCTGGTTGACATATCCTCAAAATTAGGGACCCAGCTGGGGTTTGTAGGAGCTTTCTGCACTCTGTTGTGACTCCTTCGTGCATTGCTCTTCTGGATAGAGGCTGAAACTCTGTGGGGAAATGATTTCCTGGCTTTTGTACTCGGCTGAGGAAGAATGATTGGCAACTCGGCTGGGAGAAGCAACAAGTGGCAACTCAGCTAGGGAGATAACACCTTGAGTGCTAAGGCTGAGTGTTGATTTGTCAGCTTGCTGGAATGAAACTTTCATGCCCCGAGTTGCGCTTCGGATGCCTGCAATCCTACAAAGTTAGAGAAACGCACAAGTGATCCCGAGGTATCCTTTACTGGATTCCGTCATAGGAGTTTAGACACTTTTGAGAGTAAGTATATTCCCTGCAAGCACGTGTTTTATTTTTTTTTTGAAGAAAAACAATTGTACTTATGCAATCAGTTTTTTAGAGACATCAGACATTCTTTGCAAATAAAAAATGTACAAGACGAAACATGACTGGAAAATCTGATTTTATTAATTCAGATGCCCTAAATTGGCAAGATACAGTCAGAGAAACATATCTCCTAAAATGAGGAGACTGTCACAAATTGAGAAACAAAGTGCTGGCGATGTTTGACGACGCTTTCAAAGGAGCTTCCTCTTTCGCTACGACTCGTATGACTTTTGACGTTCCTCTCGTCTTGCTTTCTGAAGAAGGCTGATTCTGACTGAAGCTTGATCCTTTCGAGGTTTGCCAAGTTGTAGGCGATACAGACGAATTCAGAATGCAGTTGTTCGCTTATTCCCTTATTTTGCATAGATCGCCCTTTCGGGTTTTCAATCCATCGGGATATCCATTTTTGCCTGAGTTGTCCAATGCGGCTTTTCAACTCAGCGGGTGTACATTTTTCTATTTATTTCCCTTATTTTTGCCCGAGTCTTTTATTCTGTTTTTGACTCGCCGGGATGCCCTATTTTTGCCTGGACTTACATTCTGTTTTTATGTCCAGCGGGTCATTTTATGCGAAGTATTTTTTAACTGCATCTGAATTCACAGGGGACGGGAAATCTTCACCATCCATGGTGCTGAGCATCAGTGCTCCACCAGAGAAAAATTTCTTTACCACGAATGGTCCTTCATAGTTCGGAGTCCATTTGCCCCTGTGGTCTGTATGAGGAGGGAGGATTCTTTTCAGCACAAGATCTCCTACCTGGTACTCTCGGTGCCTGACTTTCTGATCGAAGGCTCTCTTCATTCTTTTCTGGTATAGCTGCCCATGACAGATTGCAGCCAATCTTTTCTCTTCAATCATACTCAGTTGTTCGAACCGGGACCGAACCCATTCTGCTTCGTTCAGCTTAACATCCATCAATACCCGCAAGGAAGGTAGTTCAACTTCAACAGGTAGGACTGCCTCCATACCATACACAAGCTGATACGGCGTTGCCCCAGTGGATGTCCTGATTGACGTGCGATACCCATGCAAGGCAAACGGTAGCATTTCATGCTAGTCTTTGTATGTGACTACCATCTTCTGCACAATCTTCTTGATATTCGTGTTAGCCGCCTCAACAGCGCCATTCATCTTTGGCCTGTAAGGAGAAGAATTGTGGTGTTGGATTTTGAAGTCCCGGCATAACTCAGCCATCATCTTGTTGTTTAAGTTGGAACCATTATCAGTAATGATTCGCTCGGGAACTCCATATCGACAGATGATATCTCTCTTCAGAAATCTGGCTACCACTTGTCTTGTAACATTTGCATATGAGGCTGCTTCAACCCACTTGGTGAAATAATCAATGGCGACCAAGATGAATCTGTGGCCATTTGAAGCAGTTGGCTCAATCTTGCCAATCATATCAATGCCCCACATGGAAAAGGGCCATGGTGAAGACATGATGTTCAAAGGATTGGGAGGCACATGCACCTTATCTTCATAGATCTGGCATTTATGGAACTTTCTGGCATAAGCACAACAGTCTGCATCCATTGTGATCCAGTAATAGCCTGATCTTAGAAATTTCTTAGCCATGGCATGCCCTCCTGCATGGGTACCAAAGGATCCTTCGTGCACCTCGTGCATCAACAAGTCTGCTTCCGTCTTGTCAACACATCTGAGGAGTACCATGTCAAAGTTCCTTTTGTATAAAGACCCATCAGTGTTCAGAAAGAAACTACCAGCAAGCCTTCTCAAAGTCTTCTTATCATTGGAAGATGCCCCAGGTGGGTATGTTTGATCCTCCAAGAAGCACTTAATGTCATGGAACCAAGGCTTATCGTCTTTGACAACTTCTGCTGCGAACACATATGCTGGTCTATCAAGTCTGGACACTGAAATTTGAGGTACAAAGTTGGCAGCTTGAACTTTGATCATGGATGAAATGGTAGCCAGAGCATCCGCGAACTGATTCTCGTCCCGAGGGATATACTCAAGCTTGACTGTTGTAAAGAAGGTCAATAACCTCCTTGTATAATCCCTGTAAGGTATCAGATGATCCTGGTGTGTGTACCATTTGCCGTTGGTCTGATTAACTACCAGAGCTGAATCTCCGAATACAGTCAATGTCTTGATCCTGAGGTCAATGGCTTCCTCAAGACCCATAATGCAAGCTTCGTATTCAGCTTCGTTGTTAGTGCAGTTAAAGGTGAGCTTTGCCAAGAAAGGCATGTGAACTCCTTTAGGGGTAACGAGTACTGCACCAACTCCACGACCATTCATATTAACAGCCCCATCAAACATCATAGTTCATTCTTCTTCCGGGTCAGGCCCTTCAGTGTGAACAGGCTCTTCATGATCTTTTGCTTTTATGAACATGATGTCTTCATCAGGGAAGTCAAATCTCATAGGCTGGTAATCATCAATGGGTTGCTCAGCAAGATAATCAGACAACACACTGCCCTTGATGGCTTTCTGAGATGTGTATTGAATGTCATATTCTATGAGGATCATTTGCCATCTTGCAACCCGTCCGGTAAGTGCTGGCTTCTCGAAAATGTACTTAACTGGGTCCATCTTTGAGATCAATAAAGTAGTGTGGGTCAACATATACTGCCTCAGTCGGCGAGCAGCCCACGCTAAAGCACAACAAGTTTTCTCGAGCAGTGAATAACGTTGTTCACAGTCGGTAAACTTTTTGCTCAGGTAGTATATTGCATACTCTTTTCGACCAGACTCGTCATGCTGGCCCAGCACACACCCCATTGACTCTTCTAATACGGTCAAGTACATGATTAGAGGTCTTCCTTCAACTGGAGGCATAAGGATTAGAGGTTCTTGCAAGTACTCCTTGATCTTGTCAAAAGCCTTCTGGCAGTCTTCGTTCCACCTGACCGTTTGTTCTTTTCTTAACAGCTTGAACAAAGGTTCGCAGGTTGCTGTAAGGTGAGATATGAACCGTGAGATGTAGTTCAACCTTCCTAGAAACCCCCGAACTTCTTTCTCAGTTTTCGGTGCAGGCATCTCTTGAATAGCTTTGACTTTATCAGGGTCAACTTCAATCCCTTTCTCGCTTACAATAAATCCCAACAGCTTACCAGATCGCACCCCGAATGTGCATTTGTTGGGGTTTAACTTCAATTGGTACTTCCTCAGACGCTTGAACAGCTTCAGCAGATTCACCAGGTGGTCTTCTTCAGTAAGGGACTTGGCGATCATGTCATCCACATAACATTCTATTTCTTTATGGATCATATCGTGGAATAACGTCACCATAGCCCGTTGATATGTTGCCCCAACGTTCTTCAATCCAAATGGCATCACCTTGTAACAGAACGTGCCCCAGGGTGTGATGAAAGTTGTCTTCTCCATGTCCTCAGGTGACATTTTAATCTGATTGTATCCTGAAAATCCATCCATGAAGGAGAATACCGAGAACTGAGCCGTGTTGTCCACCAATACATCAATGTGAGGTAATGGGAAGTCATCTTTCGGGCTGGCTCTGTTCAGATCCCGGTAGTCAACACACATCCTTACTTTTCCGTCTTTCTTAGGCACAGGTACTATATTAGCAACCCACGGCGGATAGCTAGTTACAGCAAGGAACCCGGCGTCCCACTGCTTTTGTACCTCTTCTTTGATCTTCATTGCCATGTCTGGGCGAGTACGGCGCAGCTTCTGTTTAACCAGTGGGCAATCTTCTCTTAAAGGCAGCTTGTGTACAACTATATCGGTGTCCAACCCTGGCATATCTTGATACGACCAAGCAAACACATCCACATATTCTTGAAGCAGGTCAATCAGTTGTCTCTTCACTGAATCTTGCAGGCAGGCCCCGATTTTAACCTCTTTCACGTCTTCATCTGTACCAAGATTAATCGTTTCGACTTCCTCCTGATGAGGAGTGATAACCTTCTCCTCTTGTCTCAACAACCTGGCTAGCTCTTCAGGAAGCTCATATTCTTCTTCAACCCCTTCATCGACTTGATTGATTGGATTGTCAAAGTCATACAAAGTCATAGCCGTGTTGTTGTCGGTGCTATCTGGAAGGCACTCTCTGCAAGGGTTCAGTTTGTTCATTTTAGTGATTGATTTTAATCTTGTTTAGAAAAGTGAAACAAAGTTGTCATTTTGAAAACATCGCCATTTATTTTTTGTACAAAAAGAAAAATGGAACAACAGCGAGCGGAAAAAGAAAAAGACTCATTTGCAAAAAGATGTGTGATATTTCATTGATTAATCTTGTTGCACAAAAAGTACAGATGGCCCGATTACAAAATGAGTCTTGTCATCTTGGGCAAGATGCAAGACTTTGATGCATGCCATAAAAATACAGGAAATAATAATTACTCTGCATGAGTAACTCTTATAATTTCCTGGGAAGACCAGTTTGAGATACTGCTCCCCGGGATCTTTGGATGAATCCAGCTTTCCAGGTTGCGCTCTTCTTCCAGCTCGTCTTCCAAATTGTTGATAGCATCAGGGGTGAGCATCCCCCCACTAACAAAACCAGGTTTCTCAGCAGCCTCTGCTTGATTTTGTTGAGTTGGTCTGTAACCCAACCCAAATTTGTCCTTCTTCTCCTCCACAGATAAAACCTTGCCCCAGCCTTGGGCAGTTCCCCCTTCAACAACCTTCCGGGCTTGTTGATAAGATGCCATGGAGATTCCAGGTACAGCAGATGTTTCATTTACGTTCAGGGCCTCAAACCCTTGACTCATCGTTTCATGGATCTCCCCATCCATCTCAATATATTTGTAAGTAGCCAGATGGCTAACAAAAATATCCTCCTCTCCACAGATAGTAACGACTTGGCCTTCCCACTCAAATTTTAGCTTCTGGTGAAGGGTAGACGTTACTGCGCCAGCGGCATGAATCCATGGTCTACCCAACAAACAGCTGTAGGCAGGCTGAATGTCCATCACGTAGAAGGCCGTTTTAAAAGTTTGTGGGCCAATCGTTACAGGCAACTCAATTTCCCCCAGAACCGATCTCTTAGAACCATCAAAGGCTCTTACTACCAGGTTACTGGGACGCAATGCCAATCCTTCATACTCTAGCTTCACAAGGGCCTTTTTAGGTAAGACATTGAGGGATGATCCTGTATCTACCAGCACATGGGAAAGGACTGCACCTTTACATTCCATGGTGATGTGCAAGGCCTTGTTATGGTTGCGGCCTTCCGTAGTCAAATCAGTATTGGTGAACCCTAGCCCATTGCTAGCAGTAACATTTCCAACCACAGTTTCCAACTGATTGACGGTGATCTCTTCAGGCACGTAAGCTGCGTGCAAGACTTTGAGTAGTGCATTCCGATGGGCTTCGGAGCACATAAGCAATGATAGAATGGAGATCTTGGAAGGCGTCTGGTGAAGCTGATCCACTATTTTGTAATCACTCTTCTTGATGATTCTCATGAACTCATCAACTTCTTGATCAAAGGGTGTTTTTAAAGCTTCCTTAACAGCTGGATCTTCCTGCACCAGGCTCTTTCCTTTTGCCTTGGCAGCAGCTTCTGCTTCGGCAGTGGGTCTTTGTATTTGTGGAGCAAAGAGACGTCCGCTTCGAGTGAAGCCTCCGCCTCCTCCCACATTGTCTATTTGTGGTGCAGGTGTTGATGATTCAATAGTGATTTTCTGTCCTCCGCAGTATAGATCAGCACCGTAATGCCAGGGGATGGCATTACTGCTTTCATAAGGTATTGGCCCAGGCACTGTGACAGTGACTGGACTGATTGCAGCTGCAGAAGGGACTGTGATAGTCTGTGGATCATAATATATTGTGACCGGTGCTCTGATGGGAGTAGCACTTTGTGAGTTATAGGCCGAATCATTTTCAGGATCATAATAAATCATAACGGTTGAGACATCTTCATTGTTTGCTGCTGATGTTGTAGGAGACATTGTTGGAAGGATGGGTGTTGTTGTTGTAGGAGATTCAAAATGAAGTGGTGCTGAAGTTGTAGAAGGAATGTTCGTCGATATTTGGTCAGTTGAAATGACAGATGAAACATTTGTTGATAAAACTGAAGAGTTGTTGGGAACAATGGTTGTTGCGGTTGTAGGAGGTTCTGGAATTGTTGCTGATGAGATTGCTGGATTTGTTGGAATTGATGTTGTAATTTGAAGCAGGCCACTCTGGATGAGACCATCTATGCCATCCCTCAGGTTATCACAACCATTCACTGAAATGTTGCAGTAAGCACACCCTAGCTCACATCCCGGGAACATTTGACATTCGAGGAGTTGAGCTTTAATTTCTACCAACGGTGTCCGAATCTGACCCACACTGGTTATTAAATAAGACGGCTTGTCTTCTTCAATAGCATTGATTCGGGGACCACCATGGTTTGGCATAGGGTTTTTGTTAACATTTGGTGGTGGTGCGAAATTTAGAGCCTTAGAGTCTACCAAGTCTTGTACCTTCATGTGCAAAGCTCTGCACTTCTCTGTACTATGGCCAGGTGCATTCGAATGAAAAGCACACCTGGCGTTGGGGTCATAATTTCTTGGTAGACTGTTGGGATCTGGAGGTGCCAATGTCCTTAGCTCAACTAGGTTGAGTTTCAGGAGTTGTGGCAGTAATGTTGCATAGGGCATAGGGATCAGATCGATCACCCTACTAGCTTGAGAAGGTCTCTGTTGGAATGGTCTCTGTTGATTGTTGTTGTTGGTGTTGTTGTAGTTTCTTGGAGGATACTGAGTCTGTTGCTGGTACTGAGGTTGTTGCTGATAATTTTGTTGTGGTGGTTGATAAGCTGGTTGTGGATGAGCTGGAGCGGGAATGGTGACTGCTGCCACAGACCTATGAACATATTGGGGTCTGCCTCTGCTGGCATGGATAGCATTGGTCTCACCAGTTCTTCTTGGGCCTACAAAAGGCTTTATTGTATTGCTGGATGAGCTGGCACCGTTGTCAGAAATTTTGCCCATTTTCAACAAGCTCTCAATTCTCTCCCCAGCTATAACAACATCTGCAAAGCTAGTGGAAGAGAAGGCGGCTAGCCTGTCAATGTATGTTCCTTGGAGGGTGTTCATAAACATATCTGCCATTTCCCTCTCTGACATAGGTGGCTGAACAGCAGCAGCCAATTGCCTCCATCTCTGGGCATACTCTCGGAACCTTTCTCTTGATGACTGTGACATTCCCATTAGGAGGGTCCTGTTGGGTGCCATGTCTAAGTTGTACTGATACTGTCTGATAAAGGCCTCTGCCAGGTCCTTCCAGCATCTAATGGTTGCTCTTGTCAGATGAGAGTACCATTCTCTTGAAGCTCCCGTCAAGCTATCCTCAAAATAAAACATCCATAGCTTTTCGTCCATGGTATAGGCTTTTAGTCTCCCTAGAAATGATTGTAAATGGGTTCTGGGGAAGGAAGTCCTGTTGTACTTTTCAAAACAAGGAGGCTTAAACTTATGGGGAATCCTGACCCCGTCTACCAAGCCCATGTCCATAACATCAAAACCCAAAGAGTTTTGAGACTCTAAGGATCTCAATTTCTCAGCTATCTCATCCAGCCTTTTGTCATAAGCTTCCTCCCCAGCTCCCATCACTGTGAACTGATCTTCCTGGGGGTCTTCTTGCAGCACCCTGCCTGCAGTGTCAGTCCCTTGAACATTTGCAGGGATGTTGACCTCTGGATGTAGGTGGGGTCCAAAGACTGGGGGATTGACATGAGGTTGGACTCTTTCATTGTTGCTTGTCCCAGCAGTCCCTGGATGATGATCTTCCTGATTCCTTCCTTCTACCGGTGCTCTCAACCTTTCCTGGCTTTGAGCCATATTGTTCATCACCTCCATAAATTGTGTCATCTGATTCCTCATTTCCAACCTCTCGTTGGTCATTTGATTTCTGACCTCTGTAAGGTCCTGCTGCATTTGGTCCATCTGTATACCCGAAAGATTGTTGCGGGTGGGATATCTATGTGGACGGTTGAGTGGAAACACACGTCGTCGAGCAATAATTCCTGAGATCACAACAGAGTTAGTAACAAACAAACAAAAACCTACAAAACAAGGTAAAAGGTTAGTATGCAATGCAGTTATGCTTATTTGTTTCCAAGGTATCCGGCTTGGCACTTGGTTTTGACCCTTCCAGACCCTTGAAGATGCTTGTGATATTGCTTGAAGAAAACTCAGATGAAACAAACCAACACATATATATATTACAAAAAGTAAAATAATACATAACTTGTTTCTTTTTACAATACAAGCCCTCTGAGGAGTCAAAATACATCACAAGAAAATACATAGAATGAAAGCAACAACAAACAAAAGTCAAACACCAAGACCAAACTCATCCTCCTGAACTTCCTTGAGAAGTGCTTCAGTCACAGGATCAGCGGGACGCTCTGTAAGGTTCCTGATAAGGAGATTCCTGGTTGCAATAGCTGCAGTTAGCTTCTTGTGTCGACTCTGGTCCTTTGACCTCTTCACTCCAGCCCTAATCTTCAGCTCTGAGATCTCCCTCTGGGCTGCTGCCAGGGCTTCCTGTTACTCTTTTGCACTAGCTTCCATCTGTTCAATCTTATCCTGAGTCCTTTTGTCCTCTTGAGTACGAGCTTCGGTGATTCTGACCCACCTAGCTTGACTCTCCTTCAGATACAAATCAGTCCTGGCCTTTTGGAACTGAGCTTCCTTGCAGGCATTCTTCAAGATTTGTTCTCCAGCCCTAAACTTCTTAATATAATCCTCTGACTTCTCAATTCTAGCCAAATGCTCTACCTTCAGCTTTTCTAACCTCTCAATATCCAACCTACCATCACTCCTCTCCCAGAGGGTCTTCTGTAGAGCCTGAGTCAACTTCTCATTTCTTTCTTTCAATTTTTCAAACTCCTCTAAGCTGACAGTGACAGGAGGTGGTGCTGAGGATGGTCCAGGCACATCTTCAACAGTGAAAGGCATTCCAGACATTTGGGCCCTTGCCACATTGTTGCACTTCCCCAGAATGGTTACCCCTTTAGTCTGCACATTGTCCCAGGCCCAGGCTGCTTGCCTGACAACAGCCAGATTAGGCTTGATTTCAACATAAAGGGTTTCAGTCAGATCCTGTGCTCTGGGAGGATGGACTAATGCATAGCCCAGTTGTCTTTTGAATAGCAGAGGGTTATAATTGATGCACCCTTTCACTCCAATCAAAGGCACATTGGGAAATTGTCCACAACTTGTAATGATGTCTCTGCCCTTAGTACTCTGAGTACACCATCTGATATCATCTGAGGTTAGAGCAACAAGCCTCCTAGCCCAGTTTTTCTGCTGGTGAGGGTTCAGGAATGCATCAGTCTTTGGCAAATGTCTGAGTAGCCAAGTATAGAACAAAGGAGCACAACATCTCACTAATCTTCCCCTTTGCTTTTCATTCCTTTGATGGACAGAGTAGTAAAGATCTCCCAGTAAGGTGGGCATTGGGTTTCTCAGGATGAAGAGATGGATTGCACTCTTGCTAACAAACCTAGGCTCATCTGCAAAAAGAATGACCCCATATATGCTAAGGGCCAATAGAGCACAGACTGCCTTCCACTCCCCTAGGGAGGCCTTCAGACTAGCCTGAGAAGTCAAGAAATCCAGATGGAAACCAGAGATTCCAGCTTTAGATGTCAAATTCTGCCCAATCAGAACTGGTTCCAGGTGTAATGCTTTGGCTATCTCCTCATTACTTGGGAAAGCCATCTCAGGGTTGAAAGGGATTCCACCCCTGATGGGTACACCAACCAACGATGAGTATTCCTCCAACAAGGGTCCCAACTGAAAATTCTGAAATGTAAAGCACCTCAGGGGAGGGTCATAGAACTGCAGGCAGGTATGTATCAAGCTCCTCTGTGAAGGGTCCAAATCCATAACCACATCAAGGATTCCTCCATAATGTTCTCTAAAAACTGGTATATGGTCTGGAGTAATCAGGGTCTGAATCCTCCTGATGCTAGCTAGTTCAGGTTCAAAGAAGTGATAGGAGATGTTACTTTTCTTAGGTGCCATGTTGCTGAAGAATGGAAACAGGTGCTGAGAATAACACTGAAGATAGGTCTCTGACAGGCTGAAACTGATGATGCAGATAGCTGATAACTGGAGTAGATACTGGTGAAGATAGGCCTATGCTGATGATGGGGTCAAAACCAAGCCAAAGTGATAGGATGGATACCCTGAAAAACAAATAAACACATGTTAAAATGATGTAATGATGATGTATGCAAATGATATGCAAGGGTTTGTGACTGAGCTGAATCCGATCAAATGCTCTGATATGAGTCCCAGTATGTTCAAGAAATCCAGATGGAGGTCTATAAGTCCAGTAACCAAGGTGGGGGACTCAAATAAAGAGTCACATGTCCAGGGTTTTAGAATCACAAGAACTGTTCCAAAATGGAGTACTCTTAATCAAACAAAGTAACAGGGTATGTTGAGGTCAAGGGTACCTGCAAACCTGTAAACAGCCCAACCCCCTCACAGGTGGTGTTCTAAAACAAGGATCCTCAGACTTGGATCAGTTATGAGAAGTGTAAACACTTCTAACCCGGAGGTACAGTGTTTACAATAACCATAAAAGTTCCTCCTCTAATTCACCTCAGTTTCTGAAGGTCAATACTAAAGGTCATCCAGACTTAGCAGGCTTCCAAGATAGCCCTAGTGCAGCAGGAAATCTGCAACACAGAGTTCTCAAGAAGAAACCCATATCTGAATCGTGTTTCATATTCCCGCACCAGACCGAGATGGAATGGGAAAGAATATGAACCACTCTAGCCTAGGTGTCACTCAAGTCCCAGGTATAGAACCTTATCTCTCAATAGAACCCCACCCACCAAAGCAAAACCAGATCCAGCCAGACAGCATGACAGTATGATATTATAAAGCTATAAATAAAGCAAATAAACAACTGTACATAAAACAGTAAATAAGACAAAACATACAAGCACAGACAACACCCCAGTAAACACAAATCAAACAAGCGCTAGGAGGAACCCACAAAAAGAACCAGAAGCCCTGGTTGCAGTATAAGGGTCCCCAGCAGAGTCGCTAAGCTGTCGCTCCCGATAAATGGGAATGGCCCAAATAAAGGTACAGACGCGAACGGTCGGCGAGAGGAGGGTGTGAGAACACACAGCAGTGAACTCACAGGAAAAGAAAGAGTCGCCAGCTAGGCATTTTTATCCCGGAGGAAAGGCAATGCTGCATAGACCTAGAAAAATATGGATAAGACGGTTGCGAACCAGAGAGACCGAGAAAAGGGGTTGGTTACAACCTGGGAAGGTATTAGCACCCAGATTGTCCGCCGTACTCGACGGGATCCACGCTTAAAAGATTTGTGCTTTAAAGGGGTAGTGTCAGTGCAATCTGTGTATAAAATAGCTGAAAAAAGATGTACAGGTGTCTGTGTAAAAGAAGTGTAAAGTGTAATATATACAGTGTCAGTGTAAGAACAAGAGTGAAATGCTTAGGAGTATGAGGCTTAAAGAATAAAGCTGGAAAGAGGGAGAATATTCAGAGACTTTTGTTCGATAACTGTTAAGTTATGCCTACGTATCCTCTCGTGCAATGAGGAAGTCAGAACACCGTAGTTCGACCCAAAGAGACTGAAAGATGAATTGACTTGTGAATTGCTTACTTGTCTATGCTCAAGTGTATGACCTGTCTGGCTCAGGTGCAAACTGTCTTGCATTAGACGGAAGAAGAAAGTTCTCGCTTGTGAGTGAGTGAGATGAGAAAAGAATCCCGGAGGAGACGATTATTGTTTGTTTTTGAGTTTTCAGTCTTTTATTGCTTTTGAAAATTTGTCATAGATTAATGAGCTTAAGCCTAAACCAATGGGTTAGCAAACTCATCACATCTTCCCTCTGATTAGGGGTAATGAGAATACCTTAAGTGTGAAGTCAGATTCTCACACTTAATCACCTTTGATGTAGGATTAAGATCATTAACCTACTTGTGATTATTTAGATGTTTTTGGTGTTTTTGTTTAGTGTTAAGTAATGAGGTTAAGCCATAATCAAGGATTAAACAGACTCATTACACCATCCTAATAGAAGGATAATAGATGAGAATGTTTAAGCTGAGGAAAGCTCCTCAACTTAATCCATGATTAGGGATTAAACTCATGACAAAACAAGCCTTTGATTAAGTGGATTTTATTTAATGATATGATGATGAAGTGATTTTTATGATTTGTAAGACAACTTGAGGGGGACTTGTCCATTAACACTAGGGTTAGTCTTTCTTAACCAGTTAAGGAAGAATTAGAACCCTAATGCAAGGCCCAAGTTACAAGTGTGATGTCTTGATGATTATTAAGTGAATTGATTAAGAGATTTAAACACATTAAGGGTTTAACACTTAGGATTAAAGTTATACACTCCATCCTAATAGAAGGATGCAGGCATAAGCTTAATCACAAAGCCTTAAAGCCTTTAGGGTTTAGTTCCTGATTATGAGATGAGAAGAGAAGACTCAAGAGAGACACAAAGGTAAAACTAAGAGGGGAGACTAATCAAAACCCTAATCATTGTCATGCTTGGTTATTCCTAAGGTTTGTGAGGTTTAACAAGAAAGATCTTAAATGGAACCACCAGGAAGCAGATGAAAGGAGCCAAGAGAAGCAAAGTAACTTGCTTCATTCAAGAAGTCAAGTCACTTGAAGAAAGAAAGTAAGAAGAAGAAGAATGAGCAAGCTCAATCTCAAACTCATACAAAAAAATGCAGCAAGGGTGCATGAAAGAGATGAAAAGAAAATATGAGAAGTGAAGGCAAATTCACTTCTCAAACAACTTACCACCTGAAATGTTAGTGAAAGGAATGCAATGCAGTGAAAAATGGGGTGGAATGGCATGATGAGAAACAAAACCAGAAGCACATACATGATGCTAATGATGCTATGAGATGCTACAAACATGAATCAAGGCATGGGGATAATCACATGAACAAATGGATGCAAATGGAGCAAGTTAAGAACCATAATCATACATGAAAAGTCATGAGATGCATATGGCATACAACATGGCAAATACAAGATGCAATGATCAAACATGTTTTCAATATGTCTTAAGATGTCACATGAAACACATGGAGGCACAAAATGTCATAGCAAGTCAAGGTATGAATGCAAATGCAAGATGGATGCATATGGAAGCCCAAATTAGGGTTCATGATCAAAGCATCAAACACAAACCAAAATCAGAAGCAAACATCAATATAAAAAATTGAAAATGCACTCAAACGATCCCTAATACTATACTAACCCACTGCCCAAAGGAGAAGTTTCAACTCCTAACCAAATTCAAGTTATGATTTTCCTAAGTTTTCTAGGGTTTTAGGGTTCCTTAACAAGAAAAATGCCAAACAAATGGAAAATGAAAGATCAAATCATGGCCATTTAATCTTACAAACTACATGATATGCTAAACACAATGCAAAAAGAATCAAAGTCCAACTCTTTAGGGTTAGGCAAAAATGATTTTTGGAAGTTTGGATCAAAATAATGCATCAAAATGATTTTAATTCCATGAAAAATTCTCAAAATGCATCAAGATCAAAAAATAAATTTGGTTTGAAGGTTGGACAATGTTTCTAAATGTTTTTAAATGTTTCATGAATTTTTTGGTGATTTTTAAATACCTAAAAGCATTTTTAATTAATTAATCCTCATTAATTAATTAAAAATAAACTTTTAAATATTTAAAAATACTTTTTTAATGCTAAAAATGAAAATAAAAATATTTTTGTGTTTTAAAGATTAATGAAACTCTTGACAGAAAATTTCATAATTTTTAAATGGTTTTTACTATTTTTTATAAAATGGACAAATAAAATGGAAAACAAATGAATTAAAAATAAAGAAAAAGAAAAGTAAACAGAATGGAAGGCCAGGATGGAGTCTGGGAGAAAAGGGGTTGACCACGCGCGCAATCCAGTGGTCCAAATTCAAACCGAAACTAATTAGGTTTATGAATTAATTAATTGAGATTAGGGTTTAATGAGTGCATCTGGGCCATTCAATCACGCGCCAAGTCAACAAAGTCAAGGGATCCAACGCTCAGCATTCAAACTGCACTAATTACAGGGATTAAACCCTAATTATTTTCAGGTGGCCGGAGAAGACTTCCGGTCGTCTTCTCCGGTGGGAACCCCACCTGAAAATTCCTAAAATCCTCAAAACGCAACTAAAATGAAATCTAAACAAACAGAAATCCTTCCCACACTTCACTGAATCAAAACCCTAAGCTAAAACTCATTTATCCTTCATCAATCTCATGAATCGAAACAAAACAAAATTTAGGGCAAGACTTTCAGAACACGATTAAACTCTTATTTCTCCACCATTTTCAAAACCAAAGACATAATCATGATCTGGGAGGCATGTAGAAGATATTAAGAACTTAAAAATTCATTTCTGGAAAAAAGTTCTTGAGCTACCTGAGTTTTGAAGCTTTCAGTTTTGCAACTTTCTGGCCTCTTCTCTTGATGCAATCCACCCCTCTTGGTCCCTTGATGGTGTCTGAATGCTTAGCAGGAGTTTATGTAGGCTGGTTTGAGAGTTTGAACAAGTTCTGTTCAGTGGGGTGAAGGAATCGTGTTTCTGATTCTTTGAGTTCTGGGTTGCTTTGAAGGGTGCTTTGTGATCAGGATGATGTGTTGAGTTGATCTATGAAGTTTGTTCAAGTGTTTGTGGCTTGCTTTCTGAGTTTCGAAGGCTTTTGCTTTTAGGGTGAAAAATGAGAATGTGATGTTCTTGCTGGTTTCAGGCTCTTGTGTTATGTTGCTTGGCTTGCCATTTGTTTGTATAAACAATGCTGATTGGTCAGAGGATGTGACCTGCCCTTTTTTGATAGGTGTAGTAGCTTTTGCCAAAATGTCAACTTCTTGTAAGAGAGGCATGGGTCATGTTTCAGCCAAGTACAAAGGGTGTGGGCTGCGCAGCAAGGTGAGGGAGAAAGGCTAGGATTGGTCAGCAGGCTAGGCAGCAAGTGGATGAAGTGTTATGATGGTTTTTGCAAGTTGGTTCCCTTTGGTTCTCATGGAAAAATCTTGTTCCAAACACCATAGAACATGTGATCTTTTTGGTTCAATCTGAACTTTAGGACTTGTATTATGTTGGTATAAGGATTAGACATCAATTAGAAGTCACAAATGCCTTTGGTACAAGATTTTGCAAATTTCTCATTTGGTGCATAACTTGAAATTTAGTGATTTTTGCCAACTTTGATGCACCATAACTTTTGATCCAAAATGAATTAGGTCATGTTCTTGTACTTTTTGAAAAGGGAAAGATCTAATCTACAACTTTCATGACCAAAGTTTTTTCATTTGAAGCATTTTTGGATCAAAAAGTAAGGGTTGAAAAAGTTGCATAAAATGACATTTCATTAAAAGTCAACCTTGCCCAAAAAGTCAACTTTGCAAAAACTTGTAATTCTTGAATTTTGTGAACTTCTAACTTCTTCCATGATCAAATAAAGATCATATAAACTCAAAATGATGAAGATCACCCCTTGGTTGGGTCATTGGGGGCCTCAGATGCCCTGATTTTGCACTGACTTGTCCAGAAAGTCAACTCTTGATCAGATGACTTCCCCATGGAATTTCTTCATGAAACTTGATATGCATACTCCCTATACCATATAGAGACCAATAGAAACAAGAATGACCAAAAAATTTGAAGTTATGGCCTCTGAAACCAAAACCCTAATTTCAGGTCATCTGTGCAGTCAAGCCTGGCTCTGCTTCCACACCAATCCCAGTTCTTGTGATTCTTTGGCATTCTTGACTTTGAGAGGATGTAATATGATATAAGAACACACATGGACCCCTTTGAAGTGATTGATGGCCTTTGGAGTGGCTCAAGAAGCTCTGGGATTGCTCAGATCACAAACCCTAGATGCAGATGACTTTGAATCTATGCAGTGAATCAAAAATGTACTATGAGATGCTATGATTGAGTTTATGCATATGAAATGATCACAAACCATGGTGTGAATGGGTGAGGGCAAATTATGGGTGGTTACAGCTGCCCCTATTCAAACATGAGTTAGGTGTGCAGGATGTAAGCGATGGCTTAACAGGCAAACAAGATAACTTGTGGTTGAATACCAAAGACAGTCCAAAATTTGCACTCACAGAATGAAGAAGAAAAGGGATATAGATTGTAAAAGAAAATAAAGTATATTGTAAAGTATGGGCGACGGAGGACGACCGTCGAGCAGGGGACGACTGCTGGGTAAAGAGCAATGACGGGGACGGCCGTCATGCTGGGCAAGTGCGGAAAATAAAGCAATGACGGGGACGGCCGACATGCTGGGGATAAAAGGTATTATGATGGGGACGGCCATCAAGTTCATAAAGCAAAGTAACCAACGATGGGGACGGCCATCGGGCTAAAAAGAAAAGGGACCACGACGGGGACGGCCATCGGGTTAAAGAATAAATGAAATAAACAGATGATGAGGTACGGTCATCAAAGGTGAAGGACGATCACCTAGCAAGGGACGGCTGCTCTGTCGGGTTAAGATGAGGGACGGTCATCTAAGGTGGAGGACGACCACCTGGCAGGGTACGGCTGCCAAAAATATCGCGACATAGGACGAATGTCGGATAAAGGTCAACGATGGGGACGGCCATCGGACGAGCATGATGGAGGACGACCATCAAGAGGTGGAGGACGACCACCTAGCAGGGGGCGGCTGCTCTCGAGGCTTATCATGACATAGGTGAATGCCAGATAACCAAAATCAACAATGGGGACGACCATTGGATAAAATGATGAAGGACGATCATCAAGAGGTGGAGGACGACCACCTAGCAGGGGACGGCTGCTAAATATCAATGATGGGGACGGCCATCGGATGAGCATGATGAAGGACGATCATCAAGAGGTGGAGGACGACCACCTAGCAGGGGACGGCTGCTAAATATCAACGATGGGGACGGCCATCGGATGAGCATGATGAAGGACGATCATCAAGAGGTGGAGGACGACCACCTAGCAGGGGACGGCTGCCAAATATCAACGATGGGGACGGCCATCAGATGAGCATGATGAAGGACGATCATCAAGAGGTGGAGGACGACCACCTAGCAGGGGACGGATGCCAAATATCAACGATGGGGACGGCCATCGGATGAGCATGATGGAGGACGACCATCAAGAGGTGGAGGACGACCACCTAGCAGGGTACGGCTGCTCTCAGGGTTTATCATGACACAGGACGAGTGTCAGATAAAAGGAAAAAAATGATGTGTTGGTGATCTACTGGGGAATAGTAAACACGGACGAGTGTTTACATCCAAGAAACAAAAGGTATAAGTGTTTAGATGTTGTGTATAGATTAAAGATGCGGACGAGCATCCTTAAGACTACGATACGGACGAGTATCGGGTAGAAACAAAATGACACGTGTTCAGAGATGATGATACGGACGAGTATCAACTGGTTAACAGGGAACACGGATGAGTGTTGAATCCGAAGGGACTCTTCTGGGGAATGGTAGACACAGACGAGTATCTATATTCAAGAAGACGTACGTGTTTGGCACAGTGTATGGATTAAAGATGCGGACGAGCATCCTTAAGACTGATGATACGGACGAGTATCATGTAGAAACAAACGCTAGACGCAATGTTCTGAGATGATGGTACGGACGAGTACCAACTGGTTAACAAAGAACAAGGACTATTGTTGAATCTGCGGGGATATAACTGGTGTATACAAGATACGGGCGAGTATCTGTATAAGAGTAAGAAGTATGAGTGGTGTATAGATGAGTGTTCAAACTGCTGGGGAGAGTGACACGGACGAGTGCCAAAAGGAGAAAAGTATAGTATAAACAAAATCTGATATACAAAGTGTTTATATTGCTGTGTTGGGGAAATGACATGGACGAATGTCGAGGGAATGTATATATACAAGTATCTGCGAGTGCAAAGGGAATATCTTTGGCTTTCTGCTGGGGACATGATACGGACGAGTGTCAAAGGGAGTATATACTGGTGTTTGTGAATGGGAGGCAACTGCTTTTGCTGGGGACTCTGGGGGGGTATTCTGTATTTTTCTTGGCGGATTTCGATATTTACAAGTGTTTGATTCAAAACATGGCTTGTGATTATGCAATATGTTAGATTTTTGCCGTAATGCTCCGTATTAGACGGAATGCTACGCTTTGTGGGTGAATATGATGCGAATGCCATGATTATGCAAAAATACCAAACCGAGATTTGGATCCCGTTGCTGTGAAGATCTCTGGCCGATCTGCTTGAAATGGACATCCCAGCTGGGGATGAGATCATTGGTGGATCTGACGAGATGTATTTGTTTGGGGATATAGGTCGCTGGTTGACATATCCTCATAATTAGGGACCCAGCTGGGGTTTGTAGGAGCTTTCTGCACTCTGTTGTGACTCCTTCGTGCATTGCTCTTCTGGATAGAGGCTGAAACTCTGTGGGGAAATGATTTCCTGGCTTTTGTACTCGGCTGAGGAAGAATGATTGGCAACTCGGCTGGGAGAAGCAACAAGTGGCAACTCAGCTGGGGAGATAACACCTTGAGTGCTAAGGCTGAGTGTTGATTTGTCAGCTTGCTGGAATGAAACTTTCATGCCCCGAGTTGCGCTTCGGATGCCTGCAATCCTGCAAAGTTAGAGAAACGCACAAGTGATCCCGAGGTATCCTTTACTGGATTCCGTCATAGGAGTTTAGACACTTTTGAGAGTAAGTATATTCCCTGCAAGCACGTGTTTTATTTTTTTTTTGAAGAAAAACAACTGTACTTATGCAATCAGTTTTTTAGAGACATCAGACATTCTTTGCAAATAAAAAATGTACAAGACGAAACATGACTGAAAAATCTGATTTTATTAATTCAGATGCCCTGAATTGGCAAGATACAGTCAGAGAAACATATCTCCTAAAATGAGGAGACTGTCACAAATTGAGAAACAAAGTGCTGGCGATGTTTGACGACGCTTTCAAAGGAGCTTCCTCTTTCGCTACGACTCGTATGACTTTTGACGTTCCTCTCGTCTTGCTTTCTGAAGAAGGCTGATTCTGACTGAAGCTTGATCCTTTCGAGGTTTGACAAGTTGTAGGCGATACAGACGAATTCAGAATGCAGTTGTTCGCTTATTCCTTATTTTGCATAGATCGCCCTTTCGGGTTTTCAATCCATCGGGATACCCATTTTTGCCTGAGTTGTCCAATGCGGCTTTTCAACTCAGCGGGTGTACATTTTTCTATTTATTTCCCTTATTTTTTCCCGAGTCTTTTATTCTGTTTTTGACTCGCCGGGATGCCCTATTTTTTCCTGGACTTACATTCTGTTTTTATGTCTGTCGCTCCCACTAAATGAAGCCGGGTCAGATAGGGTACAGACGCGAACGGTCGGCGAAAGAAGGATGTGAGAACACACAGGAGTGAACTCACAAGGAATGAAAAGAGACGCCAGCTAGGAATTTTTATCCCGGAGGAAAGGCAATGCTGCATAGACCTAGAAAGAGACGGATAAGACGGTTGCGAACCAGAGAGATTGAGAAAGGGGGTTGGTTACAACCTGGGAAGGTATTAGCACCCAGATTGTCCGCCGTACTCGATGGGATCCATGATTAAAAGATTTGTGTTTTAAAGGGGTAGTGTCAGTGCAATTTGTGTATAAAATAGCTGGACAAGAATGTACAGGTGTCAGTGTAAAGTGTATAAGTGATATGAAGTATAAAAGTGTCAGTGTAAGAACAGGAGTGAAATGCTCAAGATCATGAGGCTTAAAGAATAAATCTAGAAAGAGGGGGAATGTACAGAGACTTTTGTTTGATAACTGTTAAGTTATGCCTACGTATCCTCTCGTGCAATGAGGAAGTCAGAACACCGTAGTTCGACCCAAAGAGACTGAAAGATGAATTGACTGATGAACTGCTTACTTGTCTATGCTCAAGTGTATGATCTGTCTGGCACAAATACAAACTGTCTTGCATTAGACGGAAGAAGCAAGTTCTCGTTTATGAGTGAATGAGATGAGAAAAGAATCCCGGAGGAGACGATTATTGTTTGTTTTTTGAGTTTTCAGTCTTTTATTGCTTTTTGGAGTTTGTCATAAGTTAATGAGCTTAAGCCTAAACCAATGGATTTAGTAAACTCATCACATCTTCCCTCTGATTAGGGGTAATGAGAATGCCTTAAGTGTGAAGTCAGATTCTCACACTTAATCACCTTTGGTGTAGGATTAAGATCATTAACCTATTTGTGATTATTTAGATGTTTTTGATGTTTTTGTTTAGTGTTAAGTAATGAGGTTAAGCCATAATAAAAGATTAAACAGACTCATTACACCATCCTAATAGAAGGATAATAGATGAGAATGTTTAAGCTGAGGAATGCTCCTCAACTTAATCCATGATTAGGGATTAAACTCATGACAAAACAAGCCTTTGATTAAGTGGATTTCATTTAATGGTATGATGATGAAATGATTTTTAGAGTTTGTAAGACAACTTGAGGGGGACTTGTCCATTAACACTAGGGTTAGTCCTTCTTAACCAATTAAGGAAGAATTAGAACCCTAATGTAAGGCCCAAGTTACAAGCTTGATGTCTTGATGATTATTAAGTGGATCGATTAAAGGATTTAAACACATTAAGGGTTTAACACTTAGGATTAAAGTTATACACCCATCCTAATAGAAGGATGCAGGTATAAGCTTAATCACAAAGCCTTAAAGCCTTTAGGGTTTAGTCCCTGATTATGAGATGAGAAGAGAAGACTCAAAAGAGACACAAAGGTAAAACTAAGTGGGGAACTAATCAAAACCCTAATCATTGTCATGCTTGGTTGTTCCTAAGGTTTGTGAGGTTAACAAGAACAATCTTCAATGGAACCACCAGGAAGCTGATGAAAGGAGCCAAGAGAAGCAAAGCAACTTTGCTTCATTCAAGAAGTCAAGTCACTTGAGGAAAGAAAGTAAGAAGGAGAAGAATGAGCAAGCTCAATCTCAAACACAAACATAAATGCAGCAAGGATGCATAAAAAGAGATGAAGAGAAGTTGTGAGAAGTGAAGGCAAATCCACTTCTCAAGATAACTTACCACCTGAAAGGTTAGAAAAGAAATGCAATGCAATGCAAAATGGGATGGAATGACATGATGCAAACCAAAAACAGAAGCACATACATGATGTTAATGATTCTATGAGATGATGCAAACAAGAGACAACACATGGGGATGATCATACAAACTCATGGATGCAAATGGAGCAAGTTAAGAAGCATGAACATACATGAAAAGTTATGAAGTGCATATGTCATACAACATGGCAAATGCAAGATGCAATGATCAAACATGCTTTCAATATGTCTTATGATGTTAAATGAACCAAATGGAAGCATGGAATGTCATGGAAAGTCATGTTATGCAAGCAAATGCAAGATGAATGCATATGGAAGCCCAAATCAGGATTTATGAACAATGCAACAAATAAAAACCAAAACCAGAAGCAAACAACAACATAAAAAATTGAAAATGCACTCAAAGGACCCCTAATCCTATACTAAACCAATGCCCAAAGGAGAGGTTTCAACTCTTAACCAAATTCAAGTTATTACTTTCCTAAGTTTTCTAGGGTTTTAGGGTTCCTTAACAAGAAAATTACCAAACAAATGGGAAATGAAAGATCAAATCATGGCCATTTAATCTTACAAACTACATGCTAAACAAAATGCAATGCAAAAAGGATCAAGGTCCAACTCTTCATGGATAGGCAGAAATGATTTTTGGAACTTTGGATCAAAATAATGCATCAAAATGATTTTAATTCAATGAAAAATTCTCAAAATGCATCAAGATCAAAAAAGAAATTTGGTTTGAAGGTTGGACAATGTTTCTAAATGTCTTAAAACATTTCATGAATTTTTGGTGATTTTTAAATACCTAAAAGTAGTTTTAATAAATTAATTTTCATTAATCAATTAAAAATAAACTTTTAAATATTTAAAAATACTTTTTTAATGCTAAAAATGAAAATAAAAATATTTTTGTGTTTTAAAAATTAATGAAACTCTTGACAAAAAGTTTCATAATTTTTAAAGCAATTTTGCTATTTTAAATAAATTAAGGAAGTTTAATGAAAGAAAATGAAAAATAAAATAAATAAATGAAAAGGTAAGCTGATCTGATGGTGGAGATTTAAACTGGGTTTGAAATGGTTGACCAGCGCGTCATCCAAGGGCTGAGGTTGGTCCTGATTAAATTAATTTAATTATGATTAATTAAACTAACTAAAGGGGATTAGGGCTAAATGAACGAATCTGGGCCATACATGCACGCGGGAAGTCAACGAAGTCAAGCAATCTAACGCATGAGATTCAAATGGATTTAATGACAGGGATTAGGGCTAACAACATTCAGGTGACCGGAGGGAAGCTCCGGTCACCTTCTCCGGCAACAACAAAACCCTAGATCCTGATTCAGGCTTCTAAACATCAAATTAAACACAGCCAAGTGATCCTCTAACAACCTAGGACACGAATCCACCCTCAAACATCATTTAAACATCAAGAATCAAGCAAATCGAAGGAAACAAATTTCACGGGTGAAATTTCAGAGTAACAATACAAACTCATTTCTTACTCATTTTCGATTCTAAGAACATCCCCATGACCAGCAAGACATAAGCAATCAATTTATAACTTAAAATGTAAGCTCTGAGAAAAAATAATCCATGGTCATACCTGAGCTGGAGAGCTTCAATATTGAGCTTTCAGTGCTTCCTTTGTGTGCAAATGAACCTTCTTGACTCCCTTGAACACAATGAGATGCTTCAAAGTCCTTGGGGAAGGCTGGTTTGAGGAGAAGTGTTCTGGTGCAGCAGGTTTTACAGTCAGGATTTGTGGAGTTTCAGGCTACTCCAATGGTGGATTCTTGCTCCTTTGGGTGTGTTTGACTTGTTGGTGAAGAGAAATGGGGTGTTTGATGGCTGGAAAGTGAGATTCGAAAGTTCTGGCTTTGAGGATGAAAAATGGTGAAGCTCAGTTCTTGCTTAGTTCAGGCCTGAGTCTTGCTGGTTTTGGCTCAGTGAAGCAAGGTGAGTTGATCAGTGGAGTTGGTTTTTGTGTTTGTGAGTTGTGTAGAGAGATTCGAAGAGTTTTGCTTGATGGAGTGAGTTTGTGAATGTGTTGATCTTGTGTGTTTCAGCCTTGCTTGTTAAGTGAAATGGCTAGCATTTTGTTTGCATAAAATAATCTCATTGGTCAGATGATGTGACCTGGCCTTTATTGATTGGTAAGGTGCCTTTTGCAAAATGTCAACTTTGGTGTAAGGAAAGCATGGGTTGAGCCCTAGGCTAGTACAAGTGTGTGGGCTGGCGCAGCATGGTGTGTGAGAGATGCTAGAATGGTTCAGCAGCCAAGGCAACAAGTGGGTGAGGTGTGATGATGGTTTTTGCAAGTTGATCACTTTTGGTTCATATGAAAAGATCTTGCTATACAAACCATGAAACATGAGAAATTTTGGTTCAAATCTGATTTTTAGGTCACATGTGATGTTTGTGTGATGGTTAGACATGAATTAGAAGTTACAAATGCCTTGGTACAAAGTTTTTGCAAGTTTCTCATTTGAGGCATATCTTGAAAATTAGTGATTTTTGCCAATTTTGACACACCATAACTTTTGATCCAAAATGAATTAGATCATGTTCTTGTACTTTTTGAAAAGGGAAAGATCTAATCTACAACTTTCATGACCAAAGTTTTTCCATTTGAAGCATTTTTGGATCAAAAAGCAAGGGTTGAAAAAGTGGCATAAAATGACATTTCATGAAAAGTCAACCATGCCCTAAAAAGTCAACTTTGCAAAAACTTGTAATTCTTGAATTTTGTGAACTTCAACCTTCTTCCATGATCAAATAAAGATCAAATACACTAAAAATGATGAAGATCACCCCTTGGTTGGGTCATTGGGGGCCTCAGATGCCCTGATTTTGCACTGACTTGTCTAGAAAGTCAACTCTTGATCAGATGACTTCCCCATGGAATTTCTTCATAAAAATGGATATGCATACTACCTATACCATATAGAGACCAATAGAAACAAGAATGACCAAAAAATTTTAAGTTATGGCCTCTGGAACCAAAACCCTAATTTCAGGTCATCTGTGCAGTTAAACCTGGCTCTGCCTCCCTACCAATCCCAGTTCTTGTGATTCCTTGGCATTTTTGACTTTGAGGGGGTGTAATATGATATAAGAACACACATGGATCCCTTTGAAGTGATTGATGACCTTTGGAGTGGCTCAAGAAGCTCTTGGATTGCTCAGATCACAAACCCTAGGTGCAGATGACTTTGAATCTATGCAGTGAATCAAAATTGAGGTATGAGAGGTTATGATTGTGTTTATGCATATGAAATGATCACAAGCCATGGTGTGAATGGGTGAGGGAAAATTTGGGGTGTTTACAATGTCCAGCGGGTCATTTTATGCGAAGTATTTTTTAACTGCATCTGAATTCACAGGGGACGAGAAGTCTTCACCATCCATGGTGCTGAGCATCAGTGCTCCACCAGAGAAAACTTTCTTTACCACGAATGGTCCTTCATAGTTCGGAGTCCATTTGCCCCTGTGGTCTGTATGAGGAGGGAGGATTCTTTTCAGCACAAGATCTCCTACCTGGTACTCTCGGTGCCTGACTTTCTGATCGAAGGCTCTCTTCATTCTTTTCTGGTATAGCTGCCCATGACAGATTGCAGCCAATCTTTTCTCTTCAATCAGACTCAGTTGTTCGAACCGGGACCGAACCCATTCTGCTTCGTTCAGCTTAACATCCATCAATACCCGCAAGGAAGGTAGTTCAACTTCAACAGGTAGGACTGCCTCCATACCATACACAAGCTGATACGGCGTTGCCCCAGTGGATGTCCTGATTGACGTGCGATACCCATGCAAGGCAAACGGTAGCATTTCATGCCAGTCTTTGTATGTGACTACCATCTTCTGCACAATCTTCTTGATATTCTTGTTAGCCGCCTCAACAGCGCCATTCATCTTTGGCCTGTAAGGAGAAGAATTGTGGTGTTGGATTTTGAAGTCCCGACATAACTCAGCCATCATCTTGTTGTTTAAGTTGGAACCATTATCAGTAATGATTCGCTCGGGAACTCCATATCGACAGATGATATCTCTCTTCAGAAATCTGGCTACCACTTGTCTTGTAACATTTGCATATGAGGCTGCTTCAACCCACTTGGTGAAATAATCAATGGCGACCAAGATGAATATGTGGCCATTTGAAGCAGTTGGCTCAATCTTGCCAATCATATCAATGCCCCACATGGCAAAGGGCCATGGTGAAGACATGATGTTCAAAGGATTGGGAGGCACATGCACCTTATCTGCATAGATCTGGCATTTATGGCACTTTCTGGCATAAGCACAACAGTCTGCATCCATTGTGATCCAGTAATAGCCTGATCTTAGCAATTTCTTAGCCATGGCATGCCCTCCTGCATGGGTACCAAAGGATCCTTCGTGCACCTCGTGCATCAACAAGTCTGCTTCCGTCTTGTCAACACATCTGAGGAGTACCATGTCAAAGTTCCTTTTGTATAAAGACCCATCAGTGTTCAGAAAGAAACTACCAGCAAGCCTTCTCAAAGTCTTCTTATCATTGGAAGATGCCCCAGGTGGGTATGTTTGATCCTCCAAGAAGCACTTAATGTCATGGAACCAAGGCTTATCGTCTTTGACAACTTCTGCTGCGAACACATATGTTGGTCTATCAAGTCTGGACACTTAAATTTGAGGTACAAAGTTGGCAGCTTGAACTTTGATCATGGATGAAATGGTAAACAGAGCATCCGCGAACTGATTCTCGTCCCGAGGGATATACTCAAGCTTGACTGTTGTAAAGAAGGTCAATAACCTCCTTGTATAATCCCTGTAAGGTATCAGATGATCCTGGTGTGTGTACCATTTGCCGTTGGTCTGATTAACTACCAGAGCTGAATCTCCGAATACAGTCAATGTCTTGATCCTGACGTCAATGGCTTCCTCAACAACCATAATGCAAGCTTCGTATTCAGCTTCGTTGTTAGTGCAGTTAAAGGTGAGCTTTGCCGAGAAAGGCATGTGAACTCCTTTAGGGGTAACGAGTACTGCACCAACTCCACGACCATTCATATTAACAGCCCCATCAAACATCATAGTTCATTCTTCTTCCGGGTCAGGCCCTTCAGTGTGAACAGGCTCTTCATGATCTTTTGCTTTTATGAACATGATGTCTTCATCAGGGAAGTCAAATCTCATAGGCTGGTAATCATCAATGGGTTGCTCAGCAAGATAATCAGACAACACACTGCCCTTGATGGCTTTCTGAGATGTGTATTGAATGTCATATTCTATGAGGATCATTTGCCATCTTGCAACCCGTCCGGTAAGTGCTGGCTTCTCGAAAATGTACTTAACTGGGTCCATCTTTGAGATCAATAAAGTAGTGTGGGTCAACATATACTGTCTCAGTCGGCGAGCAGCCCACGCTAAAGCACAACAAGTTTTCTCGAGCAGTGAATAACGTTGTTCACAGTCGGTAAACTTTTTGCTCAGGTAGTATATTGCATACTCTTTTCGACCAGACTCGTCATGCTGGCCCAGCACACACCCCATTGACTCTTCTAATACGGTCAAGTACATGATTAGAGGTCTTCCTTCAACTGGAGGCATAAGGATTGGAGGTTCTTGCAAGTACTCCTTGATCTTGTCAAAAGCCTTCTGGCAGTCTTCGTTCCACCTGACCGTTTGTTCTTTTCTTAACAGCTTGAACAAAGATTCGCAGGTTGCTGTAAGGTGAGATATGAACCGTGAGATGTAGTTCAACCTTCCTAGAAACCCCCGAACTTCTTTCTCAATTTTCGGTGCAGGCATCTCTTGAATAGCTTTGACTTTATCAGGGTCAACTTCAATCCCTTTCTCGCTTACAATAAATCCCAACAGCTTACCAGATCGCACCCCGAATGTGCATTTGTTGGGGTTTAACTTCAATTGGTACTTCCTCAGACGCTTGAACAGCTTCAGCAGATTCACCAGGTGGTCTTCTTCAGTAAGGGACTTGGCGATCATGTCATCCACATAACATTCTATTTCTTTATGGATCATATCGTGGAATAACGTCACCATAGCCCGTTGATATGTTGCACCAGCGTTCTTCAATCCAAATGGCATCACCTTGTAACAGAACGTGCCCCAGGGTGTGATGAAAGTTGTCTTCTCCATGTCCTCAGGTGACATTTTAATCTGATTGTATCCTGAAAATCCATCCATGAAGGAGAATACCGAGAACTGAGCCGTGTTGTCCACCAATACATCAATGTGAGGTAATGGGAAGTCATCTTTCGGGCTGGCTCTGTTCAGATCCCGGTAGTCAACACACATCCTTACTTTTCCGTCTTTCTTAGGCACATGTGTAGACACCCTAAATTTGCCCTCTGATTTTCTTTCTTCGCCTGTCTTTCTTTTGCATCTCATTTACATTTCCATTTGGTCATTAACATCTAGAATTCATACCATTTGCATAAGCTCCTGAGACATGGGATCACATTTTCTGAAGAATTTGGGTTTCACATTTTTATCTGCGGATTATCAGAGAATTCAAAGTTTCAGCTATACAACCATCAGTGGCATCATCCTCTCATTACCCATGTTACAGAATCAGGGTTTATTTCCTTGATTATTTTGGTTCTCAAGGATTTCACGTTTGTAAGGACTTTTCGTCGATTCATTTGGTTCGTCATCATGGAATTCTGTTCCATCAATTTACAAGTTGTTCATTCATGATCCAATTCAGACAAACGTTTGACCTAATTTGGTCAAATTATCAGAAGTTTACTTCAGTTGCAAGTTACTTACCTCAGAGCCCCTTTTCTCAGGGAATGCACATCCAAAGTCAAATTGTGGTGTGTGAAATCCATCAGATTTATCAAGTTGTGATTCATAAGGAGTGTTGGATCATTTTGTTTGGTTGAACAGTTCATTAGTGGTCCATCTGTGGTTTTATTTCCCAGAGTTTGATCTAGGAAAATTCAAAGTGGTTCATGTGTCGGTGGAGATTCAGAGGACGTTTAATTCAGAGGTTTATTTGCTTCAATGGCAAGTTATTCAGTGATTCGATAGTGGTCCATTTATTTTGATCAGAAGTTGTCGGTGCGAAAGTTTAGGTGTGGTCAAGGTTTGTATTGAGAATGCGATTTTGGTTTTCATTGAGAATTAAGGAATTTGGAGGAGTATTCATTCACGTGATCGACTGGCGGGTTGAGATTAAAGTTCAATATCTACTCATTTCACCTTAACCATTTTTTTTCCCACATCCATAAGTCCATACTCTTTTATATATCCATTTTCAAATCCAATTCATTTTTAACCCTTTATCCATTTCCATGATTCACATTATTTAATTAAACATTCTTCATAAGCCAATTTCTTGACCAATTTCATTCTAAATCCACTTAAATCTTTCTCACTCCATTAACCTTTTCAAATTAGTCAAATTTCTGTTTTTAATCTTTTTCCGATTTTATTCATTCATGTCACAATATTAAACACTAAGTCCATGCATCCACTCTCCAATTATTAAGTTTAGTGATTCATAATCCATATACCATTCTTTCTTAAAGATTTTTTTTGTTGTTTGTTTTTCTTGAGTCCATCATTTTCCTTCTTCCATTTTTTTATATACAAGCCCATTTAATCTATTGGTGAGCCCATTATCCAAGAAAGTCATAGGTTGACCTAGGTATAAATAATAAAGTTTGGATCCCAAGACCTAGACACTCAAAACCAAAAAGTGGCGCCTCTTTCTTTTCATTTTTCTTTTTACAACTTTTCTAAAACTTTTCTAAACTCACTCTTTTTTCTTCAAACCATACACTCACACCAATAATCTCCCTTCACCAATCCCCACACACAAACAGCAATGGCAAATGTGTTTTCAACAAACCCAGCACCGCAACAACAAACAACATGACCAACATCATCACACCCATTCACGCACAAAAAACCTCCCCATAACTCATTACGAAAACAACAAAACAACAAAAATTTGTAATCCTCAGACCTTCCATCACTCTGCATACGTTTTCCTTTTTAACAAAACCTCACCCAAAAGAAAAAGACAGCAATAACCAAAAAAAACACTCTCACCGCTAAAATCCCCCTTCAAACACAGCAGCAACAATATCCAGCCTTCAACAAACCTTTGCACTCAGCATCCATCAAATACCAACACAAACCTACAATAACCAAACAGACCATAAAACAGAACAACACACAAGCCATAAAAACCACAACTTCATAAAACCGTAACACACAGCCCAACAGCGTCATCACTCTTCAACAACTCTGCCAAAAGCCAAACTTGCCGTTTTTCCCAGAAAACCAAAAGAAACTCGTGAACACCAACTCCTCTTTCAATCCGCCGCTCAAACTGCATCCAACACAGAAAAGAAACCCTGCAAACAAACCCAACTCTCAACACACTTCATTCACCCAGCTTCAAACCAACTCATTAATCCTCAACATCACCGAAACATCAACAACAACCAACAAACACCTCTAAACCCTTCACCACCTCCACTAACCCGCAAGCAACAGCAACACCACAAATGCAACCTGCTTCAGCCTTTCAATCAACAATCAAACCAACACCAGCATTTCACAAAACAACAGCAACAGAGCTGAAACAGAAACAAAATACAGAAATCAAAAAGAAGAAGAAGAAGGAGAGGAACTTGACGGAATGTTGAGATGTAAAGAATCAACCAGATTGAGTCGGGACAAATCGCGGTGAGAGATCGAAGACTTCGTCAGATTCCGTCGACGGCTTGGTCTGTTTCTTCTTTCTTTTTTTTCAGGTCGCGACAATCCAGACGGAGGGAGATCGCACTAAACGAAGGAAGCCATGGTGAATCGAAGCTTTGAACACCAACGGAAGCCTTGTGCGACGGTGCTCATAGGCGACGGTGCTCATAGAAGAAGAAGAAGTCGCCGCTGCTCGAGCTTTGCATTGAGGAAGAAGGACCTTGTTTCTTTTCTTTTTGTCTTGTGACGCTGATAGATTTTGCTTTTTCTTTGTTTTTTCATTTTATTTTAACCCCATTCACCGATAGTTTTTATTTTATTATTATTGTTTTTTAACTTTTGTTTTTTATGTTAAGGAAGATCTTCATTTGGTTGTTGCTGATGGGCCATCGTTAAGCCCATTCCGATGTTTGATTCATCTACCCACCTTCAAAATCCAACACCCCATTCTCTTGTTATCTTTTATTTTTTTTGAGTAATACTTGTTAAGTTTAGTTTATAATTTTGCTAACCTTTGTTTAAAATTTTAATTAGTAATTTCAATATAGTTTTGATTTTAGTTTCAATTAATTTGGTTTAATAGGATTGTATTTGGTTTTGGTTTTAGCTTTGTGTTTGATGCTTTGTAGGCTGTTTGCTCGACTTCGATAATGGTGAATGTTGCTCGATGACAGCCTTAGTGACTTATTATTTTCATAATCTTGTATGAACTAATCGAATCCCTGGATGCAAATTGCACCTAAGCTTTGATGTCGTGCGGACTAATCTCTTGGATCTAATTCTGTTTCTCTTTGTTGGTCGTTTTGGATGCGAATGCTCATACTTGATGCCCTGATAATTAACAATTGCGCTTGACTGTTGAATCTGTTCTGGGCTTGATATTTCTTCTTGAGTTTCTTTTGTTCATATTGAAGAGGCAACGGACCGTCTCCGTTAGGTAACACTAAGGCCCGATTTTAATTATCGCATGCTGTTGCATCTGGAAGTCCTACTGGTGTAGGCTCTGTTTGTTCATTATTCATCTTATTTCCATTTCGCATTCTCATCTCTTTATCTCATTTCATCTTCATATTACATTCTCATCTCTTTATCTCATTTCATCTTCATATTGCATTCTCATCTTCTTATCTTATTTCTAACTCATCTCATTCTCCTTCTTCCCACTTTCTTTCTTCAAGTGACTTGACTTCTTGAAAGAAGCAAGTCACTTTGCTTCTCTTGATCTTGTTCATCTGCTTCCTGGTGGCTTCATCTGAAGATTGTTCTTTCAAACCTCACAAACTTTAGGGACAACCAAGCATGACAATGAATTAGGGTTTTGATTAGTCTCCCCCATAGTTTTTACCTTTGTGTCTCTCTTTGAGTCCTCTCTTCTCACCTCATAATCAGGGACTAAACCCTAAAGGCTTCAGGGCTTTGTGATTAAGCTTATGCCTGCATCCTTCTCTTAGGATGGAGTGTATAACTTTAATCCTAAGTAATGAATCCTTAATGCGTTTAGATCTCTTAATCAATTCACATAATAATTATCAAGACATCACACTTGTAACTTGGGCCTTGCATTAGGGTTCTATTTCTTCCTTAATTGGTTAAGAAGGACTAACCCTAGTGTTAATGGACAAGTCCCCCTCAAGTTGTCTTACAAACCCTAAAAAACACTTCATCATCATAACCATTGAATAAAATCCACTTAATCAAAGGCCTGTTTTGTCATGAGTTTAATCTCTAATCATGGATTAAGTTGAGGAGCTTTCCTCAGCTTAAACACTCTCATCTATTATCCTTCTATTAGGATAGTGTAATGGGTTTGTTTAATCCCTGATTATGGCTTAACCTCATTACTTAACACTAAACAAAAACCACAAAAACATCTAAGTAATCACAAGTAGGTTAATGATCTTAATCCTACACCAAAGGTGATTAAGTGTGAGAATCTGACTTCACACTTAAGGTAATTCTCATTACCCCTAATCAGAGGGAAGATGTGATGAGTTTACTAACCCATTGGTTTAGGCTTAAACTCATTATCTTATGAAAAACTCCAAAAAAGAAATAAAAGACTGAAAACACAAAAACAAACAATAATCGTCTCCTCCGGGATTCTTTTCTCATCTCATTCACTCACAAACGAGAGCTCGCTTCTTCCGTCTGATGCAAGACAGTAAGCACCTGAGCCAGACAGGTCATACACTTGAGCATAGACAAGTAAGCAGTTCACAAGTCAATTCACCTTTCAGTCTCTTTGGGTCGAACTACGGTGTTCTGACTTCCTCATTGCACGAGAGGATACGTAGGCATAACTTAACAGTTATCGAACAAAAGTCTCTGTACATTCCCCCTCCTTCCAGTTTCTTTCTTTTAGCCTCATTATCATGAGCAATTCACTTCATTCCTGATCTCACACTGACACTGTACATTTATACACTTCACCTCTTTTACACTGACACCTGTACATATTGCTTTCCAGCTCTTTACACACAGATTGCACTGACACTACCCCTTTAAAACACAAATCTTTCAAGCGTGGATCCCGTCGAGTACGACGGACAATCTGGGTGCTAATACCTTCCCAGGTTGTAACCAACCCCCTTTCTCAGTCTCTCTGGTTCGCAAACCGTCTTATCCATCTTTTCCTAGGTCTATGCAGCATTACCTTTCCTTCGGGATAAAAATGCCTAGCTGGCGACTCTATTCATCCTCCAGTGGGTTCACGGCTGTGTGTTCTCACTGTTCCCCTCGCCGACCGTTCGCGTCTGTACCTTCATCTGACCCCGCGTCATTTGTCGGGAGCGACAGCTTGGCGACTCTGCTGGGGATCCTTATACTGCAACCAGGGCTTCTGGTTCTTTTTGTGGGTTCCTCCTAGCGCTTGTTTGATTTGTGTTTACTGGGGTGTTATGTGCTATCTGTGCTTATATGTTTATATTTGCTTATTGCTTTATGTACAGTTTTGTTTATAGCTTTCTTTATAGCTTTGTGCATATATCATACTGTCATTATCATTGCTGGATTTGTTCTTCTGTTTTGGTGGGTGGGTTTCTATTGAGAGTTTAGGTCCTATACCTGGGACCTGAGTGACACCTAGGCTAGAGTGAATCATATTCTTTCCCAGTCAATTTTCAGTCTGGTGCGGGAATATGAAACACGGTTCAGATATGGGTTTCTTCTTGAGAACTCTGTGTTGCAGATTTCCTGCAATGCTAGGGGGATCTGGGAAGCCTGCTAAGTCTGGATGACCCTTTAGTATTGACCTTCAGAAACTGAGGTGAATTAGAGGAGGATTTTTTATGGTTATTGTAAACACTGTACCTCCGGGTTAGAAGTGTTTACACTTCTCATAACTGATCCAAGTCTGAGGATCTTTGTTTTAGAACACCACCTGTGAGGGGGTCGGGCTGTTTACAGGTTTGCAGGTACCCTTGACCTCAACATACCCTCATTACCAATACAGTTGTTGATCCAGTCACTATGATCCTGAAGTTATTGACCTCCGGTTTTCAGTTACCATTTCGGGTTATTATTCAGAGATCTTGTGGTTACAGACACTTGACTCTTGGTTCAGTATCCCAGATTCCAGACAGTTTCCAGCTGTGATCCCATGTCTTTGCATCTTTTGCATTATCATATTGCATTTTGCACTTGCATCTGCATTGCATTTTCCTCCTCCAGAGAGCTCATCCTTCCTCCTTTGTCCATGGCCAGCCAGCTGATTTCCCGGTACTCAGTTTGAACAAGTGTTAATTGTTGGAAGACGACAGTGTTTGAAGGAAGATTGAGCAGTGTCAAGAGGTAAAGGGTCAGATTGGAAGCCGTCAGTAGCTATGTCAGAGAACAACCGTCAGAATGTTGAGTTTCCACCTGGTTTCATTTCAATGACCAATCCATTGTATGGTCTTTCACCTGATGAGGATCTTCCACAAGTGAACAATCTTGCTCAAGCTCAGCCTGTACAGACCCCGATCGTGAATCAGGATGTACCTGACCCATCTGCTGTCCGAGGTGGACCTTCATCTTCTTCTGATACTACAGATTATCAGAGGTTTGCCTTCCCTATGCCGAACTTCCAAGGGGCAATCCCTCTTGTGAAAACCAAGGGTCCACAAGTTATTGATCCTGCTGAAAGATTTCGTGTGTTGGACGAGCGACTCAAAGCCCTATCGGATCCTGATGCCTTTGGTTTTGATGCTCTAACCCTGTGTTTGGTGCCTGGTCTTGTCATTCCTCCAGATTTCAAGACTCCGAAGTTTGAGAAATACACTGGTGCCAGTTGCCCGAAGCGTCATTTGGTGATGTTCTGTAGAAAAATGACTTCTCATGCCCGCAATGATAAGCTGATGATTCACTGTTTTCAGGACAGTTTAAGTGGGGCATCTTTAAGTTGGTACTTGGATTTGGAAAGCAGTCATATCCGATCTTGGAATGATTTATCCAGAGCTTTCGTAAAGCAATACCAGTACAATATGGACGTGGCGCCCAATCGCACGCACTTGCAGAGCCTATCCCAGAGGAGTGGTGAATCTTTCAGAGAATATGCACAGCGGTGGAGAGAATTGGCAGCCCAAGTGCAACCACCACTTTCAGACAGAGAATTAATTGACCTGTTCGTGGGCACCTTGCAGGGTCCATACTTGGAAAGAATGAGTAGCATTGGGACGACAAGCTTCTTTGATTTGATGATAGTCGGAGTACGCATTGAGAGCCTGCTCAAAAGTGGAAAGGTCCAGGACTTTTCGAATATCCCAGCTAGTGAAGGTGAATCTGTTGTTAGCTCCCAAGAGGAAGAATGGAATGACGCCAGTGCCGTCATGGCCAATATTGAATATTCTAGAACAACATCTTCTCAGAGATCATCTGTTCCTGAATCTGGTCACTCTTATGGGCATTCGGCAATGCTTAGAGCACCATGTCAGAAACCCTGGGTTCCTCCTCGTCCAAATCTGCAATCTCATGGTCGAAGACCTCAGAATCAACTTCAGAGCCAGCCTAGGCCTCGTAACAATCTGGAAAGAAGGATTGCTCCTCTTCATCCAGTCCCCATGGCATACAGTGAACTCTTGCCACATCTAGTTCAGAGCTCTTTGGTGGTTCCTAAGCCTCTCAAGCCTTTGTCAGAGCCGTACCCTCCAGGGTACAATCCTCATGAGCAGTGTGGGTATCATGGTGGATCAATGGGGCATTCCACTGAAGATTGCAAAGCTTTTCAAGCCAAAGTACAGCAGTTGGTCGACAAGGGCTACATCTCCTTTCCAGAAGGAAGCTCGGTTGTGCGCGTCAACCTTTCACCTGATTGAGTTCAAAGACTTCAGAAGAAGCGTATCTTGATTTCAGTGGCTCAGACAACAGTATGTCATCAGAGTTGGTGATCGTTGTATCCTTTTATCATTTGCATTGTAGTTTCTTTCCTGTTAGCAGCTACTTGTCTTTTAAGCATTGTTATTTTAGATGGTAATGTTAATGTAGTGATCTAGCATTTTTGAATCAATTATGTCGCATTCGCTCATTTTTCTTTACTTGCATTGAAAAAAAAAGGGAAAACAAAAAATTGCATCCATATACCTCCCATCTATTTCACTGTTGTTTAGCAGGTTTGAGGGAGGATGATGACAACTGAATACCCATAATTGTTCAAGGTATGCTTTCAGGGTAGAACCTGCTGACGATGTACAGGCATTGTTTCAATTCCCAAACACCGGAGATATAAGGGAGATAGACCCTCGTCAACCCCTTTGAGCCTTGAAGTAGGAGTTTCTTTTCTGAACGAAAAAAACCCTCACATCTAACCCGGGGAAGGGTAGTCATCAGTTAATTTGACCGAGCGTTCAAAAGTAGTGTGCATCCGAGGATCCATTACCTTTATTCATTACATCTCTAGGGGTCAAGGGACGTGAAACCACAATGGTTATCCCTCACCAACAAAGGAATGAGGCAGTCATTACCCTTTCAAGCAAGTCATGACAAGCCAGTGTCACACGATTTGTTCAACAAAAATCAAAGAAAAAATAATAATAAAGCCCGCTAAGTCGAAAAATGTGTGAAAACATATGACTTAGGCAAAAGTTAGGGCATCCCGCTGGACTTCAAAATCGAAAAATTCAAAAAAAAACAGTCCAGGCAAAAGTTAGGGAATAAAAATCTGAGAGAATCTTCCATGAGAACAAAGTCGTGTGACTACAGACACAAAGTCAGAATGGGTGACTGTTACTCCAAGAAACCTCATTGGTGCGTAAACCATCAACGTCATTGGTTCCTCAATCATTACAAAACCCTTGTGAGAAGCGAGCGCTTAAGTCGAATTAGCTGAACATAGGACTGGAGAACACCAAGGAGAATGGGTGGGCACATATAAATTTTGAGCCATAAAATCTTTCCTTCTAAAACCGTGAACCAGACCACGTTATAACCCTTGAAAGTCCTAATTGAATCAGGTTCAATTCTGAAAGCATACTACGACAAGGTTGCGTAAACTGACTCCTAAAGGTTTGCTAATTCAGCACTACGTTTGGACTAATCGTCCATTCGTCACACACTGTCACAGCATCAAAATAAATAAATTTTCAAAAACTTGCATGTGTACTGCATTAAAATTACCATTTGTGAATGTACAGTTGTAATTGCAAGTCAGCCTGTGTCATCGGGAAAGTTCCTACAAAGAGCAATCGCAAGGGAACTTGGTCATTCAACAATGATGACCACAATCAAGAGCATCTTGTCAGCCTATGAATCAGGGGCATGTTATCCAGTGGTTTTGTTGACCAAGGAATCCGTCAGGGTAAAGAGAGTTCCCAAGCATCAGTTGACCGAGGGACGTCATTCAAAGTCAGTTGATCAGAGCTGAATCTGCCAAACAGGGGCAGGCCAAAGATATATTCTTCCAATGCTCAGTCAGAGTGAGTCAAGTCGCTTCCACGCTCGTACCAGGGCAGAACACTTCCAGAGATCACTAAGTGCAACTCTCCTCGAGAGGACATCCAGGTCCGTCGTTCCAGGAATTGGATAATCAGCAACAGTCTGTTCAGAGACTCGCCCAACAGGGGCAAACTTTAGCTATGCAGAGCAAGTATCAGTAATCTCGGAGTTCAGGACGAGTGTCGGGAAATCATGCTATCCGCCGTCGCCTTTGTCACCCTTCTCAACCAGAAGCCTTGTCACCTATGACTTCTTCCCCATCCTCGGGAGTTCTTATAGCCTTTCATAATCATTGCATAAATCATTTGCATCTCTAGAGCATATGCATCATCATTGCATTGAGCATAACCCTCGTAACATCAGATCTCACATCCAGGGCCTCGTAACCCCAACTTATCAACCTTTCAAAGTCCAGTTCCCGTCTGGCAAAACTTTTCAAAGTCCAGTTCTCGTCTGGCAAGCCTTTTTAAAGCCCAGTTCCCGTCTGGCAAACCCTTTTAAAGTCTAGTCCTCGTCCGGCAGACAAATCCAAAGTCCAGTTCTCGTCTGGCAAACCCCTTTCAAGTACCAGTTCTCGTCTGGTAGGCGAATCTTTTAACCAGTTCTCGTCTGGTCACCTTTTCATGTAACCTGTTAAACACCAGTTCCCGTCTGGTAGTCATTCTTTTTTCAGAGTCAATTCCCGTTTGACAATGAACACCCCGAGGAGTCAGTTCTCGTCTGACGACCTATTCTTTGCCCATCAGTTCTCGTCTGTTGGCTTACCTTTAATAAACCAGTTCTCGTCTGGTAATTCACCTTTAAAAGTCCAATTGCTTGGCAACCAAAATATATATATCTATCAACCTGGCCCTAGCGCCCAACCATCCTTGTTTCATATCCTTGGCATTGAGCATACGTCTGCATTGTACATCATTTGCATTGCATCTTCATACCGCATGGTTTCTGTTTTAGCTCTGATGTGGGGCAAGAATCGTTTCAAGACGTAATCTGGGGCAGTTATCTCAAGACTTGTTGAATCTCTGCGAGAGTTTGAAGACACTGGGACAATTCTGGATGCCAAGTCTTCTGTAAAATCCTCTGAAGACGATCTTTTTATGGATGATGCAGTATGGTATAATTGAGGAGTTGAGGGAATGTTAGTTCACTCAGGATGATCAATAATGCTTTTGTTGAGCTCAGAAGTTTGAAGCACTGTGTTAATTCTCAGGGAATGTCAGGTATTTATTTTACCAGCAGGGCATTGGAAGTTTATTTCTTCCCCGAGCATAAAGATCTTCTTTTAGCCGACAAGGTTCCCTCATGAGGAGTTGGTTATTCACATTCAGTCAAAGCCAATTTTTCATTGGCATATCTTCCCAGCACAGTTGTCATGATATACTTGGGGCATATTTTGATTCTCCAGCAAAGTCTCTCCTCAGCAGAGCACTGCCAAATATTTTTCTCAACCATGCCAGAAGGTTGACATTCCCAGCTGAGTTAGAGCAGATGATAACCCCAACAGAACTTCAAGGCTAAGTGAATCGTTCTCATCCCCAAGCGGACTTATCTGTCCACAGTGAAGTTTCCCCAACAGGCAGCTGAAGGCCTTGCTTCCCCACAAAGTTAGAATTACCAGAATTCCCTCCTCAGCAGGATTGTGTGGTCAAGCATCTTCCCTAGCCAAGTCTAAAGATGATCTTTCCCCATAGAGTCATCGGGATTCTCATTTCCAAGGGATTTCCCCAACAGATTAAGAAGAAATTCTCCCCAGTGGAGTCAGGGCAGGATGATCAGATCCTCAGCAGATGTTCAAAGCAGTTAAACGAAGTATACCTCACGCAGAGTCGTCTTTCCTCCAGTGAAAACCTCTCCGACAAGCATCAGGTTGCCAACACTTCGTTCCCATCAGAGTTAAAAGCTTTCAACCCGTCAGCAACATACAGAATGCTCCCAATTTCCCCAACGGAGAGTTAAAGCTAAAACAGTTGCCTCGCATTCCCAAACATCAGCATATACTCTTTGTGGCACCCGTCCGTGTCATATCCCCAGCAGAAAACCAAAGACATCCTCTTTGCACTCACAGATACTCTTGTATATATAACTTTCTTGACATCCGTCCATGTCACTTTCCCCAGCACAGTATTATAAACACTTTGTATACCAGATATTTGTTCATATTATACTTTTCTCCTTTTGACACTCGTCCGTGTCACTCTCCCCAGCAGATAAACACTCATCTATACAGTACTCATACTCACTACTCATTGGTACGCCTATACAGATACTCGTCCGTATCTTGTATATACCATTCATATCCCCACAGATTCGACGTTGGTCCTTGTTCTTTGTTAACCAGTTGGTACTCGTCCGTACCATCATCTCAGAACATGCTTCAAGTGTTTGTTTCTACCTGATACTCGTCCGTATCATAGTCTTAGGGATGCTCGTCCGCATCTTTAATCCATACACCGTGTCAAACACTCATGTCTTCTTGAATATAGATACTCGTCTGTGTCTACTATTCCCCAGAAGGATTCTTTCAGATTCAACGCTCGTCCGTGTTCTCTGTTAACCAGTTGATACTCGTCCGTATCATCATCTTGGAACATGTGTCAGCTTGTTTCTACCTGATACTCGTCCGTATCATAGTCTTAAGGATGCTCGTCCGCACCTTAATCTATACACTAACATCTAAACCCTTATACCTTTTTGGATGTAGATACTCGTCCGTATTTACTTTCCCCAGTAGGTCACCAACAAAGCAAATTTTCCTTTTTATCTGACACTCGTCCTGTGTTATGATAAACCTTGAGAGCAGCCGTCCCCTGCTGAGTGGTCGTCCTCCACTTCTTGATGGTCGTCCTCCATCATGCTCGTCCGATGGCCGTCCCCATCGTTGACCTTTTCTATCCGATGGCCGTCCCCATCGTCGATATTTCCGGCAGCCGTACCCTGCCAGGTGGTCGTCCTCCACCTTTGATGGCCGTCCCCATCATATTTCTTTTATTCCCAACAGAGCAGCCGTCCCCTGCTAGGTGATCGTCCTTCACCTTTGATGGCCGTACCCCATCATCTGTTTATTTCATTTATTCTTTAACCCGATGGCTGTCCCCGTCGTGGTCCCTTTTCCTTTTTAACCCGATGGCCGTCCCCATCGTTGGTTACTTTGCTTTATGAACTTGATGGCCGTCCCCGTCATGTTTCATTGATCCCCAGAGAATTTTACAGCTTTATCCTGATGGCCGTCCCCATCATAATATCACTTTCCCAGCTAGTCGGCCGTCCCCGTCTTAGCTTTACCTTTTATCCCCAGCATGTCGGCCGTCCCCGTCATTGCTTTATTTTACACACTCATCCCAGCATGTCGGCCGTCCCCGTCATCGCTATTTACCCAGCAGTCGTCCTCTGCTTGACGGTCGTCCTCCGTCGCCCACACCTTACAATATACTTTGTTTTCTTATACAATCTATATCCCTTTTCTTCTTATTTCTGTGAGTGCAAATTTCGGGGTCTTTTTGGTATTCAATCACTGTTTATCTTGAACGTCTAATAGCCGTTGCTCTCATCCTTTTCAGATTAACAATTGCTTGAATAGGGGCAGCTGTAGACACCCTAAATTTGCCCTCTGATTTTCTTTCTTCGCCTGTCTTTCTTTTGCATCTCATTTACATTTCCATTTGGTCATTAACATCTAGAATTCATACCATTTGCATAAGCTCCTGAGACATGGGATCACATTTTCTGAAGAATTTGGGTTTCACATTTTTATCTGCGGATTATCAGAGAATTCAAAGTTTCAGCTATACAACCATCAGTGGCATCATCCTCTCATTACCCATGTTACAGAATCAGGGTTTATTTCCTTGATTATTTTGGTTCTCAAGGATTTCACGTTTGTAAGGACTTTTCGTCGATTCATTTGGTTCGTCATCATGGAATTCTGTTCCATCAATTTACAAGTTGTTCATTCATGATCCAATTCAGACAAACGTTTGACCTAATTTGGTCAAATTATCAGAAGTTTACTTCAGTTGCAAGTTACTTACCTCAGAGCCCCTTTTCTCAGGGAATGCACATCCAAAGTCAAATTGTGGTGTGTGAAATCCATCAGATTTATCAAGTTGTGATTCATAAGGAGTGTTGGATCATTTTGTTTGGTTGAACAGTTCATTAGTGGTCCATCTGTGGTTTTATTTCCCAGAGTTTGATCTAGGAAAATTCAAAGTGGTTCATGTGTCGGTGGAGATTCAGAGGACGTTTAATTCAGAGGTTTATTTGCTTCAATGGCAAGTTATTCAGTGATTCGATAGTGGTCCATTTATTTTGATCAGAAGTTGTCGGTGCGAAAGTTTAGGTGTGGTCAAGGTTTGTATTGAGAATGCGATTTTGGTTTTCATTGAGAATTAAGGAATTTGGAGGAGTATTCATTCACGTGATCGACTGGCGGGTTGAGATTAAAGTTCAATATCTACTCATTTCACCTTAACCATTTTTTTTCCCACATCCATAAGTCCATACTCTTTTATATATCCATTTTCAAATCCAATTCATTTTTAACCCTTTATCCATTTCCATGATTCACATTATTTAATTAAACATTCTTCATAAGCCAATTTCTTGACCAATTTCATTCTAAATCCACTTAAATCTTTCTCACTCCATTAACCTTTTCAAATTAGTCAAATTTCTGTTTTTAATCTTTTTCCGATTTTATTCATTCATGTCACAATATTAAACACTAAGTCCATGCATCCACTCTCCAATTATTAAGTTTAGTGATTCATAATCCATATACCATTCTTTCTTAAAGATTTTTTTTGTTGTTTGTTTTTCTTGAGTCCATCATTTTCCTTCTTCCATTTTTTTATATACAAGCCCATTTAATCTATTGGTGAGCCCATTATCCAAGAAAGTCATAGGTTGACCTAGGTATAAATAATAAAGTTTGGATCCCAAGACCTAGACACTCAAAACCAAAAAGTGGCGCCTCTTTCTTTTCATTTTTCTTTTTACAACTTTTCTAAAACTTTTCTAAACTCACTCTTTTTTCTTCAAACCATACACTCACACCAATAATCTCCCTTCACCAATCCCCACACACAAACAGCAATGGCAAATGTGTTTTCAACAAACCCAGCACCGCAACAACAAACAACATGACCAACATCATCACACCCATTCACGCACAAAAAACCTCCCCATAACTCATTACGAAAACAACAAAACAACAAAAATTTGTAATCCTCAGACCTTCCATCACTCTGCATACGTTTTCCTTTTTAACAAAACCTCACCCAAAAGAAAAAGACAGCAATAACCAAAAAAAACACTCTCACCGCTAAAATCCCCCTTCAAACACAGCAGCAACAATATCCAGCCTTCAACAAACCTTTGCACTCAGCATCCATCAAATACCAACACAAACCTACAATAACCAAACAGACCATAAAACAGAACAACACACAAGCCATAAAAACCACAACTTCATAAAACCGTAACACACAGCCCAACAGCGTCATCACTCTTCAACAACTCTGCCAAAAGCCAAACTTGCCGTTTTTCCCAGAAAACCAAAAGAAACTCGTGAACACCAACTCCTCTTTCAATCCGCCGCTCAAACTGCATCCAACACAGAAAAGAAACCCTGCAAACAAACCCAACTCTCAACACACTTCATTCACCCAGCTTCAAACCAACTCATTAATCCTCAACATCACCGAAACATCAACAACAACCAACAAACACCTCTAAACCCTTCACCACCTCCACTAACCCGCAAGCAACAGCAACACCACAAATGCAACCTGCTTCAGCCTTTCAATCAACAATCAAACCAACACCAGCATTTCACAAAACAACAGCAACAGAGCTGAAACAGAAACAAAATACAGAAATCAAAAAGAAGAAGAAGAAGGAGAGGAACTTGACGGAATGTTGAGATGTAAAGAATCAACCAGATTGAGTCGGGACAAATCGCGGTGAGAGATCGAAGACTTCGTCAGATTCCGTCGACGGCTTGGTCTGTTTCTTCTTTCTTTTTTTTCAGGTCGCGACAATCCAGACGGAGGGAGATCGCACTAAACGAAGGAAGCCATGGTGAATCGAAGCTTTGAACACCAACGGAAGCCTTGTGCGACGGTGCTCATAGGCGACGGTGCTCATAGAAGAAGAAGAAGTCGCCGCTGCTCGAGCTTTGCATTGAGGAAGAAGGACCTTGTTTCTTTTCTTTTTGTCTTGTGACGCTGATAGATTTTGCTTTTTCTTTGTTTTTTCATTTTATTTTAACCCCATTCACCGATAGTTTTTATTTTATTATTATTGTTTTTTAACTTTTGTTTTTTATGTTAAGGAAGATCTTCATTTGGTTGTTGCTGATGGGCCATCGTTAAGCCCATTCCGATGTTTGATTCATCTACCCACCTTCAAAATCCAACACCCCATTCTCTTGTTATCTTTTATTTTTTTTGAGTAATACTTGTTAAGTTTAGTTTATAATTTTGCTAACCTTTGTTTAAAATTTTAATTAGTAATTTCAATATAGTTTTGATTTTAGTTTCAATTAATTTGGTTTAATAGGATTGTATTTGGTTTTGGTTTTAGCTTTGTGTTTGATGCTTTGTAGGCTGTTTGCTCGACTTCGATAATGGTGAATGTTGCTCGATGACAGCCTTAGTGACTTATTATTTTCATAATCTTGTATGAACTAATCGAATCCCTGGATGCAAATTGCACCTAAGCTTTGATGTCGTGCGGACTAATCTCTTGGATCTAATTCTGTTTCTCTTTGTTGGTCGTTTTGGATGCGAATGCTCATACTTGATGCCCTGATAATTAACAATTGCGCTTGACTGTTGAATCTGTTCTGGGCTTGATATTTCTTCTTGAGTTTCTTTTGTTCATATTGAAGAGGCAACGGACCGTCTCCGTTAGGTAACACTAAGGCCCGATTTTAATTATCGCATGCTGTTGCATCTGGAAGTCCTACTGGTGTAGGCTCTGTTTGTTCATTATTCATCTTATTTCCATTTCGCATTCTCATCTCTTTATCTCATTTCATCTTCATATTACATTCTCATCTCTTTATCTCATTTCATCTTCATATTGCATTCTCATCTTCTTATCTTATTTCTAACTCATCTCATTCTCCTTCTTCCCACTTTCTTTCTTCAAGTGACTTGACTTCTTGAAAGAAGCAAGTCACTTTGCTTCTCTTGATCTTGTTCATCTGCTTCCTGGTGGCTTCATCTGAAGATTGTTCTTTCAAACCTCACAAACTTTAGGGACAACCAAGCATGACAATGAATTAGGGTTTTGATTAGTCTCCCCCATAGTTTTTACCTTTGTGTCTCTCTTTGAGTCCTCTCTTCTCACCTCATAATCAGGGACTAAACCCTAAAGGCTTCAGGGCTTTGTGATTAAGCTTATGCCTGCATCCTTCTCTTAGGATGGAGTGTATAACTTTAATCCTAAGTAATGAATCCTTAATGCGTTTAGATCTCTTAATCAATTCACATAATAATTATCAAGACATCACACTTGTAACTTGGGCCTTGCATTAGGGTTCTATTTCTTCCTTAATTGGTTAAGAAGGACTAACCCTAGTGTTAATGGACAAGTCCCCCTCAAGTTGTCTTACAAACCCTAAAAAACACTTCATCATCATAACCATTGAATAAAATCCACTTAATCAAAGGCCTGTTTTGTCATGAGTTTAATCTCTAATCATGGATTAAGTTGAGGAGCTTTCCTCAGCTTAAACACTCTCATCTATTATCCTTCTATTAGGATAGTGTAATGGGTTTGTTTAATCCCTGATTATGGCTTAACCTCATTACTTAACACTAAACAAAAACCACAAAAACATCTAAGTAATCACAAGTAGGTTAATGATCTTAATCCTACACCAAAGGTGATTAAGTGTGAGAATCTGACTTCACACTTAAGGTAATTCTCATTACCCCTAATCAGAGGGAAGATGTGATGAGTTTACTAACCCATTGGTTTAGGCTTAAACTCATTATCTTATGAAAAACTCCAAAAAAGAAATAAAAGACTGAAAACACAAAAACAAACAATAATCGTCTCCTCCGGGATTCTTTTCTCATCTCATTCACTCACAAACGAGAGCTCGCTTCTTCCGTCTGATGCAAGACAGTAAGCACCTGAGCCAGACAGGTCATACACTTGAGCATAGACAAGTAAGCAGTTCACAAGTCAATTCACCTTTCAGTCTCTTTGGGTCGAACTACGGTGTTCTGACTTCCTCATTGCACGAGAGGATACGTAGGCATAACTTAACAGTTATCGAACAAAAGTCTCTGTACATTCCCCCTCCTTCCAGTTTCTTTCTTTTAGCCTCATTATCATGAGCAATTCACTTCATTCCTGATCTCACACTGACACTGTACATTTATACACTTCACCTCTTTTACACTGACACCTGTACATATTGCTTTCCAGCTCTTTACACACAGATTGCACTGACACTACCCCTTTAAAACACAAATCTTTCAAGCGTGGATCCCGTCGAGTACGACGGACAATCTGGGTGCTAATACCTTCCCAGGTTGTAACCAACCCCCTTTCTCAGTCTCTCTGGTTCGCAAACCGTCTTATCCATCTTTTCCTAGGTCTATGCAGCATTACCTTTCCTTCGGGATAAAAATGCCTAGCTGGCGACTCTATTCATCCTCCAGTGGGTTCACGGCTGTGTGTTCTCACTGTTCCCCTCGCCGACCGTTCGCGTCTGTACCTTCATCTGACCCCGCGTCATTTGTCGGGAGCGACAACATGTACTATATTAGCAACCCACGGCGGACAGCTAGTTACAGCAAGGAACCCGGTGTCCCACTGCTTTTGTACCTCTTCTTTGATCTTCATTGCCATGTCTGGGCGAGTACGGCGCAGCTTCTGTTTAACCGGTGGGCAATCTTCTCTTAAAGGCAACTTGTGTACAACTGTATCGGTGTCCAACCCTGGCATATCTTGATACGACCAAGCAAACACATCCACATATTCTTGAAGCAGGTCAATCAGTTGTCTCTTCACTGAATCTTGCAGGCAGGCCCCGATTTTAACCTCTTTCACGTCTTCATTTGTACCAAGATTAATCGTTTCGACTTCCTCCTGATGAGGAGTGATAACCTTCTCCTCTTGTCTCAACAACCTGGCTAGCTCTTCAGGAAGCTCATATTCTTCTTCAACCCCTTCATCGACTTGATTGATTGGATTGTCAAAGTCATACAAAGTCATAGCCGTGCTGTTGTCGGTGCTATCTGGAAGGCACTCTCTGCAAGGGTTCAGTTTGTTCATTTTAGTGATTGATTTTAATCTTGTTTAGAAAAGTGAAACAAAGTTGTCATTTTGAAAACATCGCCATTTATTTTTTGTACAAAAAGAAAAATGGAACAACAGCGAGCGGAAAAAGAAAAAGACTCATTTGCAAAAAGATGTGTGATATTTCATTGATTAATCTTGTTGCACAAAAAGTACAGATGGCCCGATTACAAAATGAGTCTTGTCATCTTGGGCAAGATGCAAGACTTTGATGCATGCCATAAAAATACAGGAAATAATAATTACTCTGCATGAGTAACTCTTATAATTTCCTGGGAAGACCAGTTTGAGATACTGCTCCCCGGGATCTTTGGACGAATCCAGCTTTCCAGGTTGCGCTCTTCTTCCAGCTCGTCTTCCAAATTGTTGATAGCATCAGGGGTGAGCATCCCCCCACTAACAAAACCAGGTTTCTCAGCAGCCTCTGCTTGATTTTGTTGAGTTGGTCTGTAACCCAACCCAAATTTGTCCTTCTTCTCCTCCACAGATAAAACCTTGCCCCAGCCTTGGGCAGTTCCCTCTTCAACAACCTTTCGGGCTTGTTGATAAGATGCCATGGAGATTCCAGGTACAGTAGATGTTTCATTTACGTTCAGGGCCTCAAACCCTTGACTCATCGTTTCATGGATCTCCCCATCCATCTCAATATATTTGTAAGTAGCCATATGGCTAACAAAAATATCCTCCTCTCCACAGATAGTAACGACTTGGCCTTCCCACTCAAATTTTAGCTTCTGGTGAAGGGTAGACGTTACTGCGCCAGCGGCATGAATCCATGGTCTACCAAACAAACAGCTGTAGGCAGGCTGAATGTCCATCACGTAGAAGGCCGTTTTAAAAGTTTGTGGGCCAATCGTTACAGGCAACTCAATTTCCCCCAGAACCGATCTCTTAGAACCATCAAAGGCTCTTACTACCAGGTTACTGGGACGCAATGCCAATCCTTCATACTCTAGCTTCACAAGGGCCTTTTTAGGTAAGACATTGAGGGATGATCCTGTATCTACCAGCACATGGGAAAGGACTGCACCTTTACATTCCATGGTGATGTGCAAGGCCTTGTTATGGTTGCGGCCTTCCGTAGTCAAATCAGTATTGGTGAACCCTAGCCCATTGCTAGCATTAACATTTCCAACCACAGTTTCCAACTGATTGACGGTGATCTCTTCAGGCACGTAAGCTGCGTGCAAGACTTTGAGTAGTGCATTCCGATGGGCTTCGGAGCACATAAGCAATGATAGAATGGAGATCTTGGAAGGCGTCTGGTGAAGCTGATCCACTATTTTGTAATCACTCTTCTTGATGATTCTCATGAACTCATCAACTTCTTGATCAAAGGGTGTTTTTAAAGCTTCCTTAACAGCTGGATCTTCCTGCACCAGGCTCTTTCCTTTTGCCTTGGCAGCAGCTTCTGCTTCGGCAGTGGGTCTTTGTATTTGTGGAGCAAAGAGACGTCCGCTTCGAGTGAAGCCTCCTCCTCCTCCCACATTGTCTATTTGTGGTGCAGGTGTTGATGATTCAATAGTGATTTTCTGTCCTCCGCAGTATAGATCAGCACCGTAATGCCAGGGGATGGCATTACTGCTTTCATAAGGTATTAGCCCAGGCACTGTGACAGTGACTGGACTGATTGCAGCTGCAGAAGGGACTGTGATAGTCTGTGGATCATAATATATTGTGACCGGTGCTCTGACGGGAGTAGCACTTTGTGAGTTGTAGGCAGAATCATTTTCAGGATCATAATAAATCGTAACGGTTGAGACATCTTCATTGTTTGCTGCTGATGTTGTAGGAGACATTGTTGGAAGGATGGGTGTTGTTGTTGTAGGAGATTCAAAATGAAGTGGTGCTGAAGTTGTAGAAGGAATGTTCGTCGATATCTGGTCAGTTGAAATGACAGATGAAACATTTGTTGATAAAACTGAAGAGTTGTTGGGAACAATGGTTGTTGCGGTTGTAGGAGGTTCTGGAATTGTTGCTGATGAGATTGCTGGATTTGTTGGAATTGATGTTGTAATTTGAAGCAGGCCACTCTAGATGAGACCATCTATGCCATCCCTCAGGTTATCACAACCATTCACTGAAATGTTGCAGTAAGCACACCCTAGCTCACATCCCGGGAACATTTGACATTCGAGGAGTTGAGCTTTAATTTCTACCAACGGTGTCCGAATCTGACCCACACTGGTTATTAAATAAGACGGCTTGTCTTCTTCAATAGCATTGATTCGGGGACCACCATGGTGTGGCATAGGGTTTTTGTTAACATTTGGTGGTGGTGCGAAATTTAGAGCCTTAGAGTCTACCAGGTCTTGTACCTTCATGTGCAAAGCTCTGCACTTCTCTGTACTATGGCCAGGTGCATTCGAATGAAAAGCACACCTGGCGTTGGGGATCATAATTTCTTGGTAGACTGTTGGATCTGGAGGTGCCAATGTCCTTAGCTCAACTAGGTTGAGTTTCAGGAGTTGTGGCAGTAATGTTGCATAGGGCATAGGGATCGGATCGATCACCCTATTAGCTTGAGAAGGTCTCTGTTGGAATGGTCTCTGTTGATTGTTGTTGTTGGTGTTGTTGTAGTTTCTTAGAGGATACTGAGTCTGTTGCTGGTACTGAGGTTGTTGCTGATAATTTTGTTGTGGTGGTTGATAAGCTGGTTGTGGATGAGCTGGAGCGGGAATGGTGACTGCTGCCACAGACCTATGAACATATTGGGGTCTGCCTCTGCTGGCATGGATAGCATTGGTCTCACCAGTTCTTCTTGGGCCTACAAAAGGCTTTCTTGTATTGCTGGATGAGCTGGCACCGTTGTCAGAAATTTTGCCCATTTTCAACAAGCTCTCAATTCTCTCCCCAGCTATAACAACATTTGCAAAGCTAGTGGAAGAGAAGGCGGCTAGCCTGTCAATGTATGTTCCTTGGAGGGTGTTCATAAACATATCTGCCATTTCCCTCTCTGACATAGGTGGCTGAACAGCAGCAACCAATTGCCTCCATCTCTGGGCATACTCTCGGAACCTTTCGCTTGATGACTGTGACATTCCCATTATGAGGGTCCTGTTGGGTGCCATGTCTAAGTTGTACTGATACTGTCTGATAAAGGCCTCTGCCAGGTCCTTCCAGCATCTAATGGTTGCTCTTGTCAGATGAGAGTACCATTCTCTTGAAGCTCCCGTCAAGCTATCCTCAAAATAAAACATCCATAGCTTTTCGTCCATGGTATAGGCTTTTAGTCTCCCCAGAAATGATTGTAAATGGGTTCTGGGGCAGGAAGTCCTGTTGTACTTTTCAAAACAAGGAGGCTTAAACTTATGGGGAATCCTGACCCCGTCTACCAAGCCCATGTCCATAACATCAAAACCCAAAGAGTTTTGCAACCAGGAAGTCATAAGCTTCCTCCCCAGCTCCCATCACTGTGAACTGATCTTCCTGGGGGTCTTCTTGCAGCACCCTGCCTGCAGTGGCAGTCCCTTGAACATTTGCAGGGATGTTGACCTCTGGATGTAGGTGGGGTCCAAAGACTGGGGGATTGACATGAGGTTGGACTCTTTCATTGTTGCTTGTCCCAGCAGTCCCTGGATGATGATCTTCCTGATTCCTTCCTTCTACCAGTGCTCTCAACCTTTCCTGGCTTTGAGCCATATTGTTCATCACCTCCATAAATTGTGTCATCTGATTCCTCATTTCCAACCTCTCGTTGGTCATTTGATTTCTGACCTCTGTAAGGTCCTGCTGCATTTGGTCCATCTGTATGCCCGGAAGATTGTTGCGGGTGGGATATCTATGTGGACGGTTGAGTGGAAACACACGTCGTCGAGCAATAATTCCTGAGATCACAACAGAGTTAGTAACAAACAAACAAAAACCTACAAAACAAGGTAAAAGGTTAGTATGCAATGCAGTTATGCTTATTTGTTTCCAAGGTATCCGGCTTGGCACTTGGTTTTGACCCTTCCAGACCCTTGAAGATGCTTGTGATATTGCTTGAAGAAAACTCAGATGAAACAAACCAACACATATATATATTACAAAAAGTAAAATAATACATAACTTGTTTCTTTTTACAATACAAGCCCTCTGAGGAGTCAAAATACATCACAAGAAAATACATAGAATGAAAGCAACAACAAACAAAAGTCAAACACCAAGACCAAACTCATCCTCCTGAACTTCCTTGAGAAGTGCTTCAGTCACAAGATCAGCGGGACGCTCTGTAAGGTTCCTGATAAGGAGATTCCTGGTTGCAATAGCTGCAGTTAGCTTCTTGTGTCGACTCTGGTCCTTTGACCTCTTCACTCCAGCCCTAATCTTCAGCTCTGAGATCTCCCTCGGGGCTGCTGCCAGGGCTTCCTGTTGCTCTTTTGCACTAGCTTCCATCTGTTCAATCTTATCCTGAGTCCTTTTGTCCTCTTGAGTACGAGCTTCGGTGATTCTGACCCACCTAGCTTGACTCTCCTTCAGATACAAATCAGTCCTGGCCTTTTGGAACTGAGCTTCCTTGCAGGCATTCTTCAAGATTTGTTCTCCAGCCCTAGACTTCTTAATATAATCCTTTGACTTCTCAATTCTAGCCAAATGCTCTACCTTCAGCTTTTCTAACCTCTCAATATCCAACCTACCATCACTCCTCTCCCAGAGGGTCTTCTGTAGAGCCTGAGTCAACTTCTCATTTCTTTCTTTCAATTTTTCAAACTCCTCTAAGCTGACAGTGACAGGAGGTGGTGCTGAGGATGGTCCAGGCACATCTTCAACAGTGAAAGGCATTCCAGACATTTGGGCCCTTGCATGAGACCACTCATAGTACTGTGATGATGCCACATTGTTGCACTTCCCCAGAATGGTTACCCCTTTAGTCTTCACATTGTCCCAGGCCCAGGCTGCTTGCCTGACAACAGCCAGATTAGGCTTGATTTCAACATAAAGGGTTTCAGTCAGATCCTGTGCTCTGGGAGGATGGACTAATGCATAGCCCAGTTGTCTTTTGAATAGCAGAGGGTTATAATTGATGCACCCTTTCACTCCAATCAAAGGCACATTGGGAAATTGTCCACAACTTGTAATGATGTCTCTGCCCTTAGTACTCTGAGTACACCATCTGATATCATCTGAGGTTAGAGCAACAAGCCTCCTAGCCCAGTTTTTCTGCTGGTGAGGGTTCAGGAATGCATCAGTCTTTGGCAAATGTCTGAGTAGCCAAGTATAGAACAAAGGAGCACAACATCTCACTAATCTTCCCCTTTGCTTTTCATTCCTTTGATGGACAGAGTAGTAAAGATCTCCCAGTAAGGTGGGCATTGGGTTTCTCAGGATGAAGAGATGGATTGCACTCTTGCTAACAAACCTAGGCTCATCTGCAAAAAGAATGACCCCATATATGCTAAGGGCCAATAGAGCACAGACTGCCTTCCACTCCCCTAGGGAGGCCTTCAGACTAGCCTGAGAAGTCAAGAAATCCAGATGGAAACCAGAGATTCCAGCTTTAGATGTCAAATTCTGCCCAATCAGAACTGGTTCTAGGTGTAATGCTTTGGCTATCTCCTCATTACTTGGGAAAGCCATCTCAGGGTTGAAAGGGATTCCACCCCTGATGGGTACACCAACCAACGATGAGTATTCCTCCAACAAGGGTCCCAACTGAAAATTCTGAAATGTAAAGCACCTCAGGGGAGGGTCATAGAACTGCAGGCAGGTATGTATCAAGCTCCTCTGTGAAGGGTCCAAATCCATAACCACATCAAAGATTCCTCCATAATGTTCTCTAAAAAGTGGTATATGGTCTGGAGTAATCAGGGTCTGAATCCTCCTGATGCTAGCTAGTTCAGGTTCAAAGAAGTGATAGGAGATGTTACTTTTCTTAGGTGCCATGTTGTTGAAGAATGGAAACAGGTGCTGAGAATAACACTGAAGATAGGTCTCTGACAGGCTGAAACTGATGATGCAGATAACTGATAACTGGAGTAGATACTGGTGAAGATAGGCCTATACTGATGATGGGGTCAAAACCAAGCCAAAGTGATAGGATGGATACCCTGAAAAACAAATAAACACATGTTAAAATGATGTAATGATGATGTATGCAAATGATATGCAAGGGTTTGTGACTGAGCTGAATCCGATCAAATGCTCTGATATGAGTCCCAGTATGTTCAAGAAATCCAGATGGAGGTCTATAAGTCCAGTAACCAAGGTGGGGGACTCAAATAAAGAGTCACATGTCCAGGGTTTTAGAATCACAAGAACTGTTCCAAAATGGAGTACTCTTAATCAAACAAAGTAACAGGGTATGTTGAGGTCAAGGGTACCTGCAAACCTGTAAACAGCCCAACCCCCTCACAGGTGGTGTTCTAAAACAAGGATCCTCACACTTGGATCAGTTATGAGAATTGTAAACACTTCTAACCCGGAGGTACAGTGTTTACAATAACCATAAAAGTTCCTCCTCTAATTCACCTCAGTTTCTGAAGGTCAATACTAAAGGTCATCCAGACTTAGCAGGCTTCCCAGATAGCCCTAGTACTGCAGGAAATCTGCAACACAGAGTTCTCAAGAAGAAACCCATATCTGAATCGTGTTTCATATTCCCGCACCAGACCGAGATGGAATGGGAAAGAATATGAACCACTCTAGCCTAGGTGTCACTCAAGTCCCAGGTATAGAACCTTATCTCTCAATAGAACCCCACCCACCAAAGCAAAACCAGATCCAGCCAGACAGCATGACAGTATGATATTATAAAGCTATAAATAAAGCAAATAAACAACTGTACATAAAACAGTAAATAAGACAAAACATACAAGCACAGACAACACCCCAGTAAACACAAATCAAACAAGCGCTAGGAGGAACCCACAAAAAGAACCAGAAGCCCTGGTTGCAGTATAAGGGTCCCCAACAGAGTCGCCAAGCTGTCGCTCCCGATAAATGGGAATGGCCCAAATAAAGGTACAGACGCGAACGGTCGGCGAGAGGAGGGTGTGAGAACACACAGCAGTGAACTCACAGGAAAAGAAAGAGTCGCCAGCTAGGCATTTTTATCCCGGAGGAAAGGCAATGCTGCATAGACCTAGAAAAATATGGATAAGACGGTTGCGAACCAGAGAGACCGAGAAAGGGGGTTGGTTACAACCTGGGAAGGTATTAGCACCCAGATTGTCCACCGTACTCGACGGGATCCACGCTTAAAAGATTTGTGCTTTAAAGGGGTAGTGTCAGTGCAATCTGTGTATAAAATAGCTGAAAAAAGATGTACAGGTGTCTGTGTAAAAGAAGTGTAAAGTGTAATATATACAGTGTCAGTGTAAGAACAAGAGTGAAATGCTCAGGAGTATGAGGCTTAAAGAATAAAGCTGGAAAGAGGGAGAATATTCAGAGACTTTTGTTCGATAACTGTTAAGTTATGCCTACGTATCCTCTCGTGCAATGAGGAAGTCAGAACACCGTAGTTCGACCCAAAGAGACTGAAAGATGAATTGACTTGTGAATTGCTTACTTGTCTATGCTCAAGTGTATGACCTGTCTGGCTCAGGTGCAAACTGTCTTGCATTAGACGGAAGAAGAAAGTTCTCGCTTGTGAGTGAGTGAGATGAGAAAAGAATCCCGGAGGAGACGATTATTGTTTGTTTTTGAGTTTTCAGTCTTTTATTGCTTTTGAAAATTTGTCATAGATTAATGAGCTTAAGCCTAAACCAATGGGTTAGCAAACTCATCACATCTTCCCTCTGATTAGGGGTAATGAGAATACCTTAAGTGTGAAGTCAGATTCTCACACTTAATCACCTTTGATGTAGGATTAAGATCATTAACCTACTTGTGATTATTTAGATGTTTTTGGTGTTTTTGTTTAGTGTTAAGTAATGAGGTTAAGCCATAATCAAGGATTAAACAGACTCATTACACCATCCTAATAGAAGGATAATAGATGAGAATGTTTAAGCTGAGGAAAGCTCCTCAACTTAATCCATGATTAACGATTAAACTCATGACAAAACAAGCCTTTGATTAAGTGGATTTTATTTAATGATATGATGATGAAGTGATTTTTATGATTTGTAAGACAACTTGAGGGGGACTTGTCCATTAACACTAGGGTTAGTCTTTCTTAACCAGTTAAGGAAGAATTAGAACCCTAATGCAAGGCCCAAGTTACAAGTGTGATGTCTTGATGATTATTAAGTGAATTGATTAAGAGATTTAAACACATTAAGGGTTTAACACTTAGGATTAAAGTTATACACTCCATCCTAATAGAAGGATGCAGGCATAAGCTTAATCACAAAGCCTTAAAGCCTTTAGGGTTTAGTCCCTGATTATGAGATGAGAAGAGAAGACTCAAGAGAGACACAAAGGTAAAACTAAGAGGGGAGACTAATCAAAACCCTAATCATTGTCATGCTTGGTTATTCCTAAGGTTTGTGAGGTTTAACAAGAAAGATCTTAAATGGAACCACCAGGAAGCAGATGAAAGGAGCCAAGAGAAGCAAAGTAACTTGCTTCATTCAAGAATTCAAGTCACTTGAAGAAAGAAAGTAAGAAGAAGAAGAATGAGCAAGCTCAATCTCAAACTCATACAAAAAAATGCAGCAAGGGTGCATGAAAGAGATGAAAAGAAAATATGAGAAGTGAAGGCAAATTCACTTCTCAAACAACTTACCACCTGAAATGTTAGTGAAAGGAATGCAATGCAGTGAAAAATGGGGTGGAATGGCATGATGAGAAACAAAACCAGAAGCACATACATGATGCTAATGATGCTATGAGATGCTACAAACATGAATCAAGGCATGGGGATAATCACATGAACAAATGGATGCAAATGGAGCAAGTTAAGAACCATAATCATACATGAAAAGTCATGAGATGCATATGGCATACAACATGGCAAATACAAGATGCAATGATCAAACATGTTTTCAATATGTCTTAAGATGTCACATGAAACACATGGAGGCACAAAATGTCATAGCAAGTCAAGGTATGAATGCAAATGCAAGATGGATGAATATGGAAGCCCAAATTAGGGTTCATGATCAAAGCATCAAACACAAACCAAAATCAGAAGCAAACATCAATATAAAAAATTGAAAATGCACTCAAAGGATCCCTAATACTATACTAACCCACTTCCCAAAGGAGAAGTTTCAACTCCTAACCAAATTCAAGTTATGATTTTCCTAAGTTTTCTAGGGTTTTAGGGTTCCTTAACAAGAAAAATGCCAAACAAATGGAAAATGAAAGATCAAATCATGGCCATTTAATCTTACAAACTACATGATATGCTAAACACAATGCAAAAAGAATCAAAGTCCAACTCTTTAGGGTTAGGCAGAAATGATTTTTGGAAGTTTGGATCAAAATAATGCATCAAAATGATTTTAATTCCATGAAAAATTCTCAAAATGCATCAAGATCAAAAAAGAAATTTGGTTTGAAGGTTGGAAAATGTTTCTAAATGTTTTTAAATGTTTCATAAATTTTTTGGTGATTTTTGAATACCTAAAAGCATTTTTAATTAATTAATCCTCATTATTTAATTAAAAATAAACTTTTAAATATTTAAAAATACTTTTTTAATGCTAAAAATGAAAATAAAAATATTTTTGTGTTTTAAAGATTAATGAAACTCTTGACAGAAAATTTCATAATTTTTAAATGGTTTTTACTATTTTTTATAAAATGGACAAATAAAATGGAAAACAAATGAATTAAAAATAAAGAAAAAGAAAAGTAAACAGAATGGAAGGCCAGGATGGAGTCTGGGAGAAAAGGGGTTGACCACGCGCGCAATCCAGTGGTCCAAATTCAAACCGAAACTAATTAGGCTTATGAATTAATTAATTGAGATTAGGGTTTAATGAGTGCATCTGGGCCATTCAATCACGCGCCAAGTCAACAAAGTCAAGGGATCCAACGCTCAGCATTCAAACTGCACTAATTACAGGGATTAAACCCTAATTATTTTCTGGTGGCCGGAGAAGACTTCCGGTCGTCTTCTCCGGTGGGAACCCCACCTGAAAATTCCTAAAATCCTCAAAACGCAACTAAAATGAAATCTAAACAAACAGAAATCCTTCCCACACTTCACTGAATCAAAACCCTAAGCTAAAACTCATTTATCCTTCATCTATCTCATGAATCGAAACAAAACAAAATTTAGGGCAAGACTTTCAGAACACGATTAAACTCTTATTTCTCCACCATTTTCAAAACCAAAGACATAATCATGATCAGGGAGGCATGTAGAAGCTATTAAGAACTTAAAAATTCATTTCTGGAAAAAAGTTCTTGAGCTACCTGAGTTTTGAAGCTTTCAGTTTTGCAACTTTCTGGCCTCTTCTCTTAAACAACTTGCTTCACTTAAGAAGACAAGTTGATTGAAGAAAGAAAGTAAGATGAACATGAATGAGCAAGCTCACTAAAATACACAAGATAAAATGCAGTAATGATACACAAGAGGGATGAAAAGATATTGTGAGAAGTGAAGGCAAATTCACTTCTCAAAATAACTTACCACCTGAAAAGTTAGCAAAAGAAATGAGATGCAATGCAAATGAGATGAAATGCCATGGTACAAACCAAAACCAGAAGCATAGACATGATGTTAATGATGCTAAAAGGGGATGCAAACACAAGGCAAGACATGAGAATGATCATACAAGGATATGTGTGCAGATGAAGCATGCTTAAACCATGGAAGTTCAAGAAACGTTTATGAAATGCAATGGACATATAACATGGCAAATGAAAGATACAATGATCAAACATGATTCTAATATGTCCTAAGATGTATTATGAATCATTTGGATTCACAAAATGTCATGGCAAGTTGTTGGATGAAAGAAAATGAAATATGGATGCAACGGAAGGCACAAATTAGGGTTACATGCATCATGCAATGCAAAAATTCAAAACCAGAAGCAAATTACATGATAAAAAATTGAAAATGCAATCAAAGATACCCTAAACCTATACAAGCTCACTGCCCAAAGGAGGGGACCTAACTCTTAACCTAGTGAAAGTTATGATTTTCTCAAGTCAATTAGGGTTTTAAGGTACCTCATCATAAAAAATGCAAAACAAATTGAAAATGGAAGATCAATTCAAACCAATTTCACCCTATAAACTACATGCCATGAAGGATGCAATGCAAGAAGAACCAACATCAAACTCTCAAAGGTTAGGCAGAATGGATTTTTCAAAGTTTGCACAAAAATATTTCCTTAAAATGAATTTAATTCCATGGTAAATTGTCAAAATGCATCAAGAACTAAAAAGAAATTTGTTTTGAGAGTTTGATAATGTGTCTAAATGTTTTAAAATGCATTGTGAATTTTTTGGGATTTTTAAATACCTAAATGTATTTTTAATTAATTAATTTTCATTAACTAATTAAAAATAAACATTTAAATGATTTAAAAATAATTTTTTAATGCAAAAAAAAAATTAAAAATATTTTTGGGTTCTAAAAATTAATGGAATGCTTGACAAAAATTTTCAGAATTTTTAAATGTTTCTTACTATTTTAAATAATTCGTAAAAGATAAATCAAATTAAATGAAATAAAAATTGAATTTATGAGAAGTATGCAAATCTACTGGCTGAGATTCAAAGAGAAAAGGAGGGAATTGACCCGTGCGCATCTGGACGACCCACATTTGAACTGGCTGGATTAAATTAAATCTGATTAATTAATTTAATAAATTATGATTAGGGTTTTAATGAAGGATCTGGTCCATTCAAATGCGCGGGAGTCAACCCTGGTCAACTACATCCACGGTCCATATTTAAACTAAACCCTAAACGTAATTAATGACTTAATGACTTTCAGGTGGCCGGAAATGACCTCCGGTCATCTTCTTCGGCCACACCCCTCCCTGAAAACTGCTAACTTCTTCCCTAGGCCACTAAAATCCAATCTCTCTGCCCAGAAATGATCCCCATACATCATACATCAAGAATCAACAAACAAACAACATTTAAAACACATCAACAATGAGAATAGAATCAAAACAGTTTTAGGTCAAAAAATTTCAGAACACGAATACATACTCATTTCTCCACCATTTTCAAAACAAAACATACCAACATGATCAGTGAAGCATAGAGAATCATTTAGGAACTTAAAAACATGTTTCTGGAAAAAATGTTCTTGAGCTCACCTGAATTGAAGCTTTGATCTTTGGGACTTTCTGGCTGCCTCTTTAATCCAAAACGCCTCTAATGAACCTCCTGAGAAGCTTGCAATGCTTGGTTGGAGTTTCTTTTGGATGATTTGAGAGATTGATAGAGTTCTGTTCAGGAGGGGTGAGAAATCGTGTTTCTGCTTGGGGGGGTTTCAGGGACAAATGAGGATTGGGAAATGATCAGAGGAACATGTTGAGTGATTCTATGAAGTTTGTTTTGATATTTGTGGCTTGTGGGATGAGTTTCGAAACAAAATGCATAAGAGGTGAGTTTTTTGGAACTATGGCTTGTGAGATATTTCAGGCTGTGTTGTGTTATGTGTTGGGTTGCTTTTGGTACACATATCAATCCTTGATAGGTCAGAGAGTTGTTGTGGAGCAGTGTGATTGGTATGGAGCAAAATGCATAAAGTCAACCTTTTGTGTAAGAGAGGTATGGGCTATGGCAGTCAAGGTACAAGGCATGGCTTGGCTGCAGCTTGAATCAGGGAGAACCATGGAAATGGATTAGAGGCAATGCAGCAAGTGGATTAGGGTTTATGTGGCTTTTTGTAATTTTGTGATCTTTCGGCCCTTTTGTGATTACTTGAAGCATAAGTCATGAAAATGGGAGGTTCTTTGGTGCAATCTGATTTTTAGGTCATGATTCATGTTTGTGCAAAGGTTAGAAGTCACATTGAAGTCACATTTTGCCTTGGCAAGAGGTTTTGCAACTTTGCCTCTTTGGTGTAAAACTTGAAATTATGTGATTTTTCCCAACTTTGACAAGCCATAACTTTTGATCCAAAATGAATTAGAATGAGTTCTTGTACTTTTTGAAAAGGGAATGATCCATTCTACAAATTTCATGACCAAAGTTTTCTCATTTGAAGCATTTTTTAATCAATTTGAGGAGGTTGAAAAACATTCCCAAAATGGCAAGTTTACATTACAAGTCACTTTCCCAAAAAGGCAATTTTGCAAATGGCTTGAAATTCTTCAATTTTGTGAATTTCTAACATCTTCTATGATAAAATAAAGACCATACACATTCAAAATGATGGAGAACACCCTTTGGTTGGGTCATTGGGGTCCTTAGATGCCCTGATTTTGCACTGACTTGCTCAAGAAGTCAACTCTTGATCAGATGCCTTCCCCATTGAATTTCTTCATGAAAATTGATATGCATGATCCTCATAACATATAGAGACCAATAGAATCAAGAATGACTAAAAAATTTGGAGTTATGGCCTCTGAAACCAAAACCCTAATTCTAGGTCATTTGTGCAGTTAAACCTAGCTCTGCTTCCATGCCTTTCTCAGTTCTTATGATTCTTCGACTTTCTTGACTTTGTAAGGATGTAATATGATGCTTGAACATTCATGGACCTCTTTGAAGTGATTGATGACCTTTGGAGTGGCTCAAGTGGCTCAGGGATGGCTCAGATCATAAACCCTAGATGCAGATGACTTTGAATCAATGCAGTGAAGCAAATATGCAATATGAGATGCTATGATTGAACTTATGAATATGAAAAGATCACAAGCCATGGTGTGAATGGGTGAGGGCAAATTTGGGGTGTTTACAGTTAACCCTGGACAAGTGACTCTTTATTTGAGTCCCCCCACCATGGTTACTGGATTTCTAAGCCTTCATCTGGACTCTAGAACATACATGGGCTTATATCAAGACAGATAATCAGATCCAGCTTGATCACAAACCCTTGCATATCATTTTCATGTATCATCATTGCATCATTTAACATTTGTTTATTTGTTTTTCAGGGTATCCACACCATATCTGGTTTGGTTTTGACCCCTTCTTCTGCATAGACCTTTGCTTCATCAGTTATCTGCTTCAGCTATTTTCATCTTCACCAGCATCAGTCTGTCAGTGGCTCATTTCCAGCAACAGTCTGTGATCTTCATCAACACCTATCTTCAGTTTCTTCAGTAACATTCATTACTACTCCAAGGAAGAGCAACATATCCTACCATTTCTTTGAGCCTGTATTGACTGGTATCAGGCAGGTCCAGTCACTCATCACACCTGACCATATCCCACTGTTTAGAGAGCATCATGGAGGCATCCTGGATATGGTTATGGACCTTGACCCTTCACAGAGGAGCATGATCCTCACATGCTTGTAGTTTTATAACCCTCCTTTGAGATGTTTCACATTCCCAGACTTTCAGCTAGGGCCTCTGCTGGAAGAGTTTTCTTCATTGATTAGAGTACCTATCAGAGGTTGAGTCCCCTTTAACCCAGAGATGCCAGCTCCCAAAAATGAAGAAGTAGCAAAGGCACTGTACTTGGAGCCTACTTTGATTGAGAAAAGTATGACAACAAAAGCTGGGATCCCTGGTTTGCATTTGGACTTCTTGATTTCTCAGGCCATCCTGAAAGCTTCATTGGGAGAATGGAGGGCAGTTTGTACACTGTTAGCCCTCAGCATATACGGGGCTATACTGTTTGCAGATGAGCCCAAATTTGTCAGCAAGAATGCCATCCATTTGTTTCTTCTGAAGAACCCAATGCCTACATTACTAGGAGACTTTTACTACTCCATTCATCAGAGGAATGAGAAACAAAGGGGGAAGTTGGTTAGATGTTGTGCTCCTTTGTTTTACTCCTGGCTTCTCAGACACCTGCCTAAGTCAGATACCTTCCTGAATCCCTACCAACAGAAGAATTGGGCTAAAAGGCTCATTGCTTTGACTTCAGATAATATTAGATGGTGCACCCAGAGCACTAAGGGCAAGGACATTATCACCAGTTGTGGACAATACCCAAATGTGCCTCTAATAGGAGTAAAGGGTTGCATCAACTAAAATCATTTTTTGTTTAAGAGACAATTGGGCTATGCTTTGGTTCACCCTCCCAGAGGGCAAGATTTGGCTGAGACCTTGTATTGTGAAGTGAAACCTAATTCTGTTAGACGCTGTGGCGAGTGATCTAGAGGGGGGTGAATGGATCACCTCCTTGTTTTCAAGGATTTAAAACGTTTTTCAGAGTTTTCAAAGAGTTACGGAAACGAAGGTCCTGAACAAACAAGCGTATATTCTGAATCGGCCACTAGAAGACCAGACAAGCGATAACGTGCTGGATTTTACGATTGCGATGATCAAGGATTAAACACACAATATGAAAAACAGTTGAATGCACTTATCACTAAAGTTATTTCCAATGAATCGAAAAACAAATTAAAACGAAAGTAGAGATAGAGAAGAGAAACAATACGCCGAGATTTGGTAAGGAAGTTCCCCACGTTAGTCCTCGCGTGTGGGTACGTCTCCCTCTCAATTTCAAATCGAAATTGAGAATTCTTATATCAAAGTTGCTGAATCCGTCGATTACAAGGTTCGAATACAAACACCAAAATTCTAAACTCCTAGAATTTCCTATTGTATCAACCTCCACTTGATTTGAGCCCGATCAAGATTCCCTGCAAGTTATACAATCAATTCACCGGTTCCACGACCTATTTGCAAAATCCACCGATTCACAAAACTCTCGCTGCGGCTGAATCTGACTTGTAAACGTGACTCACAAAACCCTCAAGAACACGCCCGTTCTTGAAGGAAAACCCAGCTGGTTTTTCCTTGAAACCTTCTATCAATTTTCAACTCAGCTGGATCTCCGATCGTACCATTGAATGTTATCCCGAAAGCCTTCAATTCACAGAACAGCAAACACTTCCTTGTTTATGTTCTTGAATTAAGATCTTTGAGAAGATGATGAATATGTCTTTGATTCTAGGTTTCAAACTTGCTCAACATTGAAGTTCCAACACTCCAAAAACCCTATCTTGATGTGTTCTTCAATGCTTAATCACTACAAAATTCGTCTCTGCAATTTCTGTAATCTGTGATCTCTATTTCAAAATGAAACAAAAGGCACATATATGTATGCAGAATCTGTTAGACAAATAACAGAAGAATGAATCGATTCAAGCTTGGATGAATCGATTCATACTGATCAATTTTAAGAAAACAGAATTATTTAAACAGCATGAATCGATACATCATAAGATGAATCGATTCATTTTGCGAATTCCAGAAACTTTAAAACAGTATGAATCGATTCAAAATAAAATGCATTGATACATTATGCGAATTTCAGAAGCCTTCAAACAGCATGAATCGATTCAAGCTAGAATGAATCGATTCATTTTGCGTGTTTTTCCAAAGGATCAAAAACATTGAAAAACAAAAAGAATCAAAACTAAAGCAAGCATATTTGTTGATATGAAACAAACACAAACACTTAGAAAATTTATAATCAATCAAAAACAAAGGTTGCTCACAAATTCAGCTGTTGTCAGGCAAGCATCCTGGGCTTGGGACAACATCCAGACAAAAGGGATGGCAATTCTGGGAAGGTGTAATAATGTTGCTTCAGCTTAGTACTATGACTGGTCCCGTACTAGAGCTCAGATTACTGGAATGCCCTTCACCTTGGAGGACATACCTGGACCCTCTACAGTACAACCTGTAGCAACTGTCAGCCTAAAAGAATTTGAGAAGCTGAAGGAAAGGAATGAGAACCTATCTCAGTCTTTGAAGAAAACCCTTTAGGAAAGAAGTGATGCTCGTCTGGATATTGAGAGGTTGGAGAAGCTTAGGGTGGAACATCTCACCAAAAATGAGAAGACAGAGGACTACATCAGGAAAGCAAGAGCTGGGGAGCAAATATTGAAGAATGCCTACAAAGAGGCCAAAATTCAGAAAGCTAGGGCTGAGCACTATCTGCAAGAAAGTCAGGCTAGGTGGGTCAAGATCACCGAAACCCGTACACAAGAGGACCAAAAGACTCAAGCTAATATTGAACAGCTAGAGGCCAATGAGAGGAAGCAACAGGAAGCCTTGTTGGCAGCTCAGAAGGAGATCTCAGAGTTGAAGCTTAGAGCAGGATTGAAAAGAACAAAGGACCAGGACAAGCACAAGATGCTGACCACTGCCATTGCCACCAGGAACCTCCTCATTAGGACCATTACAGAGCACCCAGCTGGTCCAGTAACTGAGGCACTCCTGAAGGAAGTGAGAGAGGATGAGTTTGGACTAGATGTCTGATTCTTTGTTTGTTCTTGTTTCCATTTGATGTACTTTTCCTTTTATTGTATTTTGACCCTCCATGGGCATGTATTGTAAAAACAAACTATGTATTGTTCACCATTTGTAATATATTTTAGTTTGTTTCCATTTGGGATTTTCTCTCAACAACATCAAGCATCTTCCTCGAGGTCTGGAAAGGTCAAAACCAAGAACCAAACCGGATACCTTGGAAAACAAATAAGCATACTGCATTGCATACTAACTTTGTTTTATTTTGTAGGTTTTGTTATTATTTTTGTCTCTAACTTTGTTGTGATATCAGGAAAAATTGCTCGTCGCCGAGTGTTTCCTGTCAACCGCGCGCACCGGTACCCGACTCGTAACAACCTTCCCGGTATTCAAATGGAACAAGTACAACAGGATCTGACTGAGGTCAGAAATCAGATGGCTAATGAAAGAGTGGAGATGAGAAATCAAATGACTCAATTCATGGATGTGATGACTGGCTTGGCCCAGAGTCAAGAAAGGATGAGGGAATTGGTGGAAAGACAAACTCCCGAGGAACCTCATCTTGGAACAGGAGGGACTAGTAACAATGAGCGGGGCCAGCCTCGTATTGACCCACCAGTATTTGGACCTCATCTGGATCCAGAAGCTAACATCCCGAGAAATGTACAAGGTAATACTGCTGGAGGGAGAATCTTGCAAGAAGATCCCCAAAAAGAGCAGTTTACTATTATGGGAGATGGAGATGAAGTTTATGACAGGAGATTGGATGAAATTGCTGAGAAGTTGAGATCTTTGGAGTCTCAGAATTCCTTAGGCTTTGATGTGGTGGATATGGGACTAGTGGATGGGGTGAGAATTCCCCACAAATTCAAACCCCCGTGCTTTGAGAAATACAATGGAACCTCTTGTCCACGAACTCACCTGCAGTCTTTCCTGGGAAGACTTAAAGCTTATACTATGGATGAAAAGTTGTGGATGTTCTACTTTGAAGACACTCTGACTGGGGCTTCAAGAGAGTGGTATTCGCACTTGACCAGAGCTACCATTAGATGCTGGAAGGACTTAGCTGAAGCCTTCATCCGGCAATATAAATACAACCTAGACATGGCTCCCAACAGGACCCTTCTGATGGGAATGTCTCAATCTTCTAGAGAGAGCTTCCGAGAGTATGCCCAAAGGTGGAGACAACTTGCTGCTGCTGTCCAACCACCCATGTCAGAGAGGGAAATGGCTGACATGTTCATGAATACATTACAAGGGACCTATATTGATAGACTGGCTGCTTTTTCTTCTACCAGTTTTGCTGATGTGGTCATAGCTGGTGAAAGAATTGAAAGCCTCTTAAAGATGGGAAAAATTTCTGACAGTGGTGCAATTTCATCTAGCAATCCCAGAAAGCCTTTTGTGGGCCCCGGAGGGCCGGTGAAACAAATTCCATTCATACAAGCAGGGGCAGGCCTCAGTATGTACACCGGTCAGTAGCAGCAGTTACCATTCCAGCTCCGATTCCTCAACAACCAGCATATCCTCAACAACAACAACCACAATATCAACAACAAGTTCATTATCCGCAACAGAGAACCTACAACAACAGCAACAACAACCAACAACAGCGTCCTTTCCAACAAAGACCATCACAGGCAAACAGGGTAATTGACCCAATCCCAATGCCGTATGCTGCACTCTTGCAACAACTCCTGAAGCTCAACCTGGTTGAGTTAAGGACATTGGAACCTCCAGATCCCTCCAATATGCCGAAGAACTATGATGCCAATGCCATGTGTGCATTCCACTCAAACGCACCGGGGCATAACACTGAAAAATGCAGGGCCTTACAGATGAAAGTCCAAGACCTGGTGGACTCAAAAGCTCTCAACTTTGCACCTCCTTCGAATGTCACAAGGAATCCAATGCCTAGTCACAACGGGCATAGGATTAATGCCATTGAGGAAGGCAAACCATCCACCTTAATCACCAGTGTTGCACAAATTAGAACACCTTTGGTTGAAATCAAAGCTTAGCTGTTAGAATGCCAAGTGTTCCCCGGGTGTGAGCTCGGCTGTGGGTATTGCAATATTGCAGTCAATGGGTGTGAAAGGCTGAGAAGCGGCATAAATGGTCTTATTAAGGATGGTATCCTTCAGATTATGACAACGACACCTACAAATCCAACAATTCCTTCAACAACAATCCCAGATACTCCTACAACGTCAGCAACCATTGTTCCAACGGATTCTACTACAACTCCAACAACTGCTCAATCAATCACTTCAACGGACGCAAGTTCAGTTACCATTCCTGCTACAATTTCAGCACCCATCCAGTCAATAGTGTCTTCTACAACATCAGCAACAATTGATGAAAGTGTCTCAACGGTTACCATATACTATGACCCTGCAAATGTTCCTACCAACAACTCACATAATGCTACTCCTGTTAGAGCACCAATTACCATATACTATGATCCACACACCATTGTGGTCCCTTCTACAGCTGCTATCAGTCCAGTCACTATCACAGTGCCTGGGCCAGTTCCTTACGAAAGCAATAATGCCATCCCTTGGCATTATGGCTCAGATCTATACTGCGTGGGGCAGAGAATCACTCTGGAATCGTCAATTTCTTCACCTCAGATAGATAATGTGGGGGGAGGCGGAGGCTTCACTAGAAGCGGGCGTCTCTTCGCCTCACAAATTCCAAGACCTAATGCTGAAGCAGAAGCTGTTGCCAAGGCAAAAGGGAAGAGCATGGTGCAAGAAGAACAAGTTGTCAAAGAAGCTTTGAAGACTCCTTTTGATCAAGAGGTTGATGAATTCATGAGAATCATCAAGAAAAGTGATTACAAGGTGGTAGACCAGCTTCACCAAACGCCTTCCAAAATCTCCATACTATCATTGCTAATGTGCTCCGAGGCTCACCGGAATGCACTATTAAAGGTCCTGCACGCAGCTTATGTGCCGGAGGAGATTACTGTCAATCAGTTAGAGGCTGTAGTTGGAAATGTCAACACTAGTCATGGACTAGGTTTTACCAACACTGACTTGACAATGGAAGGTCACAATCACAACAAGGCTTTGCACATTACCTTGGAGTGTAAGGGTGCAGTTCTTTCTCACGTACTGGTAGACACAGGGTCATCCCTCAATGTCCTGCCCAAGAAAGCCCTTGTGAAGATGGAGTATGACGGGTTGGCGCTACGCCCAAGTAACTTGGTAGTGAGAGCCTTTGACGGTTCTAAAAGATCAGTTATGGGAGAGATAGAGTTACCAATAATGAATGGCCCACATGTTTTCAAAACGACCTTCTTTGTGATGGATATACAGCCTGCCTACAGCTGTCTATTGGGTAGACCATGGATACACGCCGCCGGCGCCGTGACGTCAACCCTTCACCAGAAGTTAAAATTCGAGTGGGAAGGCCAAGTCATTACTATTTGTGGGGAGGAGGATATCTTTGTTAGCCAGCTGGCTACCTTCAAATACATTGAGATGGATGGGGAGATCCATGAAACCATGAGCCAAGGGTTTGAGGCCCTTAATATTAATGAAGCATTTGCTGTGTTGGGGACTTCCATCACATCCTATCAACAAGCCCGGAAGGTTGTTGAGGAGGATACCGCCCAAGGTTGGGGCAAGTTACTGCCCGTGGAGAAGAAGGAGGACTGATTCGGGTTGGGTTACAAACCAACTCGACAAGATCAACCAGAGGCTGCAAAAGAGCCCAAGTTTGTCAGCGGGGGGATGCTTACCCCGGATGCTGTGAATAGCTTGGAAGATGAGTCAGAAGACGAGCGCAACCTTGAAAGGTGGATACGTCCAAAGACCCCAGGGAGCCATGTCTCAAACTGGTCTTCCCAGGAAATTATAAGAGTTACTCCTGCAGAGTAATTATTATTTCCTGTGTTTTAAAGCATGCATCAAGTCCTACATCTTTCCCAAGATGTCAGGACTCATTTTGTAATCGGGCCATCTTGTATATTGTGAAAAGATCAATTAATGAATATCAGGACATCTTTTGCAAATGAGTCTTTTCTTTTTTCGCTCACTGTTTTTCATTTCTCATTTTTTTGTACAAAAATAAAATGGCAATGTTTTTCAAAATGATAACTTCATTTTCACTTTTTCTAAATAAGATAAAACTGATCAATAAAATTAACAAATCTAAACCCTTGCAGAGAGTGCCCTCCAGACTGCACCGACAACAACACTGCTATGACTTCGTATGACTTTGACAATCCGATTAATCAAGCTGATGAAGGGGTTGAAGAAGATTATGAGCTACCCGAAGAGCTAGCCAGGTTGTTGAGACAAGAGAAGAAGGTTATCACTCCTCATCAGGAGGAAGTTGAGATGGTTAACCTTGGTACAGAAGAAGACTTGAAAGAAGTTAAGATTGGGGCCTGTCTGCAAGATTCAGTAAAAGAGCAACTGATTGACATGCTTCGGGAGTATGTGGATGTTTTTTCCTGGTCTTATCAGGATATGCCAGGGTTGGACACTGACATTGTTATGCACAAGCTTCCATTGAAAGAAGATTGTCCGCCAGTAAAACAGAAACTGCGCCGTACTTGCCCTGATATGGCAATGAAGATAAAGAAGAGGTACAGAAATAGTAGGACGCCGGTTTCCTTGCTGTGACTAGCTATCCGCCGTGGGTTGCTAACATTGTACCTGGGCCTAAGAAGGATGGCAAGGTGAGAATATGTGTGGATTACCAGGATCTGAACAGAGCCAGCCCGAAAGATGACTTCCCTTTACCTCACATTGATGTATTGGTCGACAATACGGCTCAGTTCTCGGTGTTCTCCTTTATGGATGGATTTTCAGGATATAATCAGATCAAGATTTCACCTGAAGACATGGAGAAGACAACTTTCATCACACCCTGGGGCACATTCTGTTATAAGGTGATGCCATTCGGACTAAAGAATGTTGGTGCCACTTATCAACGGGCTATGGTGACATTATTCCACGACATGATCCACAAATAAATTGAATGTTATGTGGATGACATGATTGCCAAGTCCCTCACAGAAGAAGACCACCTGGTAAATCTGTTGAAGTTATTCAAGCGTCTGAGAAAGTACCAATTGAAGTTAAACCCCAACAAATGCACATTCGGGGTGCGATCCGGTAAGCTGCTGGGATTTATTGTAAGTGAGAAAGGGATTGAAGTTGACCCTGATAAAGTCAAAGCCATTCAAGAAATGCCTGCACCGAAGACTGAGAAAGAAGTTCGGGGGTTCTTAGGTAGATTGAACTACATTTCACGGTTCATATCTCACCTTACTGCAACCTGTGAATCCTTGTTCAAGTTGTTGAGAAAAGAACAAACGGTCAGGTGGAACGAAGACTGCCAGAAGGCTTTTGACAAAGTCAAGGAATACTTACAAGAGCCTCCAATCCTTATGCCTCCAGTTGAAGGAAGACCTCTAATAATGTACCTAACAGTATTAGAAGAGTCAATGGGGTGTGTGCTGGGCCAGCATGACGAGTCTGGTCGAAAAGAGTATGCAATATACTACCTAAGTAAAAAGTTTACCGACTGTGAACAACGTTATTCACTGCTCGAGAAAACTTGTTGTGCTTTAGCGTGGGCTGCTCGCCGACTGAGACAGTATATGTTTACCCACACTACCTTATTGATATCCAAGATGGACCCAGTTAAGTACATTTTTGAGATGCCAGCACTTACCGGACGGGTTGCAAGATGGAAAATGATTCTCACGGAATATGACATCCAATACACATCTCAAAAAGCCATCAAGGGCAGTGTGTTGTCTGACTATCTTGCTGAGCAACCCATTGATGATTACCAGCCTATGAGATTTGACTTCCCTGATGAAGACATCATGTTCATAAAAGCAAAAGATCATGAAGAGCTTGTTCACACTGAAGGGCCTGATCCAGAGGAAGAATGGACTATGATGTTTGACGGGGCTGTTAATATGAATGGTCGTGGTGTTGGTGCAGTACTCATTACACCTAAAGGAGTTCACATGCCTTTCTCGGCAAAGCTCACCTTTAACTGCACTAATGACAAAGCTGAATACGAAGCTTGTATTATGGGTCTTGAGGAAGCCATTGACCTCAGGATCAAGACTTTGACTGTGTTCGGAGATTCAGCTCTGGTAATTAATCAAACCAACGACAAATGGTACACCCACCAAGATCATCTGATACCTTATCGGGATTATACAAGGAGATTGCTTACTTTCTTCACAACAGTCAAGCTTGAGTATATCCCTCGAGATGAAAATCAGTTTGCAGATGCTCTGGCTACGATTTCATCCATGATCAAAGTTCAAGTTGCCAACTTTGTACCTCGGATTTCAGTATCCAAACTTGATAGACCAGCATACGTATTCTCAGCAGATGTTGTTGAAGATGATAAGCCTTTGTTCCACGACATCAAACGCTTCTTGGAGGATCAAACATACCCATCTGGGGCATCTTCCAATGATAAGAAGACATTAAGCAGGTTGGCTGGTAGTTTCTTCCTGAATGCTGATGGTTCCCTGTATAAGAGAAACTTTGATATGGTTCTTCTCAGATGTGTTGATAAGGCGGAAGCAGACTTGTTGATGCACGAAGTGCACGAAGGATCCTTTGGTACCCATGTTGTAGGGCATGCAATGGCTAAAAAGTTGTTAAGATTAGGCTATTATTGGATTACAATGGATGCAGACTGTTGTGCTTATGCTAGAAAGTGCCATAAATGCCAGATTTATGCAGATAAGGTGCATGTGACTCTGAATCCTTTGAATGTGATGTCTTCACCCTGGCCCTTCGCCATGTGGGGCATTGATATGATTGGCAAGATTGAACCGACTGCTTCAAATGGCCACAGATTCATCCTGGTTGCCATTGACTATTTTACCAAATGGGTTGAAGCAGCTTCATATGCAAATGTTACCAGGCAAGTGGTAGCTCGGTTCCTGAAGAGAGACATCATCTGCCAGTATGGAGTGCCCAAGCGAATCATTACTGATAATGGTTCCAACTTAAACAACAAAATGATGGCAGAACTATGCCGGGACTTCGAGATCCAACACCACAATTCTTCTCCTTACAGGCCAAAGATGAATGGCGTTGTTGAGGAAGCTAACAAGAATATCAAGAAGATTATGCAGAAGATGGTGGTCACCTACAAAGACTGGCATGAAATGCTACCATTTGCCTTGCATGGGTACCGTACATCAAACAGAACATCCACTGGGGCAACGCCATATCAGCTCGTGTATGGTATGGAGGCAGTCCTACCTGTTGAAGTTGAATTACCCTCCTTACGAGTATTGATGGATGTTAAGCTAAACGAAGCGGAATGGGTCCGATCCCGGTACGAACAACTGAATCTAATTGAAGAGAAGAGATTAGCTGCAATTTGTCAGGGACAGCTGTATCAGAAAAGAATGAAGAAAGCCTTCGATCAAAAAGTCAAGCTTCGAGAATACCAAGTAGGAGATCTGGTGTTGAAAAGACTCCTCCCTCCTCATACGGACCACAGGAGCAAGTGGACTCCGAATTACGATGGTCCATTCATAGTAAAGAAAGTTTAATCCGGTGGAGCACTGATGCTCAGCACTATGGATGGTGAAGACTTCCTGTCCCCTGTGAATTCAAATGCAGTTAAAAAATACTTTGCATAAAATGACCCGCTGGACATAAAAACAGAATGTAAGTCCAGGCAAAAATAGGGCATCCCGGCGAGTCAAAAACAGAATAAAAGACTCGGGCAAAAATAAGGGAAAGTAAATAAAAAATGTACACCCACTGAGTTGAAAAGCCGCATTGGACAACTCAGGAAAAAATGGGTATCCCGGTGGATTGAAAACCCGAAAGGGCGATCCACGCAAAATAAGGGAGTAAGCGAACAACTGCATTCTGAATTCGTCTGTATCACTTACAACATGGTAAGCTTCGAAAGGTTCAAGCTTCGGTCAGAATCAGCCTTCTTCAAAAGCAAGATGAGAAGAACGTCAATGTCATACAAGTCATGGCAAAAGGGAAGCTCCTTGAAGCGTCATCAACGTTGCCAGCATCTTTTTGTTTCTAAATTTGTAACAATCTCCTCATTTTAGGGGATCTGTTTCTTTGACTGTATTTTCCCATTCAGAAGCACATCAATTAATAAAATCAGATTTTCAGTCACATTTTGCCTCGTACATTTTATCTTTATTTGCAAAAATGTCTGATGTCCTTAATATAATGGTTGCATAACTACAGATGCGTCTTTTCTAAATTACATGCTTGCAGGAAATATATTTACTCCCGGGAGTGTCTGAACTCCTATGATGGAATCCAGTAAGGGATACCTCGAGATATTTGTACGTTTATTTGTCATAACAGGATTGCAGGTATTCAAAATACAATATGGGGCATGAAAGCTTCTCCCCAGCAAGCTGTCGAATCATTACTTCCTCAACATGTCTTCCAAACAGCATCATAATGGGCTTAGTTCCCCAGCTAAATTCATTATCCTCAGCAGGATCCCCACAGAAGCCACTAGGAAGGTCGTTCAGTGATCGATCCTCCTCAGCCAAGTGCAAAGATAGGGAACCATCCCCCCGCAAAGCTCCAGCCTCTATCCAGGAGAGCGATGCCTGAAGATCTCACAACAAAGGGAAGAAAGCTCCCACAAACCCCAGCTGGGCTCCTCATCACCAAGAACAGGTCTATCAACGATTTGTTTCCCCAAGCAGAATCGTATATGTCAGATCTACGAATAATATCACCCCGAGCTGGGATATCACTTCAAGCAGATCAATCAGAGATCTTCACAACAACGGGATCCGAATCAAGGATCAGTATCTTTGCATAAGCATAGCATTCGCATCATATTTTCCCTCAAAAGCGTAGCATTCTGTCTAATACGGAGCATTACAGAAAAAATCAAACATATTGCATAATCACACGTCATGTGTCGAACCAAACACTTGTAAACACTGACATTCCATCAACAATATACAAAATACGTCTCAAATTTCCCCAACAGAAAGCCAAAGCGTCCCCTTTGCACTCACAAAATCATGTTAATACACTCTCTTACACCCGTACGTGTCATGCTCTCCCCAGCAAGTTGAACACTCATATATGTCTCACTCGTGTTTACTTGTTCAGATACTCATCTTTATCTTGTATACACCACTTATCTTTCTCAGATTCGACACTCGTCTGTGTTCTTTGTTAACCAGTTGATACCCGTTCGTATCATCATCTCTGAGCATGCGTCAGCGTTTGTTTCTACCGATACCCGTCCGTATCAAAGTCTTAAGGATGCTCGTCCGAATCTTTAACCTACGCCAGCGTCAAACACTTATACCTTTCTCTCATTAAATGTAGACACTCGTCCGTATCTACTACTCCCCAGAAGAGTCCCCAACAAATCCTTAGCAAATTTCCTTTCTATCTGACATTCGTCCTATGTCATGATACTTTTGGCAGTCGTACCCTTCCAGGTGATCGTCCTTCACCTTTTCGATGTTCTTCCTTCATCGTTTCCCCAGTGGAGTCTCCATTATTGGAACCCCTTCCTATCCGACATTCGTCCTATTTCATGATATTATAGCAGTCGTCCCCTGCTAGGTGATCGTCCTTCACCCTTCTGATGATCGTCCTTCATTACTCTTATCCGATGGTCGTCCCCATCATTGATTCTGTTATCTGACATTCGTCCTATGTCACGATAAACCCTGCCAGGTGATCGTCCTTCACCTCTTGATGATCGTCCTTCATCATGCTTATCCAATGACCATCCCCATCATCGATCCGGCATTCGTCCTATGTCGTGATATTTTCGGCAACCATACCTTGCCAGGTGATCGTCCTTCACCTTAGATGACCGTCCCTCATCTTACCTCCAACAGAGCAGCCAGCCCCTGCTAGGTGGTCGTCCTTCGCCTTTGATGACCGTCCCTCATCATTTATTTCAATTAACCTGATGGTCGTCCCCATCATCGCCTTTACCTTTAAATCCCCAGAGAGTCTTATGTCTTTGCCTGATGGCCATCCCCATCATTATCCCTCTATTTTCCCAGCATGTCGGTTGTCCCCATCATTGCTTCATCCCCGGCAGTCGTCCTCTGCTCGATGGTCGTCCTCCGTCGCCCGCACTTTATAATCATACTTTACTTCCTTTTACAATCTATATCCCTTTTCTTCTTCATTCAGTGAGTGCAAATTTTGGACTGTCTTTGGTATTCAACCACAAGTTATCTTGTTTGCTTGTTAAGCCGCTGCTTACATCCTGCACAGCTAACTCATGTTTGAATAGGGGCAGCTGTAAACACCCAAAATTTGCCCTCATTAATTTCACACCATGGCTTGTGATATTTTCATTTACATAAGTTCAATGTTGCATTTTTGCTTCACTGCATTGGTTCAAGGTCATCTGCATCTAGGGTTTGTGATCTTAGCAATCCATGAGCCTTCTGAGCCACTCCAAAGGCCTTTAATCATCTCAAGAAGGTCCATGTATGTTCAAGCATCATATTATATCCTCCCAAGGTAAATGAAGTCATAGAATCACAAGAACTGAGAAAGGCATGGAAGCAGAGCCAAGCTTAACTGCACAGATGACCTGCAATTAGGGTTTTGGTTTCAGAGGTCATAACTCCAAATCTTTTGGTCATTCTTGTTTCTATTGGTCTCTATATGATATAAAGATCATGCATACCAATTTTCATGAAGAAATTCAATGGGGAAGGCATCTGATCAATAGATGACTTCTTGAGCAAGTCAATGCAAAATCAGGGCATCTGAGGCCCCCAATCACCCAACCAAAGGATCTTCTCCATCATTTTGAATGTTTATGATCTTTATTTGATCTTAGAAGATGTTAGAAGTTCACAAAATTGAAGAATTTCAAGCCATTTGCAAAGTTGCCATTTTGGGAAAGTGACTTGTAATGGAAACTTGCCATTTTGGGAAAGTTTTTCAACCTCCTCTTTTTGATTCAAAAATGCTTCAAAATAAAAATCTTTGGTCATGAAAGTTGTAGATTGGATCCTCCCATTTTCAAAAAGTACAAGAACTTGATCTAATTCATTTTAGAACAAATGTTATGGCCTTGCAAAGTTGGACAAAATCACTTAATTTTCACTTTTGTGCCAAAGAGGAAACTTGCAAAAAAACACTTGCCAAAGCCAAATGTGACTTCAAATCAACTTCTAATCATCACACAAACATCATTCATGGTCCATAATTCAGATTTGCCCAAATAATTTCTCACTTTCATGCCTTGGATTCCAAGTATCATGAGCCATTTATCATAAAAGTCACAAAGAGGGAAATCTTGCAAGAATGGGTCTTATGGTTTTGTTTGATCTCTAATCAATCTCAAAGTGTCATAGCAACATTATATGGTACATTTTGTTGCATATTGCCCAAGGGATGTCACATGTCCATGACCAAAAACTTCAAAATGCAACAAGTTGCAAAAAGGCAAAACATATGACATCTCACCCTTCATCCATTTCAGATCACCTCAGAACATCACATGGCCCTCCTTGAAGGCAGCTGAACTCAGAGCAGCCCTAAGATAGCTTCTGCCATGGCCCATGCTTGAAGTACACCTAACATTGACTTTTTGGCCAATTGCCCCATGCCATTCCCACAGTGCATGTCACTTCCTCAGACCTCTTCCAATAGTTTAGGGATATGTTATGGATCATAAAACAGGCTGGGCATAAGCTGAAAGGACATACACAATCAGATTTCACAAACTTGCAAAAAAACTTCACCTCTTCGAAACATCCTCCACATCCATCAAACTTCCATTTTTCCTTCTCCAATGAGTCACACATCCTTCATAGAACCAAAATCCACCATTGAAACAGCCTAAAACATCACATACTCAACTCTCCAAATCTGTTACACCAGAGCTGGAACTTTAAAACCAGCCATCCTCAAAGCTTTCTAAGCTTCGTATCATCTTCAGGAGGTTCATAAGAGTGGGTTTGCATCAAGGGAGGACCCAGAAAGTCCAGAACCAGAAGGTTCCATCTCAGGTATAGCTCAAGAACTTTTTTCTCAGAACTTTGTTTTTAAGTGCTTAATTGGATCCTTATGATGTGCTGATGATTCTGATATATTTACTTTTCAAAATGGTGGAATATTGAGTATGTATGGATTGTCTGAAAGTTTCTGACCTAAAATTGTTTTTTTTCGATTTGCCTTGTTGATGAATGAAAAATGGTTATTGTTTGGGGATTTTGATTCAGTGATGTGTGGGGTTCATTTCTGGCCAGAGAGATTTTGTTTAAGATGCTTAGGGAGAGAGATAGGGTTTTGGCTCGTCGGAGAAGACGACCGGAACACTATTCCGGTGGCCTGAAAGTGTTTAAGCCCTAATCCTGTAATTAAGTAACTTTGAATGTCAGCCTTAGTGTAAACACCCCAAATTTGCCCTCACCCATTCACACCATGGCTTTGTGATCATCTCTTATGCATAAACACAATCATAACAGCTCATACCTCATTTTTTGATTCACTGCATAGTTTCTAAGTCATCTGCACCTAGGGTTTGTGATCTGAGCAATCTCAAAGCTTCCTGAGCCCTTCCAAAGGCCACCAATCACTTCAAAGGGATCCATGTGTGTTCATCTATCATATTACATCCTCTCAAAGTCAAGATTTCAAAAGAATCACAAGAACTAGGGTTTTGAATGGATGCAGAGCCAGGTTTGACTGCACAGTTGACTGAAAATTAGGGTTTTGGTTTCAGAGGCCATAACTCCAAATTTTTTGGTCATTCTTGTTTCCATTGGTATCTATATGGTATAGGGGGTATGCATATCAATTTTCATGAAGAAATTCCATGGGGAAGTCATCTGATCAAGGGTTAACTTTCTGGACAAGTCAGTGCAAAATCAAGGCATCTGAGGCCCCCAATGACCCAACCAATGGGTGATATTCATCATTTTGAGTGTATTTGGTCTTTATTTGATCATGGAAGAAGATTGAAGTTCACAAAAATCAAGAATTTAGGGTTTTTGCAAATGTTGACTTTTTGGGCTTAGTTGACTTTTCAGGAATGCTTCATTTTAGGTCATTTTTCAAGCCTTGATTCTTGATCCAAAAATGCTTCAAATGGAAAAACTTTGGTCATGAAAGTTGTAGATCTCATCTTTCCCTGTTCAAAAAGTACAAGTACATGATCAAACTCTTCTTGGATCAAAAGTTATGGTGTGACAAAGTTGGCTAAAATCATTGATTTTCAAGGCATGCCTCAAATGAGAATTTTGCAAAATCATGGACCAAGGCCAATTGCAACCTCTAATTCATTTCCAACCAGTATGCAAACATTCTCTAAGTCATAAAATTCAGATTTGAACCAAGAATGCCCATGGTTTATGGTTTGTTGGACAAGGAAGTCACATGTGAACCAAAAAGCCACAACTTGCAAAATCATCATGATCACTTCACCAACTTGATGCATTGGATGCTGCACTTGGCTAGCCCTCTCACATCATCTTGCTGCACCAGAACCAGCCCATGTACTAGCTATAGATCAAGCCATACTTGCCTTACACAAATTTTGACTTTTTGCAAAAGTAGACTTACCAATCAAAAAAGCACATGTCTTGTCATCTGACCAATGAGAGAGGTTTATGTGGACAAAGAGCAAGGCATTCCATACATCTAGCAAGGCTGAAACATTTCATAACAACACATTCACAAAAACACCTCATTTTGCATATTCCTTCGAATCTGTCTCCACAGCATACAAACACAAAAAACATCTTCACCAATCATCTTGCCATGTTTCATTGAGTAGAAACCACCAAAGCTCAAGCCTGAAACCAGCCTGAACTGAGCTTCACCATTCTTCACCACAGCCTGCAGTTCTCTTCGAATCTCACTATCCAGCCAACAAACACATCATTCCTCTTCACCAACAAATCAGAAACATTCAAAGGAGTCAAAACCACCACTTGCTTTGAGCTGAGGCAGCCTGTACACAAAGCTCATTTCCTGCTACACCAGAACTGGTCCTCACAAATCAGCCATCCACAAGAGCTTTGAAGCCTTCCATTAGCATCAGGGGATACAAGGGAGTCCATTTGCACGCAAGGAAAGCTCTGGAAGCTCAGTTTTGAAGCTTTCCAGCTCAGGTATGATCATGGAAACTTTTCTCTCAAAGCTTGATTTTTGAGTTATAAATTGATTATTCATGTCTTGCTGGTCATGGGGTTGGTTTCAGAATCAAAAATGAGTGAAAACTGAGCTTGTATGGTCCCTCTGAATTTTTGCCCGTGAATTTCTTTTCTTTCGATTCCTTTGATTCATGATGCATAAATGATGTTTGAGCTTGGATTCGTATCATAGGATGTTAGAGGATCATTTAGGGTTGTTTAATTTGTGGAATAGGTACCTGAATCACATTCTAGGGTTTTTGTGCAGCCGGAGAAGATGACCGGAGCTTCTCTCCGGTCACCTGATTATGTTTAACCCTAAACTCAGGTCATTATGGCCATTTGAATGTGGAGCGTGGATCCCCTTTGACTTGTTGACTTCCCGCTGGTTTGGATGGCCCAGATCTTTTCGTTTGCCCTAATCCTCATACTTAACTTAATTAATCATTAATTAAATTAATTTGATCTGAATCAACCACAGCCACTGGATCTGGCGCCAGTCAACCATTTCAAACTCATAGCTCATCCTGGCCCTCCATCCTAATTACTTTCCCTTTTATTTAATTTTAATTCATTTTCTTTTCAATTAACTTGCACAATTATTTAAAAATAGTAAAAAAGGTTTTAAAATTATGAAACTTTTTCTCCTGAGTTTTATTAATTTTATAAACACAAAAATATTTTCATTTTATTTTTTTATCATTAAAAAAAGCATTTTTAAATATTTAAAAGATTATTTTTAATTGATTAATGGAAATTAATTAATTAAAAATACTTTTAGGTATTTAAAAATCACAAAAAAATTCATGAGATGTTCTAAGACATTTAGAAACATTGTCCAACCTTCAAACCAAATTTCTTTTTTGATCTTGATGCATTTTAAGAATTTCTCATTGAATTAAAATCATTTTTGTGCATTAATTTGATCCAAAGTTCAAAAATTCATTTCTGCCTATCTAGGAAGAGTTGGACATTGATTCTTCTTGCATTGTTTTATGTTTAGCATGTAGTTTCTAAGATAAAATGGTCATGATTTGATCTTGCATTTTTCATTTTGTTTGGCATTTCTTTTGTTAAGAACCCTAAAAAACCCTAATAACTTAGAAAAATCATAACTTGAGATTGGTTGAAAGTTGAGACCTCCCCTTTGGACATTGGTTTAGTATAGGTTTAGGGTTTCTTTGAGTGGCATTTTCCATTTTTTTATCTTAGGGTTTGCTTCTGTTTTGGGTTTTTTGTTTGTTGTTTGATCCATAAACCCTAATTTGGGCTTTCATTTGCATCCTTCTTGCATTCTCTTGCATAACATGACTTGCCATGACATTCCAAGCATCCATGTGATTCATTTGACATCATAAGACATATAGAAAGCATGTGTGATCATTGCATCTTGTATTTGCCATGTTGTTTGCCATGTATGTTTCATAACTTTTTCATGTAAGTTCATGCTCCTTAACTTGCATCATTTGCATCCATGATCTTGTATGAACATCTCCATGCCTTGCCTCATGTTTGCAGCATCTCATAGCATCATTATCATCATCAACATGCTTCTGGTTTTGTCTAGCATCATGTCATTTCATTTCATTTTGCATTGCATTGCATTTCTTTCTAACATTTCAGGTGGTAAGTAATGTTGAGAAGTGAATTTGCCTTCACTTCTCATAACTTTTCTTTTCATCTCTTTTGCATCCATTGCTGCATTTTTACATGTGCTTGAGTTTGAGCTTGCTCATTCTTCTTCTTCCCACTTTCTTTCTTCAAGTGACTTGACTTCTTGATTGAAGCAAGTCACTGTGCTTCTCTTGATCTTGTTCATCTGCTTCCTGGTGGCTCCTTTGAGGATTGTTCTTGAAAACCTCACAAACCTTAGGGACAACCAAGCATGACAATGAATTAGGGTTTTGATTAGTCTCCCCTCATAGTTTTACCTTTGTGTCTCTCCTTGAGTCTTCTCTTCTCACCTCACAATCAGGGACTAAACCCTAAAGGCTTTAAGGCTTTGTGATTAAGCTTATGCCTGCATCCTTCTATTAGGATGGAGTGTATAACTTTAATCCTAAGTGTTAAACCCTTAATGTGTTTAAATCCTTTAATCAATCCACTTAATAATCATCAAGACATCAAGCTTGTAACTTGGGCCTTGCATTAGGGTTCTAATTCTTCCTTAATTGGTTAAGAAGGACTAACCCTAGTGTTAATGGACAAGTCCCCCTCAAGTTGTCTTACAAACCATAAAATTCACTTCATCATCATACCATTAAATAAAATTCACTTAATCAAAGGCTTGTTTTGTCATGAGTTTAATCCCTAATCATGGATTAAGTTGAGGAGCTTTCCTCAGCTTAAACATTCTCATCTATTATCCTTCTATTAGGATGATGTAATGAGTCTGTTTAATCCCTGATTATGGCTTAACCTCATTACTCAACACTAAACAAAAACACCAAAAACATTTAAATAATCACATGTAGGTTAATGATCTTAACCCTACATCAAAGGTGATTAAGTGTGAGAATCTGACTTCACACTTAAGGTATTCTCATTACCCCTAATCAGAGGGAAGATGTGATGAGTTTACTAAATCCATTGGTTTAGGCTTAAGCTCATTAACTTATGACAAAATTTCAAAAGCAATAAAAGACTGAAAACTCAAAAACAAACAATAATCGTCTCCTCCGGGATTCTTTTCTCATCTCACTCACTCACAAGCGAGAACTTGCTTCTTCCGTCTAATGCAAGACAGTTTGCATCTGTACCAGACAGATCTTACACTTGAGCATAGGCAAGTAAGCAGTTCACCAGTCAATTCACCTTTCAGTCTCTTTGGGTCGAACTACGGTGTTCTGACTTCCTCATTGCACGAGAGGATACGTAGGCATAACTTAATAGTTATCGAACAAAAGTCTCTGTATATTCCCCCTCTTTCTAGCCTCATTCTTTAAGCCTCATTATCATGAGCATTTCACCTCTTTCTCTTTTACACTGACACTTCACTTATGCACTTCACACTTCTTTTACACTGACACCTGTACATTCTCTTCCAGCTATTTTATACACAAATTGCACTGACACTACCCCTTTAAAACATAAATCTTTTAAGCGTGGATCCCGTCGAGTACGGCGGACAATCTGGGTGCTAATACCTTCCTAGGTTGTAACCAACCCCCTTTCTCAGTCTCTCTGGTTCGCAACCGTCTTATCCATCTTTTCCTAGGTCTATGCAGCATTGCCTTTCCTCCGGGATAAAAATGCCTAGCTGGCGACTCTATTCATCTCCAGTGAGTTCACTGCTGTGTGTTCTCATTGTCCCTCTCGCCGACCGTTCGCGTCTGTACCTTTATTTGGGCCAGTCCCATTTTATCGGGAGCGACAGCTTGGTGACTCTGCTGGGGACCCTTATACTGCAACCAGGGCTTCTGGTTCTTTTTGTGGGTTCCTCCTAGCGCTTGATTGATTTGTGTTTACTGGGGTGTTATGTGCTTATTTGTGCTTGTATTTATTTTTGTTTATTGATTTATGTACAGTTTGCTTTACTGCTTTCTTTTATTGCTTTTGCATTATATCATATTATCATACTGTACTGCTGGCTGGATCTGGTTTCTTGTTTTGGTGGGTGGGTGATTCATTGAGAGTTAAGGCCCTATACCTGGGACCTGAGTGACACCTAGGCTAGAGTGAATCATATTCTTTCCCATTCCATTTCGGTCTGGTGCGGGAATATGAAACACGGTTCAGATGTGGGTTTCTTCTTGAGAACTCTGTGTTGCATATTTCCTGCAATGCTAGGGCTATCTGGGAAGCCTGCTAAGTCTGGATGACCTTTTAGTACTGACCTTCAGAAACTGAGGTGAATTAGAGGAGGAATTGTTATGGTTATTGTAAACACTGTACCTCCGGGTTAGAAGTGTTTACACTTCTCATAACTGATCCAAGTCTGAGGATCCTTGTTCTAGAACACCACCTGTGAGGGGGTTGGGCTGTTTACAGGTTTGCAGGTACCTTGATCTCAGAGCACCCTGTTACTTTGTCTGTTTAAGAATACTTCATGTTGGGATAGTTCTTGTGATTCTAAACCCTGGACTTGTGGCTCTTTATTTGAGTCCCCCACCCTGGTTACTGGATTTATAGACCTCCATCTGGATTTCTTACACACATGGACTTATATCAGAACATCTTGATCAGATCCAGCTCAGTCACAAGCCCTTTGCATATCATTTGCATACATAATCATTGCATCATATTAACATTTGCTTATTTGTGTTTTAGGGTATCCATCTTCATCTGGTTTTGGTTTTGACCCCATCTTCAGTATTGACCTGTCTCCATCAGCACTTGCTTCGGCTGTCAGCCATATACTTCAGTTACTTGCACTGGCCAGCCAGTGGCCCACTCCTCAGCATCTTCATCAGCACTTGTTTCTACTCAGTCTCAGCATCATGGCTCCAAAGAAAAGCAACATCACTTACCACTTCTTCCAGCCAGAGTTGTCAGACATCAGGAGGATTCAAACCCTGATCACTCCAGATCACATACCCTTGTTCAGGGAACACCATGGAGATATACTTGATATGGTTATGGATCTGGACCCCTCACAGAGAAGCCTTATCCACACTTGCCTTCAGTTTTATGATCCCCCACTTAGATGTTTTACTTTCCAGGATTTTCAGATGGGGCCCTTATTGGAAGAATACTCATCATTGGTTGGTATACCTATCAGGAGAGAAATTCCTTTCAACCCTGAGATGGCTTTACCAGGCAATGAGGAGATAGCCAAAGCATTGCATCTGGAACCAGTCTTGGTTGGGCAGCATCTGACATCTAAAGCTGGAATCTCTGGTTTGCATCTGGATTTCCTAATTTCTCAAGCTAGTCTGAAGGCCTCCCTGGGGGAGTGGAAAGCTGTCTGTGCTTTGTTGGCCCTGAGTATATATGGGGTTGTATTGTTTGCAGATGAGCCTCGATTCATCAGTAAAAATGCAATTCACCTGTTCATTCTAAGGAACCCAGTGCCAACTCTATTGGGGGATCTCTACTATTCAGTGCATCAAAGGAATGAGAAACAGAGAGGGAGACTAGTGAGGTGTTGTGCTCCATTATTCCATACTTGGCTTCTCAGGCATCTACCCAGGACAGATGCATTTCTAAACCCTCATCAGCAGAAGAACTGGGCTGGAAGACTAACTACTCTTACCTCAACTGACATCAGGTGGTGCACTCAAAGCACAAAAGGCAGGGATATCATCACCAGCTGTGGGCATTTTCCCAATGTGCCCCTAGTAGGAGTTAACGGGAGTATTAATTACAACCCTTTGCTGTTCAAAAGACAACTGGGCTATGCACTGGTCCACACCCCTAAGGCACAAGATTTGGTTGAGACTCTCTACTGTGAGAACAAGATTAGTCTGGCTGTTGTCAGGCAGGCAGCCTGGGCCTGGGATAATGTTCAAACTAAAGGGGTCACTATCTTGGGAAAATGTAACAATGTGGCATCAGCACAATACTATGATTGGTCCTATGCTAGGGCTCAATTCTCCGGAATGCCTTTTACTATTGAAGATGTGCCTGGACCTTCCACAGCACCACCTCCAGCAACTGTCAGTCTAGAGGAGTTTGAGAAGTTAAAGGAGAGAAATGAGAAGTTAACCCAAGCCTTGCAGAAGACCCTCTATGAGAGGAGTGATGGAAGACTGGGTATTGAAAGATTGGAGAAGCTGAAGAAAGAGCATCTGGCTAAGATTGAGAGGTCTGAAGATTATATTAAGAAGTCTAGGGCCGGAGAGCAAATCCTGAAGAATGCTTGTAAGGAGGCCCAATTCCAGAAAGCTAGGACAAACTTGTATCTGAAGGAGAGTCAGGCTAGGTGGGTCCGGATCACCGAGGCTCGTACCCTGGAGGACAAGAGGGTCCAAGACAAGATGGAACAGATGGAGGAAGCCCTGGCAGCAGCCTAGAGGGAGATATCATAGCTAAAGATCAGAGCTGGAGTGAAGAGGTCTAAGGACCAAAGTCAGAACAAGAAGTTGACTACAGCTGTTGCTACCCGGAACCTCCTTATCCGGAATCTTACGGAGCGTCCGGCTGATCCTGTGACCGAAGCACTTCTCAAGGAAGTTCGGGAGGATGAGTTTGGACTTGGTGTTTGACCATTTGCTTGTTGTTGTTTTCCTTCCATGTACTTTTATTTTCTTGTGATGTATTTTGACCCCCTAGAGGGCTTGTGTTGTAAAATGAACAAGTTGTATTATTTCCCTTTCTGTAATATATTTGTGTTGGTTTGCTTCATCTGAGTTTCCTTCAAAGCAACATCAACAGCATCTTCAAGGGTCTGGAAGGGTCAAAATTGAATGCCAAACAGGATACCTTGAGAACAAATAAGCATACTGCATTGCATGCTAACACTTTGTTTGTTTTGTAGGTTTTGTTTTTGTTGTTGCTAACTCTGTTGTGATGTTCAGGAATTATTGCTCGGCGACGAGGATTCCCACTCAACAGGCCACACAGGTACCCAACTAGAAACAATCTTCCGGGCATCCAGATGGATCAGATGCAGCAGGACCTTACGGAGGTCAGAAACCAGATGGCCAACGAAAGGCTGGAGATGAGAACTCAGATAACACAGTTCATGGAAGTAATGAACAACTTAGCTCAAAGCCAGGAGAGGCTCAGAGCTCTGGTAGAAGGAAGAAATCAAGAGGATCATCAGCCTGGGACTGCTGGGACCAGTAACAATGAAAGGGTCCAACCACATGTCAATCCCCCTGTCTATGGTCCCCACATCCATCCAGAGGCCAACATTCCAGTCAATATACCAGGGCCTGCTACAGCCGGGAGGGTACTTCAAGAAGATCCTCAGGAGGACCAATTCACAGTAATGGGTGCTGGGGAAGAGACTTATGATAGGAGATTGGATGAAATGGCTGAGAAGTTGAGGTCCTTAGAGTCTCAGAACTCTTTGGGGTTCGATGTCATGGACATGGGCTTGGTAGACGGGGTCAGGATCCCCCATAAGTTCAAGCCTCCTTGTTTCGAAAAGTATAATGGGACTTCATGCCCCCGGACTCATTTGCAATCATTTCTGGGAAGGATGAAGGCCTAGACAATGGATGAGAAGCTCTGGATGTTCTACTTCGAAGATAGCTTGACTGGAGCCTCTAGGGAATGGTATTCCCATTTGACAAGGGCAACAATTAGATGCTGGAAGGACCTGGCAGAGGCCTTCATCAGACAGTATCAGTACAACTTAGATATGGCACCTAACAGGACCCTCCTGATGGGAATGTCACAGTCTTCAAGGGAGAGTTTCCGAGAATATGCCCAGAGATGGAGGCAATTGGCTGCTGCCGTTCAACCACCTATGTCTGAAAGAGAAATGGCAGACATGTTTATGAACACTCTTCAGGGGACGTATATTGACAGGTTGGCTGCTTTCTCTTCCACTAGCTTCGCAGATGTTGTCATAGCTGGGGAGAGAATTGAAAGCCTGTTAAAAATGGGTAAGATCCCTGACAATGGTGCCAGCTCGTCCAGTAGTACAAGAAAGCCTTTCGCAGGCCCGAGAAGAACTGGCGAGACCAATGCCATTCACACCAACAGGGGCAGACCCCAGTACGTTCAAAGGTCAATAGCAGCAGTCACTATCCCTGCTCCAGCTCATCCACAGCCAGTCTATCAACCTCCTCAACCAAACTACCAACAACCACCTCAGTATCATCAGCAGAATCAGTATCCTCCAAGAAGCTACAACAACAGCAACAACAACAACAACAATCAACAAAGGCCATTCCAGCAAAGGCCATCTCAAGCTAACAGAGTGATCGATCCGATCCCAATGCCATATGCTGCCTTGTTGCCACAACTTCTGAAACTCAACCTAGTTGAGCTAAGAACGTTGGCACCTCCGGATCCCAACAGTCTACCAAGGAACTATGACTCCAATGCTAGGTGTGCTTTTCATTCAAACGCACCTGGCCATAGTACGGAAAAGTGCAGAGCCCTGCACATGAAGGTACAAGACCTGGTGGACTCAAAAGCTCTGAATTTTGCACCGCCGCCCAATGTCAACAAAAATCCTATGCCGAATCATGGTGGTCCCCGAATTAACGCTATTGAAGAAGACAAACCGTCTTATTTAATAACCAATGTGGGACAGATCAGGACACCATTGGTAGAAATCAAGGCTCAGCTCTTGGAATGCAACATGTTCCCAGGATGCGAGTTGGGGTGTGCTTACTGCAATATCTCAGTAAATGGGTGCGATAATCTGAGGGATGGCATAGATGGCCTTATTCAGAGTGGCCAACTCCAGATCACTACATCATTTCCAACAAATCCAGCAATCTCATCAGCAACGGTTTCAGAACCTCCTACAACTGCAGCAACCATCGTTCCTGACAATTCATCGGCTTCATCAACAAGTACTTCATCTGTCTTCTCAAATGACCAGTTATCAACAATTTCTCCTGCAACAACTTCAGCTTCATTCCATTTTGAATCGCCTACAACAACAACATCCATACTCCCAACAATGTCTCCTACAACTCCAGCAACCAATCATGAAGATGTCTCTACTGTCACCATATTCTACGATCCTGAAAACAACTCCGCCTACCATTCAGAAGGTGCTGCTCCCATCAGGGCACCAGTTACAATTTATTACGATCCACAAACTGTTACAGTCCCTTCAGCAGCAGCAATCGGTCCAGTCACTGTCACGGTGCCTGGACCAGTACCATATGAAAGCAATAGGGCCATCCCTTGGCACTATGGCTCTGACGTGTACTGCGAAGGAAAAAGAATCACTCTTGAAACATCAACACCTGCACCACAGATAGATAACGTGGGAGGAGGCGGAGGCTTCACCCGAAGCGGACGTCTCTTTGCTCCACCAATTCAAAGACCCACTGCCGAAGCAGAAGCTGCTGCTAAGGCAAAAGGAAAGAGCCCGGTGCAGGAAGATCAAGCTGTTAAAGAAGCTGTGAAGACACCATTCGATCAGGAAGTTGATGAGTTTATGAGGATCATCAAAAAGAGTGATTACAAAATTGTGGATCAGCTTCACCAGACGCCATCCAAGATCTCTATCTTATCTCTGCTCATGTGCTCCGAAGCCCATCGGAATGCACTACTCAAAGTCTTGCACGCAGCTTACGTGCCTGAAGAGATCACTGTCAATCAATTGGAAACCGTGGTTGGAAATGTTACTGCTAGCAATGGGCTAGGGTTCACCAATACTGACTTGACAACGGATGGCCGCAACCACAACAAAGCCTTGCACATCACCATGGAATGCAAAGGAGCAGTCCTTTCACATGTGCTGGTGGACACAGGGTCATCCCTGAATGTCTTGCCAAAGAAGGCTCTGGTGAAGCTAGAGTATGAAGGATTAGCATTGAAACCCAGCAACCTGGTGGTAAGAGCCTTTGATGGTTCTAAGAGGTCGGTTCTGGGGGAAATAGAGCTGCCCGTGACAATTGGCCCGCAGACCTTTACAACTATCTTCTATGTGATGGACATTCAGCCCGCCTATAGCTGTTTGTTGGGTAGACCTTGGATTCACGCCGCTGGCGCAGTAACGTCTACCCTTCACCAGAAGTTAAAATTCGAATGGGAAGGCCATGTTGTTACAATCTGTGGAGAAGAGGATATATTTGTTAGCCACCTGGCTACTTATAAGTACATTGAGATGGATGGGGAGATCCATGAAACAATGAGCCAGGGTTTTGAGGCCTTGAATGTCAATGAAGCATCTGCTGTATCTGGTATCTCCATGTCATCTTATCAACAAGCCCGGAAGGTTGTTGAAGAAGGAACTGCCCAAGGCTGGGGCAAGGTTTTATCTGTGGAGGAGAAGAAGGACAAATTTGGGTTGGGTTACAGACCAACTCAACATCAAGCAAAGGCTGCTGGAGAGCCCGGTTTTGTCAGTGGGGGGATGCTCACCCCCGATGCTATCAACAATTTGGAAGACGAGCTGGAAGAGGAGCGCAATCTGGAGAATTGGATTCGTCCGAAGATCCCGGGGAGCAGTATCTCGAACTGGTCTTCCCAGGAAATTATAAGAGTTACTCATGCAGAGTAATTATTATTTCCTGTATTTTTATAGCATGCATCAAAGTCTTGCATCTTGCCCAAGATGACAAGACTCATTTTGTAATCAGGGCCATCTGTACTTTTGTGCAAACAAGATTAAATTAATGAAATATCAGACATCTTTTTGCAAACGAGTCTTTTTTCTTTTCTGCTCACTGTTTTTCCATTTTTCTTTTTTGTACAAAAATAAATGGCGGTGTTTTCAAAATGATAACTTCATTTCACTTTTTTTCTAAAGCAAGATTAAAATCAATCACTAAAATGAACAAACTGAACCCTTGCAGAAAGTGCCTTCCTGACAGCACCGACAACAGCACGGCTATGACATCGTATGACTTTGACAATCCAATCAGTCACACTGATGAAGGGGTTGAAGAAGAATATGAGCTTCCTGAAGAGCTAGCCAGGTTGTTGAGACAAGAGGAAAAAGTTATCACTCCTCACCAGGAGGAAGTTGAAGTGATTAATCTTGGTACAGACGAAGACGTGAAAGAGGTTAAAATCGGGGCTTGCCTGCAAGACTCAGTGAAGAGACAACTGATAGATCTGCTTCAAGAGTATGTTGATGTGTTTGCTTGGTCGTATCAAGATATGCCAGGGTTGGACACCGATATAGTGGTGCACAAGCTGCCTTTGAGGGAAGAATGCCCACCAGTTAAACAGAAGTTGCGCCGCACTCGCCCAGACATGGCTATGAAGATCAAGGAAGAGGTACAAAAGCAATGGGACGCCGGGTTCCTTGCTGTAACTAGCTATCCGCCGTGGGTTGCTAATATAGTACCTGTGCCTAAGAAGGACGGAAAATTAAGAATGTGTGTTGACTACCGGGATCTGGACAGAGCCAGCCCGAAGGATGACTTCCCATTACCTCACATTGATGTATTGGTGGATAACACGGCTCAGTTCTCGGTATTCTCCTTCATGGACGGATTTTCAGGATATAATCAGATCAAGATGTCACCTGAAGACATGGAGAAGACAACATTCATTACACCCTGGGGCACGTTCTGCTACAAAGTGATGCCATTCGGACTGAAGAATGCTGGCGCAACATATCAACGGGCTATGGTGACATTATTCCACGATATGATCCATAAAGAAATAGAATGTTATGTGGATGATATGATTGCCAAGTCCCTTACAGAAGAAGATCACCTGGTAAATCTGCTCAAGTTATTCAAGTGTCTGAGGAAGTACCAACTGAAGCTGAACCCCAACAAATGCACATTCGGGGTGCGATCTGGTAAGCTGCTGGGCTTTATTGTAAGCGAGAAAGGGATTGAAGTTGACCCTGATAAAGTCAAGGCTATTCAAGAGATGCCTGCACCGAAAACAGAGAAAGAAGTTTGAGGGTTCTTAGGTCGATTGAACTACATTTCACGGTTCATATCCCACCTTACAGCAACTTGCGAACCTTTGTTCAAGCTGTTAAGAAAAGAACAGACGGTCAGGTGGAACGAAGACTGCCAAAGGGCTTTTGACAAGATCAAGGATTACTTACAAGAACCTCCAATCCTTATGCCTCCAGTTGAAGGAAGACCTCTGATTATGTACTTGACAGTATTAGAAGAGTCAATGGGGTGTGTGCTGGGCCAGCATGACGAGTCTGGTCGAAAAGAGTATGCAATATACTACCTAAGCAAAAAGTTTACCGACTGTGAACAGCGTTATTCACTGCTCGAGAAAACTTGCTGTGCTTTAGCGTGAGCTGCTCGCCGACTTAGACAGTATATGTTGACCCACACCACTTTATTGATATCAAAAATGGACCCAGTCAAGTACATTTTCGAGAAGCCAGCTCTTACCGGACGGGTTGCAAGATGGCAAATGATTCTCACGGAATATGACATCCAGTACACCTCTCAGAAAGCCATCAAGGGCAGTGTATTGTCTGAATATCTTGCTGAGCAACCTATTGACGACTACCAGCCTATGAGATTTGACTTCCCTGATGAAGACATCATGTTCATCAAATCAAAAGATCACGAAGAGCCTATTCACACCGAAGGGCCTGACCCGGAAGAAGAATGGACTATGATGTTTGATGGGGCTGTTAATATGAATGGTCGTGGTGTTGGTGCAGTACTCATTACACCCAAAGGAGTTCACATGCCTTTCTCGGCAAAACTCACTTTCAACTGCACTAACAACGAAGCTGAATACGAAGCTTGCATTATGGGTCTTGAGGAAGCAATTGACCTCAGAATCAAGACATTGACGGTATTCGGAGATTCAGCTTTGGTAGTTAATCAAACCAACGGGAAATGGTACACCCATCAAGATCATTTGATACCTTACAGGGATTATACAAGAAGGTTATTGACTTTCTTCACAACAGTCAAGCTTGAGTATATCCCCCGGGACGAGAATCAGTTTGCAGATGCTCTTGCTACCATTTCATCCATGATCAAAGTTCAAGCTGCTAACTTTGTACCTCAGATTTCAGTGTCCAGGCTTGATAGACCAGCATATGTGTTTTCAGTAGATGTTGTCAAAGATGATAAGCCTTGGTTCCATGACATTAAGTGCTTCTTGGAGGATCAAACATACCCACCTGGGGCATCTTCCAATGATAAGAAGACTTTGAGAAGGCTTGCTGGTAGCTTCTTTCTGAACGCTGATGGGTCTTTATACAAGAGGAACTTTGATATGGTACTCCTCAGATGTGTTGATAAGACAGAAGCAGACTTGTTGATGCACGAAGTGCACGAAGGATCCTTTGGTACCCATGCTGGAGGACATGCCATGGCTAAGAAGTTGTTAAGATCGGGTTATTACTGGATCACAATGGATGCCGACTGTTGTGCCTACGCCAGAAAATGCCACAAATGCCAGATCTACGCAGATAAGGTGCATGTGCCTCCCAATCCTTTGAACATCATGTCTTCACCATGGCCCTTTGCCATGTGGGGCATTGATATGATTGGCAAGATTGAGCCAACTGCTTCAAATGGCCACAGATTCATCTTGGTTGCCATTGATTATTTCACTAAGTGGGTCGAAGCAGCCTCATATGCAAATGTTACAAGGCAGGTGGTAGCCAGATTTCTGAAGAAAGATATCATCTGTCGATATGAAGTTCCCGAGCGAATCATTACTGATAATGGTTCCAACTTGAACAACAAAATGATGGCAGAGCTGTGCCGGGACTTCAAGATCCAACATCACAATTCTTCTCCTTACAGGCCAAAGATGAATGGCGCTGTTGAGGTAGCTAATAAGAATATCAAGAAGATTGTGCAGAAGATGGTAGTCACCTACAAAGACTGGCATGAGATGCTACCATTTGCCTTGCATGGGTACCGCACGTCAATCAGGACATCCACTGGGGCAACACCGTATCAACTTGTGTATGGTATGGAAGCAGTCCTACCTGTTGAAGTTGAATTACCCTCTCTACGGGTATTGATGGATGTTAAACTGAGTGAAGCAGAATGGGTTCGGGCCCGATACGAACAACTGAGTCTGATCGAAGTGAAAAGATTGGCTGCAATCTGTCATGGGCAGTTATATCAGAAGAGAATGAAGAAAGCCTTCGATCAGAAAGTCAGGCACCGAGAGTACCAAGTAGGGGATCTTGTGCTGAAAAGAATCCTCCCTCCTCATACAGACCACAGGGGCAAATGGACTCCTAATTATGAAGGACCATTTGTTGTAAAGAAAGTTTTTTCCGGTGGAGCACTGATGCTCAGCACCATGGATGGTGAAGATTTCCCGTCCCCTGTAAATTCAGATGCAGTTAAAAAATACTTCGCGTAAAAATGACCCGCTGGACATAAAAATAGAATGTAAGTCCAGGCAAAAATAGGGCATCCCGGCGAGTCAAAAACAGAATAAAAGACTCAGGCAAAAATAAGGGAAAATAAACAAAAAAATGTACACCCGCTGAGTTGAAAAGCCGCATTGGACAACTCAGGCAAAAATGGGTATCCCGATGGATTGAAAACCCGAAAGGGCGATCCATGCAAAATAAGGGAATAAGCGAACAACTGCATTCTGAATTCGTCTGTATTACTTACAACTTGGAAAGCTTCAAAAGGATCAAGCTTCAGTCAGAATCAGCCTCCTTCAGAAAGCAAGACGAGAAGAACGTCATTGTTATACGAGTCATAGCAGAAGAGGAAGCTCCTTGGAAGCGTCGTCAACATCGCCAGCATTTTGTTTCTCAATTTGTAACAGTCTCTTCATTATTAGGAGATTTGTTTCTTTGACTGTATCTCGCCGATTCAGGGCATTTGAATTAATAAAATCAGATTTTCAGTCATGTTTCGTCTTGTACATTTTATTTGCAAAGAATGTCTGATGTCTCTAAAAAACTAATTGCATAAGTACAGATGTTTTTCTCTAAAAAAGGAAAAAAATAATAAAAAGCACATGCTTGCAGGGAATATACTTACTCTCAAAAAGTGCTTAACTCCTATGACGGAATCCAGTAAAGGATACCTCGGGACCATTTGTGCGTTTCCTTATCTTTGCAGGATTGCGGGTATCCAGAACGCGATTTGGGGCATGCAAGTTACACCCCAGCAAGCTGGCAAATCAACAAATAATCTCAATATCCGAGGTGCTCTCTCCCCAGCTGAGTTGCTTCTCCCCAGCTGAGTTACCAACAATATTCCCCAGCCGAGGTACCAATCATTCTTCCTCAGCAGAATGCGAAGATCCAGGGAGCCATTTCCCCACAGAGCTTCAAGCCTCTATCCAGAAGAGCAACGCATGAAGGAGTCACAACAGAGTACAGAAAGCTTCTATAAACCCCCAGCTGGGTCCCATATTTCAAAGATATGTCAATCAGTGACTTATCCCCAAGCAGATACGTCTCATCAGATCTATCCATGATCTCACCCCCAGCTGGGATGTCCACTTCAAACAGATCAACTGGAGATCTTCATGGCAACGGGATCCGAATCCCGGATCTGTACCTCTTTGCATAATCATAGCATTCGCATCATATTATCCCCTCAGAGCGTAGCATTTCGTCTAGTACGGAGCATTATGGCAAAAATCAAATAAATAGCATAATCATAAGCCATGTTATGAATCGTACACTTGTGAATAATAAACCATCTGTCAGTATACAGAATACAATACACAAAAATCCCCACCAGAGTCCCCAGCAGAAGCAGTTGCCTCTCAAATCACAAACACCAGTATATACACCTTTAGACACCCGTCCGTGTCATCACTCCCCAGTAAGGTTGCCTGAACACCTTTGCAAACAAGATCACCTGTATTACAGATACTTCCTGATGCCCGTCCGTGTCAAATCACCAGCAGAAAGCCAAAGACATTCTCTTTGCACTCACATATACTTGTATATACACTTTCCTGACACCCGTCCGTGTCATATCCCCAGCGCAGTCGCTTACACTTTCATCACCCATATACTTGTTATTATTATACTTTTCTCTCTTGACACTCGTCCGTGTCACTCTCCCCAGCAGATAAACACTCATCTACTTACTACTCATGTTACACTTATACAGATACTCGTTCGTATCTTGTATACACTATTTATATCCCCACAGATTCAACAATAGTCCTTGTTCTTTGTTAACCGGTTGGTACTCGTCCGTACCATCATCTCAGAACATTGCGTCTAGTGTTTGTTTCTACATGATACTCGTCCGTATCATAATCTTAAGGATGCTCGTCCGCATCTTTAATTCATACACTGTGCCATACACTTATGTCTTCTTGAATATAGATGCTCGCCTGTGTCTACTATTCCCCAGAAGAGTCCTTTCAGATTCAACACTCGTCCGTGTTCTTTGTTAGCCCGTTGATACTCGTCCGTATCATCATCTCTGAACATGTGTCAGTTTGTTTCTACATGATACTCGTCCGTATCATAGTCTTAAGGATGCTCGTCCGCATCTTTAATCTATATACAAACATCTAAACACTTATACTTTCTTTTCTTGGTTGTAAATACTCGTCCGTGTTTACTACATCCCCAGTAGATCGCCAACAAAACAAATTTCCTTTTTTATCTAAACACTCGTCCTGTGTTATGATAACCTTGAGAGCAGCCGTACCCTGCTAGGTGGTCGTCCTCCACCTCTTGATGGTCGTCCTCCATCATGCTCATCCGATGGCCGTCCCCATCGTTGATTTTAGCAGCCGTTCCCTGCTAGGTGATTATCCTTCACCTTTTTTTGATGATCGTCCTTCATCATTTTATCCAATGGCCGTCCCCATTGTTGATTTTGGTTATCTGACATTCGTCCTATGTCATGATAAACCCTGAGAGCAGCCGTCCCCTGCTAGGTGGTCGTCCTCCACCTCTTGATGGTCGTCCTCCGTCATGCTCGTCCGACGGCCGTCCCCATCGTTGACCCTTCTATCCGGCATCCGCCCTATGTCGTGATATTTTCGGCAGCCGTACCCTGCCAGGTGGTCGTCCTCCACCTTAGATGACCGTCCCTCATCTTAACCCAACAGAGCAGCCGTCCCCTGCTAGGTGATCGTCCTTCACCTTTGATGACCGTACCTCATCACCTGTTTATTTCATTTATTCTTTAACCCGATGGCCGTCCCCGTCGTGGTCCCTTTTCCTTTTAGCCCGATGGCCGTCCCCATCGTTGTTTACTTTGCTTTGTGAACTTGATGGCCGTCCCCGTCATGTTTCATTAATTCCTAGAAAATTTTACAGCTTTATCTTGATGGCCGTCCCCATCATGATATCCTATTTTTCCCAGCTAGTCGGCCGTCCCCGCCTTGGCTTTACTTTTTATCCCCAGCATGTCGGCCGTCCCCGTCATCGCTTTACTTCACACTTTTTCCAACATGTCGGCCGTCCCCGTCATTGCTTTACCCAGCAGTCGTCCTCTGCTCGACGGTCGTCCTCCGTCGCCCACACTTTACAATATACTTTATTTTCTTTTACAATCTATATCCCTTTTCTTCTTCAGTTCTGTGAGTGCAAATTTTGGACTGTCTTTGGTATTCAACCACAAGTTATCTTGTTTGCCTGTTAAGCCGTCGCTTACATCCTGCACAGCTAACTCATGTTTGAATAGGGGCAGCTGTAAACACCCCAAATTTGCCCTCACCCATTCACACCATGGCTTTGTGATCATCTCTTATGCATAAACACAATCATAACAGCTCATACCTCATTTTTTGATTCACTGCATAGTTTCTAAGTCATCTGCACCTAGGGTTTGTGATCTGAGCAATCTCAAAGCTTCTTGAGCCCTTCCAAAGGCCACCAATCACTTCAAAGGGATCCATGTGTGTTCATCTATCATATTACATCCTCTCAAAGTCAAGATTTCAAAAGAATCACAAGAACTAGGGTTTTGAATGGATGCAGAGCCAGGTTTGACTGCACAGTTGACTGAAAATTAGGGTTTTGGTTTCAGAGGCCATAACTCCAAATTTTTTGGTCATTCTTGTTTCCATTGGTCTCTATATGGTATAGGGGGTATGCATATCAATTTTCATGAAGAAATTCCATGGGGAAGTCATCTGATCAAGGGTTGACTTTCTGGACAAGTTAGTGCAAAATCAAGGCATCTGAGGCCCCCAATGACCCAACCAATGGGTGATCTTCATCATTTTGAGTGTATTTGGTCTTTATTTGATCATGGAAGAAGATTGAAGTTCACAAAAATCAAGAATTTAGGGTTTTTGCAAATGTTGACTTTTTGGGCTTAGTTGACTTTTCAGGAATGCTTCATTTTAGGTCATTTTTCAAGCCTTGATTCTTGATCCAAAAATGCTTCAAATGGAAAAACTTTGGTCATGAAAGTTGTAGATCTCATCTTTCCCTGTTCAAAAAGTACAAGTACATGATCAAACTCTTCTTGGATCAAAAGTTATGGTGTGACAAAGTTGGCTAAAATCATTGATTTTCAAGGCATGCCTCAAATGAGAATTTTGCAAAATCATGGACCAAGGACAATTGCAACCTCTAATTCATTTCAAACCAGTATGCAAACATTCTCTAAGTCATAAAATTCAGATTTGAACCAAGAATGCCCATGGTTTATGGTTTGTTGGACAAGGAAGTCACATGTGAACCAAAAAGCCACAACTTGCAAAATCATCATGATCACTTCACCAACTTGATGCATTGGATGCTGCACTTGGCTAGCCCTCTCACATCATCTTGCTGCACCAGAACCAGCCCATGTACTAGCTATAGATCAAGCCATACTTGCCTTACACAAATTTTGACTTTTTGCAAAAGTAGACTTACCAATCAAAAAAGCACATGTCTTGTCATCTGACCAATGAGAGAGGTTTATGTGGACAAAGAGCAAGGCATTCCATACATCTAGCAAGGCTGAAACATTTCATAACAACACATTCACAAAAACACCTCATTTTGCATATTCCTTCGAATCTGTTTCCACAGCATACAAACACAAAAAACATCTTCACCAATCATCTTGCCATGTTTCATTGAGTAGAAACCACCAAAGCTCAAGCCTGAAACCAGCCTGAACTGAGCTTCACCATTCTTCACCACAGCCTGCAGTTCTCTTCGAATCTCACTATCCAGCCAACAAACACATCATTCCTCTTCACCAACAAATCAGAAACATTCAAAGGAGTCAAAACCACCCCTTGCTTTGAGCTGAGGCAGCCTGTACACAAAGCTCATTTCCTGCTACACCAGAACTGGTCCTCACAAATCAGCCATCCACAAGAGCTTTGAAGCCTTCCATTAGCATCAGGGGATACAAGGGAGTCCATTTGCACGCAAGGAAAGCTCTGGAAGCTCAGTTTTGAAGCTTTCCAGCTCAGGTATGATCATGGAAACTTTTCTCTCAAAGCTTGATTTTTGAGTTATAAATTGATTATTCATGTCTTGCTGGTCATGGGGTTGGTTTCAGAATCAAAAATGAGTGAAAACTGAGCTTGTATGGTCCCTCTGAATTTTTGCCCGTGAATTTCTTTTCTTTCGATTCCTTTGATTCATGATGCATAAATGATGTTTGAGCTTGGATTCGTATCATAGGATGTTAGAGGATCATTTAGGGTTGTTTAATTTGTGGAATAGGTACCTGAATCACATTCTAGGGTTTTTGTGCAGCCGGAGAAGATGACCGGAGCTTCTCTCCGGTCACCTGATTATGTTTAACCCTAAACTCAGGTCATTATGGCCATTTGAATGTGGAGCGTGGATCCCCTTTGACTTGTTGACTTCCCGCTGGTTTGGATGGCCCAGATCTTTTCGTTTGCCCTAATCCTCATACTTAACTTAATTAATCATTAATTAAATTAATTTGATCTGAATCAACCACAGCCACTGGATCTGGCGCCAGTCAACCATTTCAAACTCAGAGGTCATCCTGGCCCTCCATCCTGATTACTTTCCATTTTATTTAATTTTAATTCATTTTCTTTTCAATTAACTTGCACAATTATTTAAAAATAGTAAAAAAGGTTTTAAAATTATGAAACTTTTTCTCCTGAGTTTTATTAATTTTATAAACACAAAAATATTTTTATTTTATTTTTTTATCATTAAAAAAAGCATTTTTAAATATTTAAAAGATTATTTTTAATTGATTAATGGAAATTAATTAATTAAAAATACTTTTATGTATTTAAAAATCACAAAAAAATTCATGAGATGTTCTAAGACATTTAGAAACATTGTCCAACCATCAAACCAAATTTCCTTTTTGATCTTGATGCATTTTAAGAATTTCTCATTGAATTAAAATCATTTTTGTGCATTAATTTGATCCAAAGTTCAAAAATTCATTTCTGCCTATCTAGGAAGAGTTGGACATTGATTCTTCTTGCATTGTTTTATGTTTAGCATGTAGTTTCTAAGATAAAATGGTCATGATTTGATCTTGCATTTTTCATTTTGTTTGGCATTTCTTTTGTTAAGAACCCTAAAAAACCCTAATAACTTAGAAAAATCATAACTTGAGATTGGTTGAAAGTTGAGACCTCCCCTTTGGACATTGGTTTAGTATAGGTTTAGGGTTTCTTTGAGTGGCATTTTCCATTTTTTTATCTTAGGGTTTGCTTCTGTTTTGGGTTTTTTGTTTGTTGTTTGATCCATAAACCCTAATTTGGGCTTTCATTTGCATCCTTCTTGCATTCTCTTGCATAACATGACTTGCCATGACATTCCAAGCATCCATGTGATTCATTTGACATCATAAGACATATAGAAAGCATGTGTGATCATTTCATCTTGTATTTGCCATGTTGTTTTCCATGTATGTTTCATAACTTTTTCATGTAAGTTCATGCTCCTTAACTTGCATCATTTGCATCCATGATCTTGTATGAACATCTCCATGCCTTGCCTCATGTTTGCAGCATCTCATAGCATCATTATCATCATCAACATGCTTCTGGTTTTGTCTAGCATCATGTCATTTCATTTCATTTTGCATTGCATTGCATTTCTTTCTAACATTTCAGGTGGTAAGTAATGTTGAGAAGTGAATTTGCCTTCACTTCTCATAACTTTTCTTTTCATCTCTTTTGCATCCATTGCTGCATTTTTACATGTGCTTGAGTTTGAGCTTGCTCATTCTTCTTCTTCCCACTTTCTTTCTTCAAGTGACTTGACTTCTTGATTGAAGCAAGTCACTGTGCTTCTCTTGATCTTGTTCATCTGCTTCCTGGTGGCTCCTTTGAGGATTGTTCTTGAAAACCTCACAAACCTTAGGGACAACCAAGCATGACAATGAATTAGGGTTTTGATTAGTCTCCCCTCATAGTTTTACCTTTGTGTCTCTCCTTGAGTCTTCTCTTCTCACCTCACAATCAGGGACTAAACCCTAAAGGCTTTAAGGCTTTGTGATTAAGCTTATGCCTGCATCCTTCTATTAGGATGGAGTGTATAACTTTAATCCTAAGTGTTAAACCCTTAATGTGTTTAAATCCTTTAATCAATCCACTTAATAATCATCAAGACATCAAGCTTGTAACTTGGGCCTTGCATTAGGGTTCTAATTCTTCCTTAATTGGTTAAGAAGGACTAACCCTAGTGTTAATGGACAAGTCCCCCTCAAGTTGTCTTACAAACCATAAAATTCACTTCATCATCATACCATTAAATAAAATTCACTTAATCAAAGGCTTGTTTTGTCATGAGTTTAATCCCTAATCATGGATTAAGTTGAGGAGCTTTCCTCAGCTTAAACATTCTCATCTATTATCCTTCTATTAGGATGATGTAATGAGTCTGTTTAATCCCTGATTATGGCTTAACCTCATTACTCAACACTAAACAAAAACACCAAAAACATTTAAATAATCACAAGTAGGTTAATGATCTTAACCCTACATCAAAGGTGATTAAGTGTGAGAATCTGACTTCACACTTAAGGTATTCTCATTACCCCTAATCAGAGGGAAGATGTGATGAGTTTACTAAATCCATTGGTTTAGGCTTAAGCTCATTAACTTATGACAAACTTTCAAAAGCAATAAAAGACTGAAAACTCAAAAACAAACAATAATCGTCTCCTCCGGGATTCTTTTCTCATCTCACTCACTCACAAGCGAGAACTTGCTTCTTCCGTCTAATGCAAGACAGTTTGCATCTGTACCAGACAGATCTTACACTTGAGCATAGGCAAGTAAGCAGTTCACCAGTCAATTCACCTTTAAGTCTCTTTGGGTCGAACTACGGTGTTTTGACTTCCTCATTGCACGAGAGGATACGTAGGCATAACTTAATAGTTATCGAACAAAAGTCTTTGTATATTCCCCCTCTTTCCAGCCTCATTCTTTAAGCCTCATTATCATGAGCATTTCACCTCTTTCTCTTTTACACTGACACTTCACTTATGCACTTCACACTTCTTTTACACTGACACCTGTACATTCTCTTCCAGCTATTTTATACACAAATTGCACTGACACTACCCCTTTAAAACACAAATCTTTTAAGCGTGGATCCCGTCGAGTACGGCGGACAATCTGGGTGCTAATACCTTCCCAGGTTGTAACCAACCCCCTTTCTCAGTCTCTCTGGTTCGCAACCGTCTTATCCATCTTTTCCTAGGTCTATGCAGCATTGCCTTTCTTCCGGGATAAAAATGCCTAGCTGGCGACTCTATTCATCTCCAGTGAGTTCACTGCTGTGTGTTCTCATTGTCCCTCTCGCCGACCGTTCGCGTCTGTACCTTTATTTGGGCCAGTCCCATTTTATCGGGAGCGACACTTAGGATCTGCCTTGCACGCGCGCTTTTAGTGGCCATGATTGCTTTGATTAGCCCTAATTCTCATTTATTAGTTTAATTAAGATTAATTAAATTAATTTAATAAGGATAAATCCCAACCCTTGGATGACGCGCCAGTCAACCAATTTCACCCCAGTTCAAACCTAGGCCATTAGATCTGATTACTTCTCCTTTAATTCAATTTTATTTTCATTTTTTATTCATTTTTCTTGCACATTTTATTTAAAATATCAAATCATTTCTAAAAAATCTCATTTTTTGCATCATACCTTAAAATATTTTTCTCTTTCTGAAAATGATTTTTATTTTATTTTTTGCATAATTTTCGTATTTTAAAAATATTTAAATGTTTATTTTAATTAGTTAATGAGAATTAATTAATTAAAATAGCATTTAAGTTTCTAAAAATCACCCAAAAAATCACATTTCATTTTAATACATTTAGAAACATTATCAAACTCTTCAAACAAATTTCTTTTGGGTTCTTGACATATTTTGACATTTTTCTTGGGAATTAGGGTTCTTAAAAGTCAATATTTTTGCCCTAACTTGAAAAAATCCATTCTGCCTAACCTTGAAGAGTTTGATGATGGTTCTTTTTGCATTGCATTCTTCATATCATGTTTCTAGGGTAAAATTGGTTTGAATTTATATTTCATTTTCAATTTGATGTGCATTTTTCCTTTTGAAGTACCTTAAAACCCTAGCCAACTTGAGAAAATCATAACCCCCATTAGGTTAAGAGTTAGGTACCCTCCTTTGGGCAGTGAGCTTGTGTAGGGTTAGGGTTCCTTTCCCATTTTCAATTTTCTATCATGTCATTTGCTTCTGGTTTTGAATTTGGTATTGCATGTTGTGTATAAACCCTAATTTTTGCCTTCATTTGCATTCATCTCTCATATGCTTGCATACATGAACTTGCCATGACATTTTGTGCATTCACATAACTTCTAAGACATATTAGGACATATTAGAATCATGTTTGATCATTGCATCATTCATTTGCCATGTTATGCATTCATTTCATTTCATAAACTTTCATGAACTTTCATGGTTCAAAACATGCTTCATTTGCATCCTCATCCTTGTATGATCATCCTAATCTCTTGACATGTGATTTCATTATCTCCTAGCATCATTGGCATCATGTTTGTGCTTCTGGTTTTGGTTTTCATCATTGTATTCATTTCATGTTCACTTCATTTCATTTCTTTTCACTAACTTTTCTGGTGGTAAGTCATTGAGAAGTGAATTTGCCTTCACTTCTCAAAATCTATTCTCATCTCTCTTATGCATCATTTCTTCATTTTACTTGTGTATTAGAGTGAGCTTTCTCATTCATGTCTCCTTCTCACTTTCTTTCTTCAAGCAACTTATCTTCTTAAGTGAAGTAAGTTGTCTTGCTTCTTTCTGCTTAACCTCCTTTCATCTGCTTCTTCCTTGGTGGTTTCTCCCTTGAAGATCTTTTGCAAGCCTCATGAACCCTAGGAATACCCAAGCATGATAACAATTAGGGTTTGATTAGTCCCCCATTAGTTTTACCTTTGTATCATCTTTGTGTCTTCTCTTCTCATCTCTTAATCAAGGACTATGCTTTAAAGGTTTTAAGGCTTTGTGATTAGGGTTATGCCTGTATCCTTCTATTAGGATGGAGTGTTTAACTTTAATCCTAAGTGTTAAACCCTTAATATGTTTAAACCCTTTAAATAAATCCACCTAATAATCACTAAGACATCAAGCTTGTAACTTGGGCCTTGCATTAGGGTTCTAATTCTTCCTTAATTGGTTAAGAAGGACTAACCCTAGTGTTAATGGACAAGTCCCCCTCAAGTTGTCTTACAAACCATAAAATTCATTTCTTAATCCTACCATTAACTAAAATCCACTTAATAAAGGTTTTGTTTTGTCATGAGGTTAATCCCTAATCATGGATTAAGTTGAGGAGCCTTCCTTAGCTTAAGTGTTCTCATCTATTATCATTCTATTAGTATGGTGTAATGGGTCCATTAAATCCCTGATTATGGCTTAAACTCGTTACTTAACACTAAACAAAAACACCAAAAAAACGTCTAAATAATCATAAGTAGGTTAATGATCTTAATCTTGCATCAAGATGATTAAGTGTGATGTGTTTACTTCATACTTAAGGTATTCTCATTACCCCTAATCAGAGGGAGGATGTGATGAGTTTATTAACCCTTGGTTTAGGCTTAAGCTCATTAACTTATGACAAACTCTAAAAAGCAATAAAAGACTGAAAACATCAAAGACAAACAATAATCGTCTCCTTCGGGATTCTTTTCTCATCATCCTCACTCACAAACGGGAACTCGCTTCTTCCGTCTAATGCAAGACATTTGGCACCTAAGCCAGACAGGTCATACACTTGAGCATAAACAAGTAGGCAGTTCACAAGTCAATTTATCTTTCAGTATCTTTGAGTCGAACTACGGTGTTCTGACTTTCTCATTACACGAGAGGATACGTAGGCATAACTTAACAGTTATCGAACAAAAGTCTCTGTATACCTCCCCCCCCCTCTTCCAGTATCATTCTTTGAGCCTCATAGTCTTGAGCTTCACATTTTTTTCCTTACACTGACACTTCTCTTATACATTTCACATTTATTTTACACCGACACTTGCATTCTTTCCCAGCTTTTGCACACAAATTGCACTGACACTACCCCTTTAAAACACAAATCTTTCAAGTGTGGATCCCGTCGAGTACGGCGGACAATCTGGGAGCTAATACCTTCCCAGGTTGTAACCAACCCCCTTTCTCAGTTTCTCTGGTTCGCGGCCGTCTTATCCATCTTTTCTTAGGTTTATGCAGCATTACCTTTCCTTCGGGATAAAAATGCCTAGCTGGCGACTCTTTTCTTTTCAGTTCACCCTTGAGTGTTCTCTCCTTTCGCCGACCGTTTGCGTCTGTACCCCTCTTGACTTAGTTGTCATTTGGTGGGAGCGACAAGTTGTATATTGGATCTTCCCATTTCCAAAAAGTACAAGAACTCCTCTTGATTCATCCTAGAACTCAAGATATAATGTTTCAAAGTTGGGAAAAATCTTATAATTTTCAAGTATGTGCCAAAGAATGATTTTTGCAAAATCAAGTTTCAAGACTTTTAATGGCCTTTAATCCACTTATAAGCATCATAACATGATAGTGCAACATTTCAAGACCAAATTTGTGCCTTGGATCACAAGAAACCATGCCTCATTTTCACAAAATTTCCAAAGAGGGAAAAATGCAAAACCTATGCTATCTCATGATCCAAGTGCTCCAGTTCACAAAATCTGATCCAAAGGCCATCCTTGAATCAAGCTAAAGCAAGACAAGCTTTGAAATCACCTCTGACCCGTGCCATGCTTGTGGTACAAAACTTTTGACTTTTTTGAAAATTGGCCCATACCTATCACACTATGCCACAACAACTCTCTGGCCAATATGTACATCTTATGCAAACCCTAAGGACCTCATTTGATACAACATTCAAGCCTGAAAGCACACACACAATCAGATTGCCAAAAACTTGCAAAATCTTCATCTCTTCGAATCTCTCAGTACAAGCATCAAAACTCAAATATTTCTTCACCATTCAACTCACCATCATCCATAGAACACAAAGCATCCATTATTTTGCCCTAAAAGCTCCTCAATCAAAAACACGAATTTTGTTTCATCAGAAAAGAAACACTCAAAGGAGGCCAAACAAACTTGTTCTAAACACTCCATAAGCCTCAGGGGATCCATCATAGTGGGTTTGCATCAAAGGAGAGGCCAGAAAGCTCCAGATTAGAAAGCTCCAGCTCAGGTAGCTTCTTCAAACAATTTTTCCAGAACTTTGTTTTTAAGTTACAATGTGATAGAGTTTGTCTTACTGATCATTTTGAGCTTTGAATCATTGAAAATGGTGGAGTGTGTAGGATGTATTTAGCTTCTGAAATTTTGCTCGTGGAAAATGTTCTTGTTTGATGCAAAATATATGAATTTTGTGGGTTGATTCTTGTTTAGTGATGTTCAGTGAGTGATTCTGGAGATTTTGGTGAGTTATCATGGCCTAGGGAGAGAGATAGGTTGAAAGGGTTGCCGGAGAAGACGATCTGAGCTCTTCTGCGGTCGCCTGAGAGTGATTTAGCCCTAATCTCATTTAATTGTCCAATTTTAATGTTCACCCTTGGATCTGTGCTTAGCGCGCGTGTGGACGACCCAAATTGCTTCATTAAAACCCTAAACCTAGTTTAATTAGTTTAATTAAATTAATTAGTTCAGGATGAATCCAGACCATTAGATCACGCGCCAATATTCATTTTAAATCATGGCCCTCAGATTCACATACCCAAAGTCATTCAACCCACGCATCCTGGCACTTGATCCCCTCAAAATCCAATCCTGGGCATCCTTTATGCATACTTCTCATTTTTATTTTATTTTCTTTACATTTATTTTCATATAATTATTTAAAATAGTAAAAACATTTTTAAAATCATCATTTTCTGCATTTTCATTTCAAATATTTTTCAAAACTCAAAAACATTTTTATTTTTAATTTTTGCATTAAAAATGTATTTTTAAATCATTTAAATGTTTTATTTAATTAATTGATTGATTTTAATTTACTAAAAATACATTAAGGTATTTAAAAATCACAAAAAAAATCATGAAGCATTCTTATACATTTAGAACAATTTACAAACTCATGACACAAATTTCTTTTTAGGTTTGATCATATTTTCACAATTAATCATGAATTAGGGTTTCCAAATTTCACATTTTTCTAACCCTAACTTGAAAAAATCATTTATGGTCAACCATGATGAGTTTGCATTTGGTTCTTTTTGCATTCTTTCATACTTTGTATCTAGAATCTAGGCTATTTAACTCATAATTTTTCATTGCATTTCCAAATTGTTTTGCATTTTTCCTTTAGAGCCACCCAAAAACCCTAGTTAACTTAGAAAATCCATAACTTCCTTTAGGTTTAGCTTCTTACCTTCACCTTTAGGGAGTGATCTTGTATGTGTTTAGGGTTTGTTTGAGTTCACTTTAAATTTTTTATCATGATGTATGCTTCTGTTTTGGTCATATGCATCTCATACTCTCATAAAACCCTAATTTTTCATGTTCATTTGCATTCATCTTTGCATATCTCAATCATGTGAACTTGCCATGACATTCCATGATCTTGTATGCCATCTTAGACATCTTAAGACATGTTTGAACATTGCTTGATCATTTCTTCATTTATTTGGTATGCTTTGCATTCATTACATTTCATGAATATCCATGTGTTCTCAAGCTTCTTTCATGCTTCTCTTTGCATCTCATCTCTTGTATGAACATTCATAAGCATCTCACATATCTTTGCATCATTGAATAACACATTTTCATCATGTTTAAACTTCTGGTCTTGATCATTTCATCTTCATTTTCTTGATTTCCTTTTGCTTTACATCGTTTTCATTCACACCAACCTTTCAGGGGCTCATGGTAAGTAATTTGGGATGTGGATTTACCTCCACATCCTACCTCTTCTCTTTTATTTATTTGCATATTTGTTTGTCTTTGAAGTGAACTTGCTTCACTTGTTCTCTCTTGCTACTATCTCTTTCTTTTAGGTTACTTATCTTCTTCAGGAAGTAAGTAACCTATTCTCCTTTCTCCTCTCTTTTCATCTGCTTCTTCTTCCTTGGTGGCCTTTTGAAGATCTTATCTCTAAGACTCACAAACCATAGGAACAACTAAGCATGATAATTTTTAGGTTTGTATATAGTCTCCCCTAGTCTTTTTCCTTTGAGTCTCTTTTCTCATCTCATAATCAAGGCTAAACACTTAAAGCTTTAGGACTTTGAATTAGGTTTATGCCTGTATCCTTATCTTAGGATGGAGTGTATAACTTTAATCCTTAGTTTTAAACCTTTAATTTGTTTACACCTTCTAATCAAATCACCTAATAATGATCAATACTTAAGCTTGTAACTTGGGCTTTATATTAGGGTTACATCTCTTCCTCTTGGTTAAGAGGGACTAACCCTAGTGTTTAATGGACAAGTCCCCCTCAAGCTAGTCTTACAAACATAAAAAAAAACACTTCTTAATCTCACCTTTAATTAAAATCCATTTTAATAAAGGCTTGTTATATAATGAATTTAGTCCCTAACCATGGATTAAGTTGAGGTATCTTCCTCAACTTAAGAGTTCTCATCTATCATCCTTCTCTTAGGATGGTATAATGAGTTCACTAATCCTTGATTAGAGATTAAACGCATTACTTAACATAAAACAAAAACCCAAAAACATCTTAATAATCACAAGTAGGTTAATGATCTTAATCCTGTATCATTAGGGTAATTAAGTTGAGATTTCCATCTCATACTTGAGTAGGCTCATTATCCCTAACCAGGGGTGATATAATGAGTTTACAAACCCTTGATTAAGGCTTAAGCTCATTATCCTATGCAAAACACAAAACAAACAATAAACGTCTCCTCTGGGATTCTTTTCTCATCACACTCATTCAAAATTGAGAACTCGTTTCTCCCGTCTAATGTAAGACAGTTAGCACTCGAGCCAGACGAGTCACACACTTGAGCATAGACAAGCAAGAAGTTCACAACAAAAACACCCAGTCTCTTTGAGTCGAACTACGGTCTTCTGACTTCCTCATTGCACGAGAGGATACCTAGGCATAACTTAACAGTTATCGAACAAAAGTCTCTTTGTCTTCCCCCTCTTTCAGCTTTCTTTTCTAAGCCTCATTCTTGAGAACTCACTCTTTCTTTTGCACTGACACACTGTACTTTCTTTCCTAGATTTTTATAGACAGTTAGCACATACACTACCCCTTTTAAAACACAATCTTGTAAGCGTGGATTCCTTCGAGTACGACGAACAATCTGGGTGCTAATACCTTCCCAGGTTGTAACCAACCCCCTTACTCAGTTTCTCTGGTTCGCAACCGTCTTATCCATATCTTTCCAGGTTTATGCAGCATTACCTTTTCTTCGGGATAAAAATGCCTAGCTGGAGACTCTATTTAAACCTCAACCTTTCTTTCGCCTCGTCCGTTCGTGTCTTCACTTGGGAGCGACACCTGGCTTGATTGTTCTCTACCAGTTCGCGCAAACGCTCCTGCGTTTAACCCATCCCAGCCATGAGGGTCATGAAGTTGTCCATTCTTGTCCTCATGTCAGCCAGATCTGCTTGCATCAGATCCATTGCTTTCTCTCTGTTCACCTTTGTAGGGTATCTGTGCACAGTTGACTGTCTTTGAACCTTCTTGGGAACTATTGTGCCTGAAATTGACATAAACGTTAGAAAACTGATGAACTACCTGCAAAACAACAAACATCGTTATATGCATGCAATGTAACTATTCATATTTCCACGTTCAGGCATTAATATGCCCCAGTTCTGGTATTTTTGACAGAGAGTACTCCAAATAGCCTTTTGAGCATTGGTCTTCAAACTCTTTCTTTTTTTAAAGATTGTTCAGATCCTAGCAGCTTTAGACAAACACGTTTTTGTGTACTCAGAGATGGTAACTGGAACTTAGTATTGCATAACATGGATAACCCATTGGCAACCAGAGTTAAAACATAAACAAATACCCCAGAGGGTTACAAGTCAATACATGAACAAAAAGATAAAGCAAAACTCCTACAACAAGCCTATAGGTAGTCTGGATACAAATAACAATAACTAAAACTCGAGGCTAAAGGAAAATCCAGGTTCTTCTTCTGCAGCTACCACCTCTATTCGGTTCTTCTTCACGCCTGCTCTCAACATAAGATCTGCAATCTCTTTCATTGCTTCTTCCAAGGCTAGCTGGCTTTGTACCAATTACTAAGTCTTTTCCCTTCGTACTTTGTGAACTTGTTCTACTTCTTCTTTCTTGAAAGCCATCTGCACCTCAAAGAACTCTTTCGTTTCTTTGTACTTCTTTTGTTCCTGTTCCCTTTGGCCCTGTAACCAAGCAATGGACTGGTGATCCTCTCTAAGAGTCTTCAAAGTCTTCTTACGCTCCGCTTCTCTTTTTGATTTTGTTAAACCCAATCTCTGAAAATGAGCTTCTCTCCCAGCAAAGTCCTTATCGTTAGTTTCTAAGGTGACCTACATCCTCTGTAGCTTTTCTTCTGCTTCATTTTTAGCACGATTTGCAAGGTGGTACAAGTTAACCATTTCAGAATTCTCTACCCGAACCTCATGCAACTGAGCTTCTAACTTCTTATAATCTTCAAGAGAAACAGTGTTCTAACATGGCACTTCCTTGGGATACAAAGGAGCTTCCACTGAAAAAAGCATGAGCAATTCCTCTACACACTTCTGTAACCATGTAGCAAAAGGAGGATATGTCTTGGGATCCACCCTTCCAAAATCCTTCTTACCTTTCTTCACCACGTGAGCCCAAGCTTGAGATGCATGTATAACCAACTCTTTGTTTTCCTCCACTGGAAGGTACAAAGATTCATCTATTCCTTCAACACGTGGTGGATTCCTCAAAGGATAGCCAAATTTCTTCCTTGCTAAAACTGGATTGTAACTGATCACACCCTTTCTCTCTAGCAAGGGTACATTAGCAAAACTACTACAACTAACAAGTAACTCTTTGCCTAACAAATCCCTGTTATGTCCCAATCTATATCCTCAAAAGTCAAACCCATTAACCTCCTAGACCACCTTCATTCTTCCCTCATTTCTTTGAAAGGACCTGACTTTGGTAGTTGCTTAGCGAACCAATCAGCAAACAGTGGTGCACAAAAATTCACTGGTCCACCCCTTCCATTCTCATTCCTGTAGTGAACACTGTAAAAGAAATCTCCAAACAAGGTTGGTACAGGGTTTCCTTTAGCAAAAATGGAGATCACCTCCAAACTCACAAACTCCTTTTCTCCTGGGAAAAGACTAGATCCATATACCATCAAAGCCACCACAACACCAAAATCTCCCCAGTTACCCTCTTTGGCATACCCTTCAGCTTCTGGTATAAGCACCTCCCAAGGAAGTCATTTGCCTTCACTAACCTGCAAAGCTTTCTTGACCTTAGCAGTTGGTATACGACAGAGTCTGGATATGTCTTCTTCCTTGAGGACTATATCTGATCCATAGTAATGCAAAGTATCTCTGACGGGAATACCCAAAATACTGGAAATTTCCTTTAAGGTAGGAGCCAAGATATAATCTGGAAATACAAAACACTGCAGCAAAGGGTCGTAGAACTGAAGCAAAGTGTGCAAGGTATCCTTCTGGTCTGTAGTAGGTTTATCCATGTACTTTAAAATCTGACCAAACCTCTTTATGAAGTTTCCTAAAACCTGATCATTCATCAACCCTGCTATTCTCTGAACACCACTGACTTCTGGTTGAAGAAAAGTGTAATGGACATTTCTCTTTCTTGCAATCTTCTTAACCTCTGCCATTTGGAGATTCTACAATTACCAGAACTGGGTGCTAAATGCAAACAGAAAACCTGGAAATGGAAACACAAAGAGTTAATGCGAGTATGATGCAATGCAAATGCAAAGCAGGCATATAATCAATCTGGAACCATCTGGATACTGAATATTATGGCCTCCAGTAGCTGAAAACCAAGATTCTCTGAACCATAACCATCTGATAGAAACCCTCAAAATCAAAGATCAAGAAATCCAGAACCATAATAACCAAATCACAACATAGAGCATACTGACAATGAGGGTATGTGGAGGTCAAGGGTTCCTGCAAACCTGTACACCCCTCCCAATCTCACGGGTATGCTCCGGGTCAAACATCACGAACTCTCAAAGCCGAATAGCAATAATACTTTCACCATTTCCGAGAAATAGCTCATGACCAAATCAGGGAATCAGTTTAGCATTATGTACTACTCAGGGAGGTCTCAGCGTGAGTCCAGGAAAACAAGGTCATCCTATGTGAGCTCCAGGTGGGCCCTCGGGTGCGAATGGGTTTTCCACAAAATGTGGTCTTCCATTGTCACCACTGGAGAGGGATGTTTCCACAAAGGTCCTTAATGATCAGTCCCCAGCTGCACATAACCATCAAGGTTATAAAATGAGAGAGGAAGATCCCCAAATCAAAACATTTCCAAGACGGTCGCAAATCTGGGCGTGGAACTCACTACTACCCCCATGACAAGATCTCATGAGGCCAAAGTGGAACCACTCTAAGTCCTAAGGTGCACTCGAGCCTTGGTAATGAGTTCATCTCTCAGTAACAATATCATCCAAGTCCCACCAAACAGAAAAAATCCAGACAATCCAGTAATAATATATGATGCGTGAATATAAATACTGAAAATTGTAAATAAAGTTGTAAATAAATTATAAATAAACAACAGTAAAATATACACACAGTAGCAAATAATCGACACCCAATAAAACAAAAACAAACAAGCGGTAGGAGAGACTCTCAAGGGAACCAGAGATTCTGGGTTCATTTCCCCAGCAGAGTCGCCAGCTGTCGTTCCCTGGATTTCCATCTTGGTACAAACGCGAAAGTCGCGCGGAAAGAGGTAGAGTCGCCAACCAGGCATTTTTATCCCAAAGTAACAGGAAAGGTAATGCTGCACAAACCAAAGAAAAGAAAATGAAGGACACAGGTTCTGCGAACCAAAGAAACTGGGTTCGGGAGTTGGTTACAACCTGGGAAGGTATTAGCACCCCAGATCGTCCACCGTATTTGACGGGATCCACGCTTGCAAAGAAAATGTTTCAAAAGGGTGAAGAAAATGAAACTGCTACAAAAGAAAGAATGAAACTGGATCTGGAAAAGAACTGAAAAAAGAAACTAAGAGGAAAATGTAGGGAAAATAAATATTATGCTCGAACGGGCCCTACCCCGCTGCCTACGTACTTCATCTGGACAATGAGGATCAGAGTCGCCGTAGTTCCCCTTACTAGGGGTGGAAAAGATTGCTTGCGTCTTAAGGCTTGAACTGCCTATGTCAATGCTCAGGTGTTGCAGGCTCGGACGACAAGTGTGTTACCGTCTTGCAAAATGACAAGTAGGAGCAAGTTCGTACGATGAGAGTGGAGGTGATGAGAAAAGAAGTCCCGAAGGAGAGACACTTATTGTTTGTCCAGTGTTTTTTAGAAGTTTTTTATGAGTGTGGAACAAGGAAGTGAACTCAAGCTCTTTTCCATGGAATGTGTACTTGTTACTACATTCCAAGATGGAATAATAGAAAAAGCACACCCAAGTAAGGAGAAGATCCCCAAAACATGGTTCCAGAGATTAGGGCCTAAGCTCACTAACTCGTTGAATTTATTAAGTGTTTTGTAATTAAATGAAGAAGTGTTTTTTTATGATTTTCTTAATCAAGATGGTCTCGTGATCAGACTTATGCATCATGCTAGACAAGCTTGTACTATCCCAAGATGGGAAAACTACAAGTGCCCCATGGAATAAGGCTATTGCACAGGAGACCACTTCAATCCTTATTAAATTCTTTTTATGATTTAGTTTTTGAGATGAGAAGAGAAAGAAACAAAAGGATCTTAAAGATAAAAATCTAATGGGGAAAGTCCAATCCTAAAGTTATCATGCAAAGGTGGTCCTAAGGTTAGTGTGGTTTGAAGTCTATCCTAATGAAGAAGAAAGAAAGAAGAAGAACTAGAATACAACTTACTCCTCTAAAGGAGGTAAGTTGATCCTAAAGGGGGAAGAAGAATAATTGAAGCACAAGATGGCATAAGGCACATCAACAATTACCAAATATAAAGGAAAGTAAAAGAAGAGATGAAGAATTGAAATGTGGATAACATCCACACTTCACTTACCATGAGCCCCTGACATGGTTAGTAGTATAAACACATATGACAAGACAATGCCAAACAAAATCAATTGAGATACAAATGAATAAAAGATCAATCCTAAACACCATAACCAGAAGTGAAAGCAACCATTCATTGCACTAAGATCAAATCATCAAGGTAAACCAAACAAAAGGCAAAGCATACAAACCAATACCAAATTCACAATCACATATGAAGAAAGAAAAATTAAAATGAAATACAAAGAACCCCACAAGTTATAAAAGCACTAAGAAACACAAAGTCAGGACCTTATCACCTCAAGAATGAGTACAAACATCACAAAAGACCAAAGAAAGGTTCATGCAAGTCCAAACACAAACAATATAGGAAGGGGAAGTGAGGTGAACATGCATACACTTTTGAGAAACTTTAAAGACAAGTAACAAAGAAAATTCTCAAAGCACACACACTAAACAAGGACAGGGGATCAAACCTCATATGAAAATACATTTAAAAATCCTATAGGAGTTGGCACAAGTGCCCTCCTAGCCTAAGAACTAAGCATGCTAGCAAGAAGAAGAAAAATTAAGGCAATCTCTCATGAAAATTCAAATCAAATCAGAAACTCATGCAAAAATTCCACAATTAAACTCAAATGTTCATTAATCAAGTGATAACATCATGCCAAAAGAGCAAAGTCATAACCAAAAGCAAACTAGGTCAAAGGACCTCAAGAACACCAATTAGGGTTTTGAAACTTCAAGCTCAAGTTAACTACCAAAATATTCACACAAGCTTCTAAAAATCCGAAAAAACATCATCCACAAACTACACCTTAATATGAATCAAATGCAAAAATAACCAACTCAAAATTAAAATTGATGATCAAGATATAAAATCTACAAGTCAACATGTATTTAAAATGAATTAAAAACAATTAATAAAAGTGAAAACTTAATTCCTACGTGGAAAATAAAAATAAATGAAAAATTAAAATATCAAAAATTAAATAAAATTAAAAGAAATAGTCATGAATTATTTTGGAATTTTTGGATGCATTTTACTATTTTTAAAAATTAGAAACCAAAATGCAAATAAAATGAAAATAAAGACAAACGAAGGAGGGGTGCAATCAGTAAGGGTTTCAGTGCAAATCAAATGGGATTGCAATCAACAAAATGATACGTCAGCAATTGAGTGCACCATATATATCATGTTGAGCCACACACATTGATTAATTCATAAAATATAACCTAAATGAAGTCACATGAGTGAGAGGTGGTTTTTTTATGTGTTGTCCAATTATGGTGCGTCCAGATCAAGCAATCCTGTGGTCCAGGCTTCATCTTCCCCATTCAAGCATTCAAACACAATTTCCAGAATCCGGTGACCGGAACCCTAGCTCCGGCACCGAAAAGTTCATCCTCAAGAACAAATCCTCATAGAAATAAACAAAACACTCCAGATCTAATAAATCAAGCACTCTGAGTTCAAATATGAGCTTAGTTTTTCCAATAGATCAATGCACAAGCCAAATCAAAGACAAACAGTTTCAAACATCAAACTTAAATTCAACACAAAATTCTCATTTCTTACTCAAATCAAAATCTAAACACATAAGAATCACCAGCATAGCACGTAGATCACATTGCAAACATCTAATTTCAAATCCATATCTACAAATACCAGAGCATACCTGAGATTGAAGATCCTTTAAACCTTCAAGAAAATGATCCTATAGCTGCAGATCTACTCCTTCTAACCTCTCTTTGCAAAATCAATGCAAAAGAAGCCTTGAAACCTCCTAGATCTTGAGATTCAACACTAACTGCACTTGAATGACACTTGATGAAAACCTTGCTTTCAGCTTGAATTGATGGTGTATTTATGATCCTAAGAGCTCAATGAAAAAGAATATGGAAAGAGATTGGAGAATGAGAGCCTGAAGAGAGAGATTCGAAGGCTTTTGTTTTTGTGCATAAAACTTTGAAGTTGATGAATGAGAGAGAGCTAGGGCTGAAGTTTGTGTGCAATAGCTTTTATATGATCCATGTATCACACTGATTAGGGTTTGGAGAACTTTGCACATGGGAAGAGTGAAATTGAAATGAATTTGCAAAAATGAAAAAATGATGTGTGAGGGTGAAATGCTCGTGCACTTCTCATGCTCCTTGCACATGCTGATTCCCTTGTTATAACTTGCTTATCAATGCTTTAATCCTGACCATTGGATGGCTGGATCATGCTATTCCCATGCTTTTGCATTTTTGCACTTTATGAAATATTCACTTATCCATGCACGAATTTATTGAATTCTCTTGAGCCAAATGTGTTTCATGCAATGCCTTATGATGTCATGATCTCAATTTGCCCATAGGTTGGCTTGGAAATGTGTTACATGAGTTTTTGCAAATGGTAGAAACTTGGAAATATGGTAAAACCTAAAAATGTGTGACTTTCGATTGGCCGTAACTTTCAAACCATGAGGGCTATGAACATGTTCTTTTACTTTTAAGAAATGGGAGATCATACTCTACAACTTTAATATTCAAGGAAAATTCATTTGGAGTCATCTTGGCCATGTAAGAATCACTTGAATATTAGGGCAAAACTTGCTAAATTTGGAAAGTTTAGTTACATGCCATATGCCAAAAATAGAAACCCTTGCCAGAACCCTAAATCCTTGACTTCTGACTTTTCCAAACCTCTTATATGACCTTAAGAACATCCCTTGGCTTGAAAATAGGATTGGAACCCTTGAATTGCCACAGTTGACTTTTCAACTAATCAGTTTGACTAGTTTCTTCTTATGCAAGCAACTGATGAATTGACTGCCTTCCACAATGAATTTTCTCACCAAATTTCATCCATAGCATTCACATATCATATGAAGGACTTTGCCCACATTAAATGGCCAAAGTCACAAAGAATCCCTGCTTGATCATGAAACCCTAATTTGAGGAACATTTGTGTAGGAGCTCCCCCTTCCTTGAGTCATCTGGTAATCTCCCAACCTTCTGGGCTCTTGTAGAGGATCTTGAGCTTGTACATGACCTAGAGACACTTCATTGGACTTGGAGAAGGCCTCTTGTCTTCTTTATTTGACTTTTAAGGCTTCAAATGCACCAATAATTAATCATATGCCCAATGCTAGAACATGAGAATGTTATGCTTCATTTTTCTATGCAAAATGCTAAGGATATGGCATGCTTATGATGATTATGATATGAGGATAATGCTAAAAGGAAGAGGGAAAATTTGGGATGTTACACATAATCATCATTACATGTGCATCCTCCAAAGCGTAGCATTTCCATCATCATGGAGCATTACGCCATAAATTCAAACATGTGCATGGGCCAATTTTGAGGTATTTTACATAAGACCGGTAACATCTTTTCAACCTGAAATACTCCCCCACAAAAGATACTTATATCATTTTCCAGGAACCCTCTTCATATATCCTCCGTAGATATAAGGTCTAAGACATATAAGTCTTCTTCAAATAACCTGTTAAGTCTAGTGCAACACTAGGACTGTACGAACCCTCTTCACAAATATTGTGTAGATAAGTGGCGTCTGAGACAAACGAACCTCCTTCTGACAAACTGTTACGCCATGACCGGTAACCATTTTGACGTTTTAATCCCACCGTCAGGACTTCAAACCTCTTCAATACAAAGGAGTGTTGGATGATCATCAAGAGAACAGACGAGTGTCATAAGTCAATGATACAAACGAATATCAGACGATGATCTAAGAAACACAGAAGAACGCCTCAGACAATGATATAGACGAATATCAACCATTGATACAGACGAATACCAGAAATCCAACACAAACGATAATTTGGAGTAGCAATACAGACGAGTACCAGAAATCCGACACATACGAGCATTTGAAGTAGCAATACAGACGAGTACCAGGAATCCAACACATACGGGCATTTGGAGTAGCCATACAGACGAGTACCAGGAATCCAACACATACGAGCATTTGGAGTAGCAAAACAGACGACTACGAGGAATCCAACACATACGAGCATTTGGATTAGCCATACAGATGGGTACCAAAGTGATTATCAAATCAACATATATGGATATAAACTAACACAGACGAGTGTGAGGGATGATACAGACGAGTATCCAACCAATGCAAACGAGCTTCAAACAGATAACAAACACAGACGAGTGCTGGAGAAGGCAGACGAGCAATGAGCAAATAACAAACACAGATGAGTATCGGGAAATGCAGATGAGCAACAACCAAAGATCAAACACAGACGAGCATTGCGAAATGCAGACGGGCAATAAGTAAATGCCTGATTGGTAGCAAGAATCACGACTCTGCAGGGAAGAACCAGGTCAAGAGGCTTTGATACTTAACTCTGGCTGGGATGAATAACTATTTGTATCATCAAATTGACCAAAAATAAATTAGCGACTTATCTGGGGAATATTTCAATGATAGGAGTAAATCCCAATCATGACCTCTGTGGGGAAACCAGGCGTTTAGCTTCTTGCTGGGAACACTTCACTTGTGGAAAGATAATCCGCTTGGGGATGAAAAGCTCTTCCATTAACCATGGAGTTCTGCTAGGGATTCCACCTGCTCTAGCTCAGCTGGGGGAACAATCTCTGGTTTGGGAGATACGACACCACCCTGCAAAACCTGCAACAACAGTATACACCCATGTGCCCCGGGGATTTACATGGTATGATCTGTTCAACCACTGTCACCCGACACTCAAATATGGTTTTAAATGTTTCCCTGCAATGTCATTATTTAGAAAAATCACCATGTTTCAAATGCAATGTCTTTTTGCCAAAAATTCAGGACATTTTTGCAAACAAAGTAAACACAACACAACTTTTGACTGAATATTCATTTATTGAATGGCCTCTGAATAGGAAAATCCTTACATCAGGAAGCAACTACATGGAAAGAGGTAGCTACCTTAAAATTGAGAAAAGAAACTATCCTAATGGAAATGTACACGACATTCTAATGAGTTTCCTTCCTGCAATGACCAACATGTCCTCAAGACTTTTCGTTCTTGCCTTTGCTTTCTGAAGATGATGAGGGGATTGATTCCTACCCTTCTGATATTGTCAGACTGTATGAAATGATGACCTGGTTCAGATTAACCGGATCGCAATTGTTCGTTTATTCCCTTGTTTTGCGTGGATCTTCCTTTCGGGTTTTCAGTCCACCAGGATACCCTTTTTTGCCTGAGCTGTCCGAAGTGGCTTTTCAACTCAACGGGTGTACATTTTTTTATTATTTTCCCTAACTTTTGCTCGAGCTTTTTATTTTTTTTAGCTCGCCGGGATGCCCTTTTCTTGCCTGGACTTTAATTCTATTTTTATGTCCAGCGGGTCTTTTTACGCGAAGTATTTTTTAACTGCGTCCGAATTAACAGGGGATTGGAAGTCTTCTCCATCTATAGTAGTGAGGATCAGTGCCCCACCGAAGAAAACTTTCTTTACTATTAATGGACCTTCGTAGTTTGGGGTCCACTTGCCCCTGTGATCTGAACCCGGACGAATGATCCTCTTGAGTACAAGCTCGCCTAAGTTACACCCTCGAGTACGTACTCGTTGGTTGAATGCTCACTTCATTCTCCTTTGATAAAGCTGACCATGACAGATAGCCGCTAATCTCTTTTCCTCAATTATACACAACTGATTATATCGAGAACGTACCCACTCAACCTCATCAAGCTTCACATCCATCATCACACGTAAAGAAGGAATTTCTACTTCAACAGGCAAGACAGCTTCCATGCCATACACTAGAGAGAAGGGAGTTTCCCCGGTTGATGTTCTGACTGACGTTCGGTACCCATGAAGTGAAAATGGTAACATCTCATGCCAATATTTGTAAGTGACAACCATCTTCTGCACAATCTTCTTAATGTTCTTATTAGCTGCCTCTACCGCACCATTCATCTTTGGCCGGTAAGGAGAAGAATTGTGATGTTGAATCTTGAAGTCCCGACACAGTTCTTCCATCATCTTATTGTTCAAATTGGAACCATTATCAGTAATGATTCGCTCGGGCACTACGTATCTGCAAATGATGTCTTTCTTCAGAAATATGGCTACCACTTGGCGAGTGACATTGGCATACCATGCTGCTTCAACCCACTTGGTGAAATAATTAATCGCAACCAAGATGAAACGATGAACATTTGAAGCAGTAGGCTCTATCTTCCCGATCATGTCAATGATCCACATAGAAAAGGGCCAAAGAGATGACATGACGTTGAGCGGGCTAGGAGGAACATGCACCTTGTCTGCATATATTTGGCATTTGTAGCACTTACGGGCGTACGAACAACAGTCTTCATCCATTGTCAGCCAATAGTACCCCGACCTCAACAACTTCTTAGCCATTGCATGCCCTCCTACATGAGTACTTAAAGACCCCTCATGGACTTCCTGCATTAACAGGCTTTCTTCGTGTCTATCCACGCATCTGAGCAAGACCATGTCAAAGATCCTCTTATAAAAAACTCCGTCTGTATTCAAGAAGAAACTAGAAGAAAGTCGTCTCAAGGTCTTCTTATCGTTGGATGATGCCCCAGCTGGGTATTCATGTTTTTCCAGGAAGAGCTTGATATCAAAGTATCAAGGTTTCTCATCAGACACTGCGTCTACAGAGAAAGCGTAAGCTAGTGCGTCAAGCCTGGAAATGTCAATTATGGGCACATAGTTCCAACACAAGACTTTGATGGACGAAGAAAGAGTAGCCAATGCATCGGCAAATTGATTCTCATCTCGTGGTATATATTGCAGCTTAACCACTGTGAAGAACGTCAACAGTCTTCTGGCATAATCCCTATAAGGGACTAAGTGTTCTTGATGTGTATACCACTTGCCTGTAATATGGTTAATAACGAGGGTTGAATCTCCGAATATATCGAGGTTCTTAATCCGAAGATTAATAGCCTCCTCTATTCCCATTATGCACGCCTTGTATTCCGCTTCATTGTTGGTGCAGCCAAAAGTAATTCTGGCAGCAAAGGGAAAGTGAACACCTTCGAGAGTGATAAGAATAGCACCAACTCCGTGTCCGTTGATATTGACAGCTGCATTAAACATCAACTTCCATTTGGATTCAGGGTCAGGCCCGTCCTTCGGAAGTGGTTCCTCGTAATATCTTTCCTTGAGGTACATGATGCCCTCATCAGGGAAATCAAACTTCATTAGCTGATAATCATCTTCAAGCGGTTGTTGTGCAAGATAATCTGACAATACACTTTCTTTGATGGCTTTCTGGGAAGTATAATGTATGTCATACTCTGTTAAGATCATTTGCCACCTTGCAACCCTTCTGGTTAATGTTGGTTTCTCGAAAATATACTTGACGGGGTCCATTTTTGAGATTAGCAATGTGGTATGGGTCAACATGTACTGTCTCAGTCGGCCAGCCGCCCATGCCAAAGCGCAGCAAGTTTTCTCGAGCAGTGAGTAACGGGATTCACAGTTGGTAAACATTTTTCTAAGGTAATAAATAGCATGCTCTTTTCTACCAGACTCATCATGATGTCCTAACACACACCCCATCGACCCTTCTAACACATTCAAGTACATGATAAGTGGCCGTCCTGGAACTGGAGGCATTAGAATCAGAGGCTCCTTCAAATATTCTTTTATCTTTTCAAAGGCTCTTTGACAGTCCTCATTCTACCTGACCGTTTGTTATTTTCTTAACAATTTGAATATTGGCTCGCATGTGGCAGTTAGATGAGATATAAACCGTGAAATGTAGTTCAATCTCCCTAAAAACCCACACACTTCTTTTTCTGTTTTTGGTTCAGGCATGTCTTATATTGCTTTTACTTTTGCAGGATCTACCTCAATCCCCCTTTGGCTAACAATAAAACCCAGCAATTTACCGGTACGCACTCCGAAAGTGAAATTGTTTGGATTCAACCTCAATCTATACTTTAACAACCTAGCAAACAGCTTTTTGAGATTGACCAGGTGTTCTTCTTTGTCCTGGGACTTGGCAATCATGTCGTCCACATAGCACTCAATTTCCTTGTGTATCATGTCGTGGAATAAAGTTACCATAGCCCGTTGATACGTTGCCCCAGAATTTTTCAATCCAAATGGCTTAACCTTGTAACAGAATGTACCCCACGAGGTAATGAACGTCGTTTTCTCCATGTCTTCTGGTGCCATCTCAATCTGATTGTACCCGGAGAATCCATCCATGAAAGAAAATACCGAGAACTGAGCGGTGTTATCTACCAACATATCAATGTGAGGTAAATGAAAGTCATCCTTCATACTTGCTCTATTTAGATCCTGATAATCAACGCACATCCGGACCTTGCCATCTTTCTTTGGTACAGACACAATGTTAGCTACCCATGGTGGGTAACTAGTTACGACAAGGAACCCATCATCCCATTGCTTTTTAACTTCCTCCTTGATCTTCATCGCCATGTCAGGGCAAGTTCTTCTCAGCTTTTGTTTTACCGGAGGACAGTCTTCCCTGAATGGCAGCTTGTGTACGACAATGTCAGTATCTAACCCTGGCATATCTTGATACGACCAGACAAAGATATTCCCATATTCCCGCAGCATACCAATCAATTCCTTCTTTACCTCGGCCTGCAGACTGGCCCTAATCTTTATCTCTTTCTTTACATCCTCAGACCCGATGTTGATGACCTCTATTTCTTCCTGATGAGGTTGAATGACCCTTTCCTCTTGTTTCAACAATCTAACCAATTCTTCCGGGAGTTCACAGTCTTCTTCAAACTCTTCATCAGCTTGGTAGATAGGATTGTAGAAGTCATTTTGTGACATAGCATGATTTTAATGTGTCAAAAACTTGGCATGTTTCTAAAGCTGGACAGGTTCACAACGGAAAAGGAAGGTTTGGCAATTTTGGAAAAATACACTGAATGAGCCGACTCAAATTCATCAATGAGCCGACTCATTCAATGTTAAATTGATGAGAAATGCTCGGGTCCGAACATGCTTCCTGGAACATAATTTAGGTCGACTCATGAGAGTACATGAGCGGACTCATGATCTCTCATGAGCCGACTCATCAAGAATTTTTCTCATCTCTTATTCACGGGTCTCAATAGGCTTCCTGTCTGTTATTTTAGGTCGGCTCATCTGTAAGTTTGAGCCGGCTCACTTGAAGGTTTGAGTCGGCTCATTGTTGTGCTGCCTCATTTTTTCATTTATTTTTCTCTCTCTTATGATTTATTTCCTCTAACCAATATAAATAGCTGCTGAATTTCTTTTGAGAAGTGAAACAAGGAAAGTGAAAGATATACACATAGCTCTCTTCATCTTCTTCATTCTTGCATCAATCAAACAATTACACACAATAATCTTTGTTCGATCTTGGTGTACATTTTGAAGATAACGTTCAATTGTGAATCAAAATTTCAGATTGGGTTTAGAGTGTGTGGGTTTTCCTTGAAAAAATCTGTTGGGTTTTATCCTCCAAGATCATTGAAGATTTGGGGGTTTTGCACACATCGATCGGTCGTAGATTCAGCCAAGTGAGGTAGATTGAAGATCAAGTGGATCGTTCTCTCATATCAAGGTAGACGGAGGATTGCGAAGGTCTTTGTGGGTTCACAAGTGTGGGAGAAACTCAGTCGTGCTCAAAGTTTAAAGAATCGTGCATTCTTGCAATAAGGGAGCAAATTAATCGGAGGCTTTCTCGACACGCGTGGAAGACTTGATTCTTCTTTGGATCAAGGGACAAGAAGAAGAATTGACAGCACCTTCAACTTGGTTTGGTTTGTTGGTTAATTCATTTCTATTCATGTAAAACAATTGCGATTTAATAAAATGGCCCAATTCAATTTCGAATTGGGGGCAGAGTACTTCGAGCGAGGACGACGAAGGAACTGCCTCAACAAATTCCTTGTGTTCTTATTATTTATCACTTTCGATTTTTGTTCATATTGATATTGTGTGCTTGAAAATTCTGGTGTATCAAATTAGTGCAAACAAGGTGTTTGTTAAATTTCTTCACTCAAAAGTGTTGATTGGAGTGAGTAAAATTCTGCACTATTTGACACAACAAAATTGCCCTTGGAGTGTGCACTCTAAGTGTTTGATAAAAAGATCAATCACACAAGATCATTATTTTTGTATTTGTTTTCTTCTCTAATCATCATTAAGAATAGATTTATCAAGTGCTGAATATTCAAGTGTATCATTTGTAAATCATTAATTCATCTAGTCATCATTTCATTCTATTTGGGTTTTACGCATATCCGATCTCCGGTGACTTCAAATTTGAACTAGACGATTTTCCGGGAAACTTCCGCTATTCTCTTTCAAATTAATTTTGAAAAGATAAATTTTAAAAAGGGATCTATTCAACCCCCTTCTAGATCCGCGCTATCGTCTAACAAGTGGTATCAGAGCACCGGTTTATCTAGTGCTTCACATATAACTTATTGGAAAATGGATAACGATCCAACGAGGGCGTACAATAGAGCTCTAGTTTTTACCGGAGAAAACTATAGTCACTGGAAAGATTGTATGCGTATCCATATCAACTCTGTTGATAGAAAAATTTGGAAAGTTATCCAAGAAGGCCCTTTTCAAATAACCATGGCCGGACTGGATAATGTCCAAATTGAGAAACCGGAAGCACAATGGGATGATAATGATGAAAAGAAATATAGCTATGATTGGAAAGCTCGAAACATACTTATAGCTTCCTTGGGAGCTGATGAATATTTTCGAGTTTCTCATCACACATTGGCTAAAGCTATGTGGGAAGCCTTACAAGCTGCCCATGAAGGAACCGACGATGTTAAGTTAGCTAGAATTAATACTTTACAACAAGAGTTTGATCGTTTTCACATGAGCCAAGGGGAAACCGTTGGTGAAATGGGAAAAATATTTTCTCACTTGACTAATAGATTAAAAGCTCTTGGTAAAACTACTCCTAATGATGTTGCGACTAACAAGATTTTGAGATGTCTTACTAGGGAATGGTTGCCAAAAGTCACGACAATTAAAGAAGCCAATGACGTAAGAACGTTAGATCTAACGACTCTCATTGGAAAACTACAAGAGCATGAACAAGAGCTCTTAAACTTAAATGAGCATGAAGACAAAGAGAAGAAAGAAAAGATTGAGAAAAATAAAGATCATGAGAAGAAGAAAAAGTCCATTGCGTTAAAAGCTTCTTCATCAAAATCCTCCACAAATAAAGATAGTGGGAGTTATACGAGCGATGATGATGACGAATCAAATGAAGATATGGGTTTATTCATAAGAAGATACAATCGGTATCTCAAAAAGAATGAGATCTCTCATTCGGATAAGCGTCTCATCAACTATCGAAGAAATTCAAATCCTTCCAAACAAGAGTACGTTAAAAATACTAAAGGCAAAGGATCTTGTTATAATTGCGAAAAACCAAGACATTACAAACCGGATTGTCCTATGTTAAAGAAAGACAAGGCAAAAGACAAATATCAAAGAAAAGGCAACAAGGCTAGAAGAGCATATATAGCTTGGGAAAGCGATAGTGAGTCGTCTAGCAAAGATACCTCAAGTGATGATGAAGAGAAAGTAAATATTTGTCTCATGGCTCATAAGAAAAACAAGAAAGAGGTAAAACACGCTAAATACGAATATGCTGAAAAACTCTCTTATAATGATTTGCTTAGTAAGTTTAATATTCTCCATCAAGAAGCTAAAGAAGCCTTCAAGCGCATTGCATCCGATAAAAGAATTTTTGCCTATTTAAAAGGAAAAGTTTCGGATAGTGAAAATGCTATGAAAACTCTTAAGGCATCAATGGTAGAATCTATAGTAGAAGACAAACGAGAATGGCACAAATTTCATGGTTGTGAAACTTGTTGGATTTGGCAAAAGGAAGTCAAAACTCTTCAAGCCAAACTAAACAAGTTATCACAACCAAACATGACATTCACTATTGATCATTCAAACTTTAGGGAATCAATGAATAATCCATTTCAAAAATACACCTATGTCGTGAAGGATCAAAATAGTCAATGCAAATCAAAACCGTTCTTGAAATGTCACTATTGTTGCTGGGAAGGTCATAAAATTGCCAAATGTCACTTTAGGAAACACTTGGTCCCAAAATGCATTTGTCAATGGTTGCCTAAAAGCAACAAAATTCTCACTCACACTCTAGGACCCAATGAAAATTGGGTACCTTTATCTCTTGTCTAATCATACAGGTGGAGTGTCTTGAGACTATGGAGAAACGATGGTTTCTTGATAGTGGATGCTCAAGACATATGACAGGTGATATTCCCCTATTCTATGACTTTGTGGCTAAGAAGAAGGGCTTTGTTACCTATGGTGATAACAATAAAGGAGCTATACTCGGTAAAGGTAGTGTAGGTAATCCCTCTTCTACATCTATCTCTAATGTCCTTTTAGTTGAGGGTCTTAAACATAACCTTGTTATCATTAGTCAATTATGTGATAAGGGATATAATGTCTCTTTCTCTAAAGAAGGATGCATAATTGAACACAATGACAACAAAGAGGATGTGTTTAAAGGATTGAGGGTTAATAATGTTTATTTGCTTGATTTAAATTCTATGATCATGGGTAACCCTAAATGTCTTGTTTCCCAAAGTGAGGAATCTTGGATTTGGCATAGACGTTTAGCTCATGTAAACTTTGACTTGCTAAATAAGATTGTATCCAAACACTTGGTAGTCGGCCTGACTAACATAAAGTTCACTAAAGATCATCTTTGTGATGCATGCCAAATGGGTAAGCAAACTAAGATATCTTTTAAATCAAAAAATTTAGTCTCTACTTCTAGACCTCTTGAACTTCTACACATGGATCTTTTTGGTTCCTCTAGAATCAAAAGTATAGGAGGAAAACTATTCTAAACAAAACTCCCTATGAACTTTTAAAAGGAAGAAAACCAAATGTTTCACATCTTCATGTTTTTGGTTGCAAATGCTTTGTGCTTAATAATGGAAAAGAGAATCTTTGAAAATTTGATTCAAAGGCGGATGAAGTCATCTTCCTTGGTTACTCTAATTCAAGAAAATCATATAGAATTTTCAATAAAAGATTGCTTATAGTCGAAGAATCTGTACATGTATCCTTTGATGAAGCTTATCCTAATGTTGTCAAAAAAGGTAGTAGTGTTATTGGTGCATGTGCCTCCTCTAATGAGATTGTTAAAGACTTTGTTGTTTCTCGTGTTGAACCCTTGCCGAATGTTGTGTATAAGGAGCCGGTGGATGTGTCTAGTCTCAAAGATGAAAGTGAAGCATCCCCTCAAAATGATCTACCATTGGTATGGAAGACATCAAAATATCATCCTATCGATAACATCATTGGAGATATCTCAAAGGGTGTCATTAGTAGATCAAGGCTAAGTAATTTTTGTTTTTATCATGCCTTCATATCTCAAATTGAGCCTAAGAATGCCAAAGAAGCATTACTTGATGAAAATTGGTTCCTAGCTATGCAAGAGGAACTAAATCAATTTAAAAGAAATGAGGTTTGGGACCTTGTTCCTCCTTCATTAAATCATCGAGTAATTGGCACCAAATGGGTTTTTAGGAACAAATTGGATGAAAATGGCACTATCATTTGCAACAAGGCTCGTCTTGTTGCGCAAGGGTATAACCAAGAGGAAGGCATAGACTATGAGGAAACTTATGCTCATGTTTCCCGCCTTGAAGCAATACGTCTTTTGCTTGCATTTGCATGTTCTCAAAACTTTAAACTATATCAAATGGATGTTAAGAGTGCATTCCTTAACGGATATATAAATGAAGAGGTTTATGTGTGTCAACCTCCTGGGTTTGAAATTTTTGAAAAACCAAATTATGTTTACAAATTAAAATGAGCTTTATATGGTCTCAAACAAGCTCCTAGAGCTTGGTATGAGCGTCTAAGCAAGTTTTTAATCAATCAAGGTTTTTCAAGAGGAAAATTTGATACTACTCTCTTTATTAAACGTGAAGGAAAACATTCTATATTAGTCCAAGTATATGTAGATGATATTATATTTGGCTCTACTAATATGAAATTGGTCAAAGAATTTTCAAGTTCTATGCAAGGTGAGTTTGAGATGAGTATGATGGGGGAGCTAAATTTCTTCCTCGGACTTCAAATTAGACAACTTGAAGATGGAACCTTCATAAGTCAAACTAAATATTGCAATGAGTTGCTCAAGAGGTTTGATATGACAAACTCCAACCCTATTGTCGCTCCCACCAAATGAGGCTAGGTCAAATAGGGTACAGACGCGAACGGTCGGCGAAAGAGAAGAAATGAATAGAGTCGCCAGCTAGGCATTTTTATCCCGAAGGAAAGGTAATGCTACATAAACCTAAGAAAAGATGGATAAGACGGTTGCGAACCAGAGAAACTGAGAAAGGGGGTCGATTACAACCTGGGAAGGTATTAGCACCCAGATTGTCCGCCGTACTCGACGGGATCCACGCTTAAAAGATTTGTGTTTAAAAGGGGAAGTGTCTGTGCTATTTTGTGTACAAAAGCTGGAAAAGAATGCAAGTGTCAGTGCAAAAAAAATGTGAAGTGAGATAAAAGAGTGTCAGTGTAAGGAAAGAGTCCAAAGCTCAAGACAATGAGGCTTAAAAGAATAAAGCTGGAAGAGGGGGGAATATACAGAGACTTTTGTTCGATAACTATTAAGTTATGCCTACGTATCCTCTCGTGCAATGAGGAAGTCAGAACACCGTAGTTCGACTCAAAGAGACTGAAAGATAAATTGACTTGTGAACTGCTTGCCTGTCTATGCTCAAGTGTATGACCTGTATGGCTCAGGTGCAAACTGTCTTGCATTAGACGGAAGAAGCAAGTTCTCGTTTATGAGTGAATGAGATGAGAAGAGAATCCTGGAGGAGACTATTATTGTTTGCTTTTGATGTTTTCAATCTTTTATTGCTCTTGAGGTTTGTCATAAGAAAATGAGCTTAAGCCTAAATCAAGGGTTAGTAAACTCATCACATCTTCCCTCTGATTAGGGGTAATGAGAATACCTTAAGTATGAAGTAAGAACCTCACACTTAATCACCATGATGTAGGATCAAGACCATTAACCTACTTGTAATTATTTAGATGTTTTTGGTATTTTTGTTTAGTGTTAAGTAATGATTTTAAGCCATAATCAAGGATTTAATGGACCCATTACACCATCCTAATAGAAGGATAATAGATGAGAATATTTAAGCTGAGGAAGGCTCCTCAACTTAATCCATGATTAGGGATTAACCTCATGACAAAACAAAGCCTTTATTAAAGTGGATTTTAGTTAATGCTAAGATTAAGAAGTGGATTTTATGGTTTATAAGACAACTTGAGGGGAACTTGTCCATTGACACTAGGGTTAGTCCTTCTTAACCAATTAAGGAAGAATTAGAACCCTAATGCAAGGCCCAAGTTACAAGCTTGATGTCTTAGTGATTATTAGATGAATTGATTAAAGGATTTAAACACATTAAGGGTGTAAAACTTAGGATTAAAGTTATACACTCCATCCTAATAGAAGGATGCAGGCATAAGCTTAATCACAAAGCCTTAAAACCTTTAGGGTTTAGTCCTTGATTAAGAGATGAGAAGAGAAGACTCAAAGATGACACAAAGGTAAAACTAAATGGGGGACTAATCAAACCCTAATTATGATCATGCTTGGTTGTTCCTAGGGTTTATGAGGCTTGCAAAAGATCTTCAGGAGAAAAGCCACCAAGGAAGAAGCAGAGAGAAGAAGAAGAAGCAGAGAGAAGCAAGTCAACTTACTTCACTTAAGAAGATAAGTTGCTTGGATAAAGAACGTGGGAAAGAGCATGAATGAGAAAGCTCACTCTAATACACAAGATAGAATGCAGCAAAGGTGCATAAAAGAGATGAGAAGAGATTGTGAGAAGTGAAGGCAAATTCACTTCTCAAAAAACAACTTACCACCTGAAAAGTTAGCAAAAGAAATGAAATGCAATGAAGATGAGATGAAATGCCATGATGCAAACCAAAGTCAGAAGCATAAACATGATGCTAATGATGCTAAGAGATGATGCAAACACATGTCAAGAGTTGTGGATGGTCATACAAGGATGAGGATGCAAATGAAGCATGCTTTGAACCATAAAGATTCATGAAAGTTTATGTAATGAAATGAATGCACAACATGGCAAATGAAAGATGAAATGATCAAATATGATTCTAATATGTCCTAAGATGTCTTATATGTCATGTTGATGCACAAAATGTCATGTCAAGTTCTTGAATGCAAGCAAATGAAAGATGGATGCAAAGGAAGGCAAGAATTAGGGTTTACATACAATATGCAATGCAAAATTCAAAATCAGAAGCAAATGACATGATAAAAAATTGAAAGTGGGATCAAAGGAACCCTAACCCTACACAAGTTCACTGCCCAAAGGGGGAGACCTAAGTCTTAACCTATTGGAAGTTATGATTTTCTCAAGTCAACTAGGGTTTCAAGGCACTTCAAAAGGAAAAATGCTCATCAAATTGAAAATGAAAGATAAATTCAAACCAATTTTACCCTAAAAACTAAATGATATGAAGGATGCAATGCAAGAAGAACCATCATCAAACTCTTCATGGTTAGGCAGAATGAATTTTTTCAAGTTAGGACCAAAATATTGCCTTTAAATAACTTTTATTCCAATGAAAAATGTCAAAATACATCAAGGACCAAAAAGAAATTTGTTTTGAGAGTTTGATAATGTTTATAAATGTTTTAAAATGCAATGTGAAATTTTTTATGATTTTTAAATACCTAAATGCATTTTTAATTTATTAATTTCCATTGACTAATTAAAAATAAACATTTAAATGATTTAAAAATAATTTTTAATGGAAAAAATAAAAATAAAAATATTTTTGGGTTCTGAAAATTAATAAAAGGTTTGACAAAAAATTTCAGAATTTTTTAATGTGTTTTGCTATTTTTAAAAATTCGTGGAAATAAATGCAAATAAAATGAAATTAAATTAAATAAAAGGGGAAGTATGCAAATCCTGGGGCTGAGATTCAAAGAGAAATGGAGGGAGTTGACCCGCGCGCATCTGGACGGTCTGTATTTAAACTGGCTTATTTAACTTAACCCTAATTAATTAATCTAATTAATCAGAATTAAAAACTAATTGAGAGATCCTGGCCCTAGGTTCATGCGCGTTGAGCTTCATCCAACGCTCCACGTTCAAACTGGCTTAATTACGTGGCTAAACCCTAATTAGGGCTAAACAAGTTCAGACGACCGGAACAGTGGTTCCGGTTGTCTTCTCCGGCGACCCCTCAAGAACAAAAACCAACCTAGACCATTTTAAGAGCTGTAAAGCTCCAGATCAAACCTCTCAACCTTCCTAAACACGAATCCACTCTCAAAATCAATTTCTTTTCACTCAAACTCCAGATACAAATCAAAACCTAAAAACGACCAAACTTTCAGAGATACAGTGCATGCTCAATAATCAATCATTTTCAAAAATAAAAAGTACAGAGCAATCAGGGGAGCATGTAGATCATTTTAATAACTTAAAAAAAGGTTTCTGGAAAAAATAATTTTGTGAGGCTACCTGAGGTGAAGCTTTCAACTTGGAGCTTTCAGACTGCTTCCCTGCTTTAAAACCCCTCCAATGATCTCCCTAAAGAAGCTTTGGTGCTTGATTGAAGTTTTTGTGTGGCTAGTTTGTGAGATTGATTCAGTTCAGTCTAAAGGGGAGACAAATCGTATTTGGTGTGTGATGGCTTTTAAGGCAAGGTAAAGGGTGGTTTGTGATCAGTGATGCATTCTAAGATGAATGGTGGAAGAAGTTTTAAGTTTGAGTTGCTGAGTTGAGAGATTCGATAGAAAATGCAAAAGGAGGGATTTTTGTGAGCTATGGTGATGTTGTGTTTTCAGGCTTGCCTCTTGTGTGTTTTGAGTTCCATTTGGTCCACTTATCAAGTTGTGATAGGTCTGTGGAGTTGTTGTGGGCTATGCTGATTGGTATGGTCCATTTTGCCAAAAGTCAAGGTTAGGTGTCCTTTGAGGTATGGGCAAGTTCAGGCCAAGGACAAGGGCATGTCTTGTGCAGCTGTGATCAAGGAGAACCATGGAAGTGAGATTGAGGCAAACTAGCAAGTTTGTGAGAAGTTGTGGGAGATTTCTTAATGATCAAGGCATGAAAATGAGTAATTCTTTGGTGAATTCTGAATTTTAGGTCATGAATTATGTTTGTGTAATGCTTAGAAGTTGATTTGAAGTCACAATTGGCCTTGGTATGCAGTTTTGCAACTTTCCTCCTTTGGTGTAAAAGTGAATTGTTAGTGATTTTGTCCAACTTTGACAAGCCATAACTTTTGATCTAAAATGAATTAGAATGAGTTCTTGTACTTTATGAAAAGGGAATGATCCAATCTACAACTTTCATGACCAAATATTTTTCATTTGAAACATTCTTGAATCAAAAAGAGGAGGTTGAAAAACATTCCCAAAATGGCAAGTTTACATTATAAGTCACTTTCCCAAAAAGGCAAATTTGCAAATGGCTTGAAATTCTTCAATTTTGTGAACTTCTGACATCTTCTAAGATCAAATAAAGATCATATACATTCAAAATGATGGAGAATGCCCTTTGGTTGGGTCATTGGGGGCCTCAGATGCCCTGATTTTGCACTGACTTGCTCAAGAAGTCATCTTGTGATCAGATGCCTTCCCCATTGAATTTCTTCATGAAAATTGATATGCATGATCCTCATAACATATTGAGACCAATAGAAACAAGAATGACCAAAAAATTTGGAGTTATGGTCTCTGAAACCAAAACCCTAGTTCTAGGTCATCTGTGCAGTTAAACCTGGCTCTGCTTCCATGCCTTTCTCAGTTCTTGTGATTCTTTGACTTTCTTGACCTTGTGAGGATATAATATGATGCTTGAACATACATGGACCCCTTTTAAGTGATTGATGACCTTTGAAGTGGCTCAAATAGCTCTTGGATTGCTCAGATCACAAACCCTAGATGTAGATGACTTTGAATCAATGCAGTGAAGCAAAAATGCAATATGAGATGACATGATTGAACCTATGCATATGAAAAGATCATAAGCCATGGTGTGAAATGAGTGAGGGAAAATTTGGGGTGTTTACACCTATTGATACACCAATGCCTACGGCGACAAGTCTTGATCGTGATGAAAAAGGTCAAGATGTTAATATAAAAAGGTATCGAGGTATGATTGGTTCTCTTCTTTATCTCACCGCATCACGTCCCGATATTATGTTCAGTGTATGTATGTGTGCTAGGTTTCAATCTAGCCCTAAGGAATCACATTTAAAATCAGTTAAACGAATACTTAGGTATCTTTGTGGTACTTCTAAGTTTGGTCTATGGTATACTAAGGGTAGTGATTGTTCCTTGGTAGGTTTTTCCGATTCCGATTTTGCCGGTTGCAAAGTGGATAGGAAAAGCACTAGTGGAACTTGTCATTTCTTTTAAAACTCTCTTGTCAGTTGGCATAGCAAAAAGCAAGTCTCTGTTGCCTTGTCAACTGCAGAGGCAGAGTATGTTGCAGCCGGAAATTGTTGTGCCCAAATTCTATGGCTAAAACAGCAATTGCTCGACTTCAATATCTCTCTCAAGCAAATTCCAATATTTTGTGACAATACTAGTGCAATTAATCTTACCAAGAATCCTATTCTTCATTCACGCACTAAACATATTGAAATCAGACATCCTTTTCTTAGGGATCATGTAGAGAAAGGTGATGTGGTGTTTGAGCATGTTGATAGTGTAAATTAACTAGCCGATATTTTTACAAAACTACTTGCTACCGATCCTTTCTTCTTTATCCGTAGAGAACTTGGTGTTCTTGATATATCTGATAGATCTTAGTAATCATTGTCTTGATTATATTATTTCTTGAGTTAATTTCACTTGTATCTCACATCCTATTATGAGGTCTCATTTATCAGTCATCTCTCATATACTTGAGGTAATATCTTTCTTTACTCACTTATCTTAATCCATTCTTGATGTATGGATTTAGTAAGAATGAGTGCATGGAGTATGTTTGTTATTTAATCTATTTTTTTGTGATTGTGTGACAAATAACTTGCATTCATGATGATATTTTTGCATTTTGAAATATTTTAAGTGGTTTTTGGTAACACGTGTTGTTGGAAATCACCGGGTCCCAACAGGCCGACTCATGTGTCGGCTCATGGACTCTTATGAGTCGACCTAAAGGATCCTTTGAGCCGGCTCATTTCCAATTCAAATTGAGTCGACTCATGGATGAATTTGAGTCGGCTCATTCACGTCTCGACTGACGTGAGGCTGTATTGAAAAGACGCGCAGTCTGCCTGTTCGCCTCCCTAGGTTGGCCCATCAATTCTTACAACCACTTTTACCTTTCCATTTACTATTTCCTTAATTCTTTTTCATTAAAAATTCCTAATCATTTCATTTTATCATCATAACCTCTTAAAACTCTCATATTCTCTCAAGTTTCATCATCTTCATCCATCTCTCAAACCACTTCCAAAGCTCCATTCTTTCTGCAACAATGGCTTCAAAGACAACAGGGAAAAGGTCCCGTGGGTCCTCTTCTCAATCATCCCTTCCGGCTAGTGCTCTGTCTCTTCTTCCTTCTGATCTGGGGGAAGTCTATAATAAGCAATTCAAGAACAGAAAAGTAATTCCTCAATATGTTTACTCAAAATCAACTGCTTCTTAAATGCACATTCCACACATTATTAAGCTTATGGACTTCCAAGGTATCAATTCTTTTCTATCTTGTCATGAAGACTACAATGAAGACTTGGTTAAGATGTTCTACGCTGGCTTGGTTGGAAACTTTAAGGGTTTTGCGTTCAATTTTCGTATGGGCTCTCAAATGTTTGCTGTTAATGCTCAAGTATGGAAAGATCTCTTTCGCATTTATCCTGAAGAAGCGAGCATTTTAATGACAGATACGGCTCAAGTTGACAACTACGTCTTCCGTACGGAACTCAATAGTATGCTTAAAGAACCATTTACTGATTTTGTTCTTAATTCTGAATTGTTTCCGAATAACATCACTACTGGAAAAGTCAAGCCTGTTGATCGTATTCTGCACTGGATTGTTGCCCATAATTTATGGCCCAAGAAAGGTTGTTTCTCTCGCATTGATATGAGTGAAGTGCACTTGGTATATATCCTTCGAAAAAAGGTCAAAGTCAACTGGCCTCACTATTTTGCGAGTCATATTTTTGCCTTGAAGGAAAAGAAAGGCGTTGCTCTTGCTTATCCTTCCATTATTCAGAAGATTATCGACAAAGCTGAGGTTGTTGGTTTTGATGTTCCTTTGATATCTGTTCCGGATACAAATTGGTTTCAGTAGAAAACCCTAAGCCTCATGGGTCACATATGGGACTATCAAGAACGCCGATATAATTATGTGGGAAGAGGTGATCAAAATCAACCGCTTGAAGATAATTCTGATGGGGATGATCCTGAAGATCAACCCGAACAAAATGAAATTCCGAATGAAGACGTACCTGCTCCTTCATCTCCTCATCCATCTCAATCGCAACCAGATGACTCATCAAGAATAATGGTGATGCTTCAATATATGCAAATCCAACAGCAGGCTTACTACACCTCTCAGACAGAGCGATACACCGAGTTAGAGAGGCGTTTAACTGCGCAGGACAACGCCTCTGCTGAGTATGTGTCTGTTCAAGACACTAGGTATACTGCATTGCAGGAACACTTGGTTGCTAGGGATACATTCTTTAACTCTCTGAACACTAGCTTTCTTCAATTCACCGAAAATGACACGGATGATTCGCAGCCCATCACCTATCAACACCGCTATCCTTCCAACAGAGATCGTTATCCACACCCTTGAGAGAATAATTGCATCATATGACATTATCATGTTTTTTTTGTAATGTTTGCTTAATTTGTTTGTATGAACTCTTATTTCGCATTAATTTAATTATCTTTTCTTATTATTCATTTTTACTTGTCTTTCAAAAATTGTGTGTTTATGAATGACGGGTTCTATCGCATTTGGCTTCTCAAATTAAAATTTCATTCGGTTTGCTATTTGTATTCCCTCATATGGTTTCTCTTCTTTTTGATGTTGTCAAAGGGGGAGATGATACTGAGATCGATGTATATGAGATTGGGTCACTCAATCAGGGGGAGTTTTGGCGACAAATTCATCAAGTTTTTGCCATCATAAAAAAGGGGGAGTTTGTGTGACATAGCATGATTTTAATGTGTCAAAAACTTGGCATGTTTCTAAAGCTGGACAGGTTCACAATGGAAAAGGAAGGTTTGGCAATTTTGGAAAAATACACTGAATGAGCCGACTCAAATTCATCAATGAGCCGACTCATTCAGTGTTAAATTGATGAGAAATGCTCGGGTCCGAACAGGCTGCCTAGAACATATTTTAGGTCGACTCATGAGAGTACATGAGCCGACTCATGATCTCTCATGAGCCGACTCATCAAGAATTTTTCTCGTCTCTTTTTCACGGGTCTCAACAGGCTGCCTGTCTGTTATTTTAGGTCGGCTCATCTGTAAGTTTGAGTCGGCTCACTTGAAGGTTTGAGTCGGCTCATTGTTGTGCTGACTTCTTTTTTCATTTATTTTTCTCTCTCTTATGATTTATTTCCTCTAACCAATATAAATAGCTGCTGAATTTCTTTTTAGAAGTGAAACAAGTAAAGTGAAAGATATACACATAGCTCTCTTCATCTTCTTCATTCTTGCATCAATCAAACAATTACACACAATAATCTTTGTTCGATCTTGGTGTACATTTTGAAGATAATGTTCAATCGTGAATCAGAATTTCATATTGGGTTTAGAGTGTGTGGGTTTTCCTTGAAAAAATCCGTTGTGTTTTATCCTCCAAGATCATTGATGATTTGGGGGTTTTGCACACATCGATCAGTCGTAGATTCAGCCGAGTGAGGTAGATTGAAGATCAAGTGGATCGTTCTCTCATATCACGGTAGACGGAGGATTGCGAAGGTCTTTGTGGGTTCACAAGTGTGGGAGAAACTCAGTCGTGCTCAAAGTTTGAAGAATCGTGCATTCTTGCAATAAGGGAGCAAATTAATCGGAGGCTTTCTCGACACGCGTGGAAGACTTGATTCTACTTTGGATCAAGGGAAAAGAAGAAGAATTGACAGCACCTTCAACTTGGTTTGGTTTGTTGGTTAATTCATTTCTATTCTTGTAAAACAATTGCAATTTAATAAAATTGCCCAATTTAATTTTTAATTCGGGGCAGAGTACTTCGAGCGAGGACGACGAAGGAACTGCCTCAACAAATTCCTTGTGTTCTTATTATTTCTCGCTTTCTATTTTTGTTCATATTGATATTGTGTGCTTGAAAATTATGGTGTATCAAATTAGTGCAAACAAGGTGTTTGTTAAATTTCTTCACTCAAAAGTGTTGATTGGAGTGAGTAAAATTTTGCACTATTTGACAAAACAAAATTGCCCTTGGAGTGTGCACTCTAAGTGTTTGATAAAAATCTCAATTACACAAGATTACTATTTTTGTATTTGTTTTCTTCTCTAATCATCATTAAGAATAGTTTTATCAAGTGCTGAATATTCAAGTGTATCATTTGTAAATCATTAATTCATCTAGTCATCATTTCATTCTATTTGGGTTTTACGCATATCCGATCTCCGGTGACTTCAAATTTGAACTAGACGATTTTCCAGGAAACTTCCGCTATTCTCTTTCAAATTAATTTTGAAAAGATAAATTTTAAAAAGGGATCTATTCAACCCCCTTCTAGATCCGCGCTATCGTCTAACAGTCATGCATGGTCATAGCAGGAACGTTATCACAGGAATCCGAATGATCAACACTGCACAAATGATGTGCTTATTTCAGAATCTGTTTTTTTCAAAAGAGATGCAAACACATAAAAACACTGAAAAAAGAAAAACATTGCCATTTTATTTGTTTTTGTGAAAAAGTTTAAAAACGAAAGAAAGAGAACACAATTTGCTCGAAAAATGTCCTTTATTTCATGGTAAAATAAATGCAGTAAAAGCATGATGGGCCTACAAATGGATCCATGCAACTTGGGCAGAGTTCAGGATTTGACATGCAGTATGATAAAATGGAAACAAGAAAATTACTTTGACTGCCAAGTAACTTGAACAAAATCTTCAGCAAACCAGTTCCGGAGCTCCTCCCCAGGTGCGAATGGGTGAATCCAGTTATCCAAGTCGCAGTCACTATCTCCATCTTCATCTGTAGCACAAACGTGGTTGTAGTCGAGCATTCCAGCGCTAGTGAATGTTATAGACTTACTACCCTGAGACCAGCTGGACTGACTAGGTTGATATCCGAGAACAAACTTGTCATCCTTCTTTTCCACTTCCAACAATTTGCCCCAGCCCTGGGCATTTATGGATTGAACTACTTCCTTAGCTTGCTTGTAAGAGTAGATAGGAGTCCCTTCCTTCTCAAGGCTTTGAACTGCATCAACTGGAGACAAAGTACTAACATTGACTGTCTCAAAATCCTGGCAATGTGTCTCATGGATCTTCCCGTCCATTTCCACATATTTGATGGTTGACAAATGGCTTATGAAAATATCTTCTTCTCCGTATACAGTAACAACCTAGTCATCTACCACATACTTCAACTTCTGATGCATCGTGAATGTTATTGCGTCGGCAACATGAATCCAAGGACGTCCAAGCAGACAATTATAAGCGGGTTGGATATCCATAACATAAAATGTACTCTTGAATACCTGAGACCCAATCTTTACCGGTAGCTCCACCTCCCCAAACACATACCTCCAGAACCCGTCAAAGGCTTTTACAATCAAATCACTGGGTCGTAAAACGATGCCATCAACATTCAGCTTCATGAGGGTCTTCTTAGGGAGCACATTGAGAAAAGAGCTCGTATCTACCAGGACATGTGATAGAAAAACTCCCTTACACTCCATGGTAATGTGTAAGGCCTTGTTGTGATTGCGCCTCTCAGAAGTGAGATCTCTATCTGTGAATCCCAACCCATGACTGGCGTTCACACTGGCTACCACAGCCTCCAACTGGTTAACAGTTATCTCTTGTGGTACTTATTCCATTTGCAAAACTTTCAGCAAAGCCTCTCGGTGAGCTTGGGAACACATCAACAACGACATAATAGATATCCTGGCTGACTTCTTTTTTCATTTATTTTTCTCTCTCTTATGATTTATTTCCTCTAACCAATATAAATAGCTGCTGAATTTCTTTTGAGAAGTGAAACAAGTAAACTGAAAGATATACACATAGCTCTCTTCATCTTCTTCATTCTTGCATCAATCAAACAATTACACACAATAATCTTTGTTCAATCTTGGTGTACATTTTGAAGATAACGTTCAATCGTGAATCATAATTTCATATTGGGTTTAGAGTGTGTGGGTTTTCCTTGAAAAAATCCGTTGTGTTTTATCCTCCAAGATCATTGAAGATTTGGGGGTTTTGCACACATCGATCAGTCGTAGATTCAGCCGAGTGAGGTAGATTGAAGATCAAGTGGATCGTTCTCTCATATCACGGTAGACGGAGGATTGCGAAGGTCTTTGTGGGTTCACAAGTGTGGGAGAAACTCAGTCGTGCTCAAAGTTTAAAGAATCGTGCATTCTTGCAATAAGGGAGCAAATTAATCGGAGGCTTTCTCGACACGCGTGGAAGACTTGATTCTACTTTGGATCAAGGGACAAGAAGAAGAATTGACAGCACCTTCAACTTGGTTTGGTTTGTTGGTTAATTCATTTCTATTCTTGTAAAAAATTGCAATTTAATAAAATTGCCCAATTCAATTTTGAATTCGGGGCAGAGTACTTCGAGCGAGGACGACGAAGGAACTGCCTCAACAAATTCCTTGTGTTCTTATTATTTCTCGCTTTCTATTTTTGTTCATATTGATATTGTGTGCTTGAAAATTATGGTGTATCAAATTAGTGCAAACAAGGTGTTTGTTAAATTTCTTCACTCAAAAGTGTTGATTGGAGTGAGTAAAATTCTGCACTATTTGACACAACAAAATTGCCCTTGGAGTGTGCACTCTAAGTGTTTGATAAAAATCTCAATTACACAAGATTACTATTTTTGTATTTGTTTTCTTCTCTAATCATCATTAAGAATAGTTTTATCAAGTGCTGAATATTCAAGTGTATCATTTGTAAATCATTAATTCATCTAGTCATCATTTCATTCTATTTGGGTTTTACGCATATCCGATCTCCGGTGACTTCAAATTTGAACTAGACGATTTTCCAGGAAACTTCCGCTATTCTCTTTCAAATTAATTTTGAAAAGATAAATTTTAAAAAGGGATCTATTCAACCCCCCTTCTAGATCCGCGCTATCATCTAACAGTCATGCATGGTCATAGCAGGAACGTTATCACAAGAATCCGAATGATCAACACTGCACAAATGATGTGCTTATTTCAGAATCTGTTTTTTTCAAAAGAGATGCAAACACACAAAAACACTGAAAAAAGAAAAACATTGCCATTTTATTTGTTTTTGTGAAAAAATTTAAAAACGAAAGAAAGAGAACACAATTTGCTCGAAAAATGTCCTTTATTTCATGGTAAAATAAATGCATTAAAAGCATGATGGGCCTACAAATGGATCCATGCAACTTGGGCAGAGTTCAGGATTTGACATGCAGTATGATAAAATGGAAACAATAAAATTACTTTGACTGCCAAGTAACTTGAACAAAATCTTCAGCAAACCAGTTCCGGAGCTCCTCCCCAGGTGCGAATGGGTGAATCCAGTTATCCAAGTCGCAGTCACTATCTCCATCTTCATCTGTAGCACAAACGTGGTTGTAGTCGAGCATTCCAGCGCTAGTGAACGTTATAGACTTACTACCCTGAGACCAGCTGGACTGACTAGGTTGATATCCGAGAACAAACTTGTCATCCTTCTTTTCCACTTCCAACAATTTTCCCCAGCCCTGGGCATTTCTGGATTGAACTACTTCCTTAGCTTGCTTGTAAGAGTAGATAGGAGTCCCTTCCTTCTCAAGGCTTTGAACTGCATCAACTGGAGACAAAGTACTAACATTGACTGTCTCAAAATCCTGGCAATGTGTCTCATGGATCTTCCCTTCCATTTCCACATATTTGATGGTCGACAGATGGCTTACGAAAATATCTTCTTCTCCGTATACAGTAACAACCTAGTCATCTACCACATACTTCAACTTCTGATGCATCGTGAATGTTACTGCGCAGGCAACATGAATCCAAGGACGTCCTAGCAGACAATTATAAGCGGGTTGGATATCCATAACATAAAATGTACTCTTGAATACCTGAGACACAATCTTTACCGGTAGCTCCACCTCCCCAAACACATACCTCCAGAACCCGTCAAAGGCTTTTACAATCAAATCACTGGGTCGTAAAACGATGCCATCAACATTCAGCTTCATGAGGGTCTTCTTAGGGAGCACATTGAGAAAAGAGCTCGTATCTACCAGGACATGTGATAGAAAAACTCCCTTACACTCCATGGTAATGTGTAAGGCCTTGTTATGATTGCGCCTCTCAGAAGTGAGATCTCTATTTGTGAATCCCAACCCATGACTGGCGTTCACACTGGCTACCACAGCCTCCAACTGGTTAACAGTTATCTCTTGTGGTACGTATTCCATTTCCAAAACTTTCAGCAAAGCCTCTCGGTGAGCTTGGGAACACATTAACAACGACATAATAGATATCCTGGCTAAATTCTTTTTTCATTTATTTTTCTCTCTCTTATGATTTATTTCCTCTAACCAATATAAATAGCTGCTGAATTTCTTTTGAGAAGTCAAACAAGTAAAGTGAAATATATACACATAGCTCTCTTCATCTTCTTCATTCTTGCATCAATCAAACAATTACACACAATAATCTTTGTTCGATCTTTGTGTACATTTTGAAGATAACGTTCAATCGTGAATCATAATTTCATATTGGGTTTAGAGTGTGTGGGTTTTCCTTGAAAAAATCCGTTGTGTTTTATCCTCCAAGATCATTGAAGATTTGGGGGTTTTGCACACATCGATCAGTCGTAGATTCAGCCGAGTGAGGTAGATTGAAGATCAAGTGGATCGTTCTCTCATATCACGGTAGACAGAGGATTGCGAAGGTCTTTGTGGGTTCACAAGTGTGGGAGAAACTCAGTCGTGCTCAAAGTTTGAAGAATCGTGCATTCTTGCAATAAGGGAGAAAATTAATCGGAGGCTTTCTCGACACGCGTGGAAGACTTGATTCTACTTTGGATCAAGGGACAAGAACAAGAATTGACAGCACCTTTAACTTGGTTTGGTTTGTTGGTTAATTCATTTCTATTCTTGTAAAACAATTGCAATTTAATAAAATTGCCCAATTCAATTTTGAATTCGGGGCAGAGTACTTCGAGCGAGGACGACGAAGGAACTGCCTCAACAAATTCCTTGTGTTCTTATTATTTCTCGCTTTCTATTTTTGTTCATATTGATATTGTGTGCTTGAAAATTATGGTGTATCAAATTCGTGCAAACAAGGTGTTTGTTAAATTTCTTCACTCAAAAGTGTTGATTGGAGTGAGTAAAATTCTGCACTATTTGACACAACAAAATTGCCCTTGGAGTGTGCACTCTAAGTGTTTGATAAAAATCTCAATTACACAAGATTACTATTTTTGTATTTGTTTTCTTCTCTAATCATCATTAAGAATAGTTTTATCAAGTGCTGAATATTCAAGTGTATCATTTGTAAATCATTAATTCATCTAGTCATCATTTCATTCTATTTGGGTTTTACGCATATCCGATCTCCGGTGACTTCAAATTTGAACTAGACGATTTTCCAGGAAACTTCCGCTATTCTCTTTCAAATTAATTTTGAAAAGATAAATTTTAAAAAGGGATCTATTCAACCCCCCTTCTAGATCCGCGCTATCGTCTAACAGTCATGCATGGTCATAGCAGGAACGTTATCACAGGAATCCGAATGATCAACACTGCACAAATGATGTGCTTATTTCAGAATCTGTTTTTTTTCAAAAGAGATGCAAACACACAAAAACACTGAAAAAAGAAAAACATTGCCATTTTATTTGTTTTTGTGAAAAAATTTAAAAACGAAAGAAAGAGAACACAATTTGCTCGAAAAATGTCCTTTATTTCATGGTAAAATAAATGCATTAAAAGCATGATGGGCCTACAAATGGGTCCATGCAACTTGGGCAGAGTTAAGGATTTGACATGCAGTATGATAAAATGGAAACAAGAAAATTACTTTGACTGCCAAGTAACTTGAACAAAATCTTCAGCAAACCAGTTCCGGAGCTCCTCCCCAGGTGCGAATGGGTGAATCCAGTTATCCAAGTCGCAGTCACTATCTCCATCTTCATCTGTAGCACAAACGTGGTTGTAGTCGAGCATTCCAGCGCTAGTGAACATTATAGACTTACTACCCTGAGACCAGTTGGACTGACTAGGTTGATATCCGAGAACAAACTTGTCATCCTTCTTTTCCACTTCCAACAATTTGCCCCAGCCCTAGGCATTTCTGGATTGAACTACTTCCTTAGCTTGCTTGTAAGAGTAGATAGGAGTCCCTTCCTTCTCAAGGCTTTGAACTGCATCAACTGGAGACAAAGTACTAACATTGACTGTCTCAAAATCCTGGCAATGTGTCTCATGGATCTTCCCTTCCATTTCCACATATTTGATGGTCGACAGATGGCTTACGAAAATATCTTCTTCTCTGTATGCAGTAACAACCTAGTCATCTACCACATACTTCAACTTCTGATGCATCGTGAATGTTACTGCGCAGGCAACATGAATCCAAGGACGTCCTAGCAGACAATTATAAGCGGGTTGGATATCCATAACATAAAATGTACTCTTGAATACCTGAGACCCAATCTTTACCGGTAGCTCCACCTCCCCAAACACATACCTCCAGAACCCGTCAAAGGCTTTTACAATCAAATCACTGGGTCGTAAAACGATGCCATCAACATTCAGCTTCATGAGGGCCTTCTTAGGGAGCACATTGAGAAAAGTGCTCGTATCTACCAGGACATGTGATAGAACAACTCCCTTACACTCCATGGTAATGTGTAAGGCCTTGTTGTGATTGCGCCTCTCAGAAGTGAGATCTCTATCTGTGAATCCCAACCCATGACTGGCGTTCACACTGGCTACCACAACCTCCAACTGGTTAACAATTATCTCTTGTGGTACGTATTCCATTTGCAAAACTTTCAGCAAAGCCTCTCGGTGAGCTTGGGAACACATCAACAACGACATAATAGATATCCTGGCTGACTTCTTTTTTCATTTATTTTTCTCTCTCTTATGATTTATTTCCTCTAACCAATATAAATAGCTGCTGAATTTCTTTTGAGAATTGAAACAAGTAAAGTGAAAGATATACACATAGCTCTCTTCATCTTCTTCATTCTTGCATCAATCAAACAATTACACACAATAATCTTTGTTCGATCTTGGTGTACATTTTGAAGATAACGTTCAATCGTGAATCATAATTTCATATTGGGTTTAGAGTGTGTGGGTTTTCCATGAAAAAATCCGTTGTGTTTTATCCTCCAAGATCATTGAAGATTTGGGGGTTTTGCACACATCGATCAGTCGTAGATTCAGCCGAGTGAGGTAGATTGAAGATCAAGTGGATCGTTCTCTCATATCACGGTAGACGGAGGATTGCGAAGGTCTTTGTGGGTTCACAAGTGTGGGAGAAACTCAGTCGTGCTCAAAGTTTGAAGAATCGTGCATTCTTGCAATAAGGGAGCAAATTAATCGGAGGCTTTCTCGACACGCGTGGAAGACTTGATTCTACTTTGGATCAAGGGACAAGAACAAGAATTGACAGCACCTTCAACTTGGTTTGGTTTGTTGGTTAATTCATTTCTATTCTTGTAAAACAATTGCAATTTAATAAAATTGCCCAATTCAATTTTGAATTCGGGGCAGAGTACTTCGAGCGAGGACGACGAAGGAACTGCCTCAACAAATTCCTTGTGTTCTTATTATTTCTCGCTTTCTATTTTTGTTCATATTGATATTGTGTGCTTGAAAATTATGGTGTATCAAATTCGTGCAAACAAGGTGTTTGTTAAATTTCTTCACTCAAAAGTGTTGATTGGAGTGAGTAAAATTCTGCACTATTTGACACAACAAAATTGCCCTTGGAGTGTGCACTCTAAGTGTTTGATAAAAATCTCAATTACACAAGATTACTATTTTTGTATTTGTTTTCTTCTCTAATCATCATTAAGAATAGTTTTATCAAGTGCTGAATATTCAAGTGTATCATTTGTAAATCATTAATTCATCTAGTCATCATTTCATTCTATTTGGGTTTTACGCATATCCGATCTCCGGTGACTTCAAATTTGAACTAGACGATTTTCCAGGAAACTTCCGCTATTCTCTTTCAAATTAATTTTGAAAAGATAAATTTTAAAAAGGGATCTATTCAACCCCCCTTCTAGATCCGCGCTATCGTCTAACAGTCATGCATGGTCATAGCAGGAACGTTATCACAGGAATCCGAATGATCAACACTGCACAAATGATGTGCTTATTTCAGAATCTGTTTTTTTTTCAAAAGAGATGCAAACACACAAAAACACTGAAAAAAGAAAAACATTGCCATTTTATTTGTTTTTGTGAAAAAATTTAAAAACGAAAGAAAGAGAACACAATTTGCTCGAAAAATGTCCTTTATTTCATGGTAAAATAAATGCATTAAAAGCATGATGGGCCTACAAATGGGTCCATGCAACTTAGGCAGAGTTAAGGATTTGACATGCAGTATGATAAAATGGAAACAAGAAAATTACTTTGACTGCCAAGTAACTTGAACAAAATCTTCAGCAAACCAGTTCCGGAGCTCCTCCCCAGGTGCGAATGGGTGAATCCAGTTATCCAAGTCGCAGTCACTATCTCCATCTTCATCTGTAGCACAAACGTGGTTGTAGTCGAGCATTCCAGCGCTAATGAACATTATAGACTTACTACCCTGAGACCAGCTGGACTGACTAGGTTGATATCCGAGAACAAACTTGTCATCCTTCTTTTCCACTTCCAACAATTTGCCCCAGCCCTGGGCCTTTCTGGATTGAACTACTTCCTTAGCTTGCTTGTAAGAGTAGATAGGAGTCCCTTCCTTCTCAAGGCTTTGAACTGCATCAACTGGAGACAAAGTACTAACATTGACTGTCTCAAAATCCTGGCAATGTGTCTCATGGATCTTCCCTTCCATTTCCACATATTTGATGGTCGACAGATGGCTTACGAAAATATCTTCTTCTCCGTATACAGTAACAACCTAGTCATCTACCACATACTTCAACTTCTGATGCATCGTGAATGTTACTGCGCAGGCAACATGAATCCAAGGACGTCCTAGCAGACAATTATAAGCGGGTTGGATATCCATAACATAAAATGTACTCTTGAATACCTGAGACCCAATCTTTACCGGTAGCTCCACCTCCCCAAACACATACCTCCAGAACCCGTCAAAGGCTTTTACAATCAAATCACTGGGTCGTAAAACGATGCCATCAACATTCAGCTTCATGAGGGCCTTCTTAGGGAGCACATTGAGAAAAGAGCTCGTATCTACCAGGACATGTGATAGAACAACTCCCTTACACTCCATGGTAATGTGTAAGGCCTTGTTGTGATTGCGCCTCTCAGAAGTGAGATCTCTATCTGTGAATCCCAACCCATGACTGGCGTTCACACTGGCTACCACAGCCTCCAACTAGTTAACAGTTATCTCTTGTGGTACGTATTCCATTTGCAAAACTTTCAGCAAAGCCTCTCGGTGAGCATGGGAGCACATCAACAAAGACATAATAGATATCTTGGCTGGAGTCTGATTCAGCTGTTCAACCTCCTTATAGTCACTTTTCTTAATTATCCTCATGAATTCTTCAACTTCTTTTTCAAAAGTTCCCTGACTAGCAACGGGAGTTGTCACCTCTTCATTCATTATCTGTTTACCCTTAGCCTTCGCAGCAGCTTCAGCTTCAGGATCACCTCTAAGAGCTTGAGAAGCAAAGATACATCCACTCCGTGTAAATCCACCAACTCCTCCGACATTCATCACAGTCGTATCAATTGTCACTACTTTACCTTCCACCTTCTGACCTTCTACATACACGTCTGACCCATAGTGCCAAGGAAAGGCCTTGTCATCAACATAGGGAATTGGCCCCAGAACAGTAATGGTTACTGGACTCACCTCTGGAACATAGATGGTCACCGGTTCTCTCTGGGCAGGAACTTCAGCAGGATCAAAATAAATTGTCACTGTAAACACACAATCATCTATGTTGTCAACCCTATCAAACTATAGGGACCCCTCATCAATCAAACACTGCAACCCAACTTTCAAATCTCCGCAACCGTTAACTGAATTCATACAACTTTCACAGTCAAGATCACACCCTGGGGAAACCTTCCCTTTTAGAAATCTGTCTTTCACTACTAATAACGAAGTCTTTACTTCTTCTATGTTCAAAATCAAATTCAACCTCTCGCCACCATCAACAACGTTTATTTGGGCCCCTCCATGATTTGGAATGGGGTTTGATGTAACATTTGGAGGCGGTGCAAAGTTAATTGCTTTTGAGTCAATAAAATCTTGGACCTTATGCTGGAATGCCCTGCACTTCTCTGTTGAGTGCCCGGGAGCTCCTGAATGAAATGCACATCTCTCATTAACATCATACCCCACTGGAAGTTCTCCAGGTGGTGGTGGTGCCAATGTCCTCACTTGAACCAAGTTCAAATCTAGAAATCTCTATAGTAGCGTTGTGTATGTCATAGGGATGACCTCAAGCACCCTGTTAGATGGACGAGCTTGTCCCTGTTGATAGGGCCTTTGCTGATAGTTATTACGTTGCGGCTGTTGTTGTTGCTGATGTTGTTGTGGTTGTTGCATAGGGTTTTTGGGAATTGTGACAACTACCACCTCCTCGTAAGATCTCCTGTATCCACAGCCCCGGCCTCGGCCGTACACAACATTAGTTTCTCCCTCCCTTCTTCTTGGAGGTCCACTAAAAGCTTTTCTGAAACCACTTGAGCTACCTGCACCACTGTCTTGAATTTTCCCCATTTTCAGCAGAGTTTCAACACTTTCTCCGGCTATCACATTGTCGTTAAACTTTGTTGCTGAACAAGACGCCAGTCTCTCAATAAACACACCCTGCAATGTTCCCATAAACATGTCTGCCATTTCATTCTCCAACAAAGGAGGTTGCACTCGAGCAGCAAGCTGACGCCACCTCTGGGCGTACTCTTTGAACCCTTCTTTAGCACTTTGAGACATTGTCTGCAACTGGGTATGATTTGGAGCATATCCAGATTATACTGATACTGCTTCACAAACGCCTCATCTAAATCCTTCCAGCTTCGAATATTGACCCTGCTCAGGTTCATGTACCATTCCAAGGAAGCTCCTACAAGATTATCCTGAAAATAATACATCCACAACTTTTCATCATCTGTATGCGCATCAATCCTTCCCACAAAAGACAGAATGTGAGTTTTCAGGCAGGCCGTACCATTGTACTTATCAAAAGTGGGGACTTTGAACTTGTAGGTAATTCTCACCCCTGACACCAAGCCCAAATCAGTGATGTCAAACCCTAAAGAACTCTAAGACTGAATGGCGCGAATCTGTTCGTCCTGCCCATCAATCTACAGGTTATTCACTCCATCATTGATAATAGTGACCCCTAGTTGCACCACAGGGATTTCAACATGACGGGCGCCAGCCCCATTGCGATTACCTCAATCTACTGTCCCATTGTTCCTGGCTTGATTGTTCTCTACTAGTTCGCGCAAACGCTCTTGCGTTTGACCCATCCCAACCATGAGGGTCATGAAGTTTTCCATTCTTGTCCTCAAGTCAGTCAGATCTGCTTGCATCTAATCAATAGCTTTCTCTCTGTTCACCTTTGTAGGGTATCTGTGCACACTTGACTGTCTCTGAACCTTCTTGGGAGTTATAGTACTTGAAATTGACATCAACATTAGAAAACTGATGAACTGACTGCAAAACAACAAACAACGTTATATGCATGCAATGTAATTATTCATGTTTCCACGTTCAGGCATTAATATGCCCCAGTTCTGGTATTTTTGACAGAGAGTATTCCAAATAGCCTTTTGAGCATTGGTCTTCAAACTCTCTTTTTTTAAGAGTGTTCAGATCCTAGCAGCTTCAGACAAACAGGTTTTTGTGTACTCAGAGATGGTAACTGGAACTTAGTATTGCATAACATGGATAACCCACTGGCAACTAGAGTTAAAACATAAACAAATTCCCCGGAGGGTTACAAGTCAATACATGAACAAAAAGATAAAGCAAAACTCCTACAACAAGCCTCTAGGTAGTCTGGATACAAATAAAAATAACTAAAACTCTAGGCTAAAGGAAATTCAGGTTCTTCTTCTACAGCTACTACCTCTATCCAGTTCTTCTTCACTCCTGCTCTCAGCTTAAGATCTGCAATCTCCTTCATTGCTTCTTCTAAGGCTAGCTGGCTTTGTACCAATTGCTGAGTCTTTTCCCTTCGTACTTTGTGAACTTGTTCTACTTATTCTTTCTTAAATGCCATATGCACCTCAAAGAACTCTTCCTTTTCTTTGTACTTATTCTGTTCCTGTTCCCTTTGGCCCTGTAACCAAGCAATGGACTGGCGAGCCTCTCTAAGAGTCTTCAAAGTCTTCTTACGCTCCGTTTCTCTTTATGATTTAAACCCAATCTCGGAAAATGAGCTTCTCTCCCAACAAACTCATTTTCCTTAGTTTCTAAGGTGACCTGTATCCTCTGTAGCTTTTCTTCTACTTCATTTTTAGCAGGATTTGCAAGGTGGTACAAGTTAACCATTTCAGAATTCTCTACCCAAACCTCGTGCAACTGAGCTTCCAACTTCTTAAAATCTTCAAGAGAAACAGTTTTCTGACATGGAACTTCCTTGGGATACAAAGGAGCTTCCACTGAAAAAGGCATGAGATATTCCTCTACACGCTTCTGTAACCATGTAGCAAAAGGAGGATATGTCTTGGGATCCACCCTTCCAAAATCCTTCTTATCTTTCTTCACCCTGTGAGCCCAAGCCTGAGATGCCTGTATAACCAACTCTTTGTTTTCCTCCACTGGAAAGTACAAAGATTCAGCTATTCCTTCAACACGTGGTGGATTCCTCAAAGGATAGCCAAATTGCTTCCTGGCTAAAACTGGATTGTAACTGATCACACCCTTTCTCCCTAGCAAGGGTACATTAGTAAAACTACCACAACTAACAAGTAACTCTTTTCCTAACAAATCCCTATTATGTACCAAGCTATATCCTCAAAAGTCAAACCCAATAACCTCCTAGACCACCTCCATTCTTCCCTCATTTCATTGAAAGGACCTGACTTTGGTAGTTGCTTAGCAAACCAATCAGCAAACAGTGGTGCACAATAATTCACTGGTCCACCCCTTCCTTTCTCATTCCGGTAATGAACACTGTAATAGAAATATCCCAACAAGGTTGGTATAGGGTTGCCTTTATAAAAAATGGAGATCACCTCCAAACTGAAAAACTCCTTTTCTCCTGGGAAAAGACTAGATCCATATACCATCAATGCCAACATAACACCAAAATCTCCCCACTTACCCTCTTTGGCATAGCCTTCAGCTTCTGGTATAAGCCCCTCCCAAGGAAGTCCTCTTCCTTCACTAACCTGCAAAGCTTTCTTGACCTTAGCAGCTGGTATACGACAGACTCTGGATATGTCTTCTTCCTTCAGGACTATATCTTATCCATAGTAAGGCAAAGTATCTCTGACTGGACCTGTCTGATACCAGTCAACACAGGCTCAAAGAAATGGTAAGGTGTGTTACTCTATCTGGGTGTAGCCATGAGTGCTGATGAAGAGCTGAAGACAAGTGCTGATGAAGATCAAGACTGGTACAGGAGATGAGCCACTGATAGGCTAGTGTTGGTGATGAAGGCAGCTAAAGCAGGTAACTGATGAAGATAGATGAAGCAGATAACTGATGAAGCAGAGGTCTATGCAGATGAAGGGGTCAAAACCAAGCCAGATAAAATGTGGATACCCTGAAAAACAAATAAACAAATGTTAAATGATGCAATGATTATGTATGCAAATGATATGCAAGGGTTTGTGATCAAGTTGGATCTGATTATCTGTCTTGATATATAAGGCCCATGTATGTTCAGGAAATCCAAATGGAGGTTCAGAAATCCAGTAACCAAGGTAGGGGACTCAAATAAAGAGTCACATGTCCAGGGTTAAATCACAAGAACTGTCCAAAGTGAGGTACTCTTAATCAAACAAGTAACAGGGTATGATGTGGCCAATGGTACCTGCAAACCTGTAAACAGCCCAACCCCCTCACAGGTGGTGTTCTAAAACAAGGATCCTCAGACTTGGATTAGTTATGAGAAGTGTAAACACTTCTAACCCGGAGGTACAGTGTTTACAATAACCATAAAAGATCCTCCTCTAATTCACCTCAGTTTCTGAAGGTCATAATAAAGGTCATCCAGACTTAGCAGGCTTCCCAAATAGCCCTAGCACTACAGGAAATCTGTAGCACAGAGTTCTCAAGAAGAAACCCATATCTGAACCGTGTTTCATATTCCCACACCAGAATGAAATGGAATGGGAAATAACATGAACCACTCTAGCCTAGGTGTCACTCAGGTCCTAGGTATAAGACCTTAAACTCTCAGTAGAACTCCACCCACCAAAACAGAAACCAGATCCAACAATGATAGCATGACAGTATGAAAAATGTAAAACTGTAAAGAAAGCAATAAATAAAGCTGTACATAAAGCAATAAATAAAGCAACTATATAAACACAATTAGCACATAACACCCCGGTAAACACAAATCAAACAAGCGCTAGGAGGAACCCACAAACAGAACCAGAAGCCCTGGTTTCAGTGTAAGGGTCCCCAGCAGAGTCGCCAAGTTGTCGCTCCCACCTAAATGACACCTGGTCAGAAGGGGTATAGACGTGAACGGTCGGCGAAAGAAGAGGAGAACACACAAGGGTGAACTCAGAAGACAAGAGTCGCCAGCTAGGCATTTTTATCCCGAAGGAAAGGTAATGCTGCATAGACCTAAGAAAAGAGATGGATAAGACGGTCGCGAACCAGAGAAACTGAGAAAGGGGGTTGGTTACAACCTGGGAAGGTATTAGCACCCAGGTTGTCCGCCGTACTCGACGGGATCCACGCTTGAAAGATTTGTGTTTTAAAGGGGTAGTGTCAGTGCAATTTGTGTATCAAAGCTGGAAAACAATGCAGGTGTCAGTGTAAAAGAGATGTGAAGTGTATAAAAGAAGTGTCAGTGCTAGAACATGAATGAAATGCTCAAGACTATGAGGCTTAAAAGATAATGCTGGAAGGAGGGGGAATATACAGAGACTTTTGTTCGATAACCGTTAAGTTATGCCTACGTATCCTCTCGTGCAATGAGGAAGTCAGAACACCGTAGTTCGAATCAAAGAGACTGAAAGATAAATTGACTTGTGAACTGCCTATTTGTCTATGCTCAAGTGTAGGACCTGTCTGGCTCAGGTGCAAACTGTCTTGCATTAGACAGAAGGAGCGAGTTCTCGTTTATGAGTGAAAGTGATGAGAAAAGAATCCCGAAGGAGACGATTATTGTTTGTTTTTAAGTTTTCAGTCTTTTATTGATTTTTGGAGTTTGTCATAAGTTAATGAGTTTAAGCCTAAACCAAGGGTTAGTAAACTCATCACATCCTCCCTCTGATTAGGGGTAATGAGAATACCTTAAGTATGAAGTAAGCACCTCACACTTACTCACCATGATGTAGGATTAAGATCATTAACCTACTTGCATTTATTTAGATGTTTTTGTTGTTTTTGTTTAGTGTTAAGTAATGAGATTAAGCCATAATCAGGGATTTAGTGGACTCATTACACCATCCTAATAGAAGGATAATAGATGAGAACATTTAAGCTGAGGAAGGCTCCTCAACTTAATCCATGATTAGGGATTAACCTCATGGCAAAACAAAGCCTTTATTGAATGGATTTTAATTAATGGTAAGATTAAGAAATGAGTTTTATGGTTGGTAAGACAACTTGAGGGGGACTTGTCAATTAACACTAGGGTTAGTCCTTCTTAACCAATTAAGGAAGAATTAGAACCCTAATGCAAGGCCCAAGTTACAAGCTTGGTGTCTTAGTGATTATTAGCTGGATTGATTAAAGGATTTAAACACATTAAGGGTTTAACACTTAAGATTAAAGTTATACACTCCATCCTAATAGAAGGATGCGGGCATAAGCTTAATCACAAAGCCTTAAAACCTTTAGGGTTTAGTCCTTGATTATGAGATGAGAAGAGAAGACTCAAAGATGACACAAAGGCAAAAGCTAAATGGGGGACTAATCAAGCCCTAATTGTTATCATGCTTAGTTGTTCCTAGGGTTAATGAGGCTTGCAAGAAGATCTTCAGAGAAACCACCAGGAAGGAAGCAGATGAAAGGAGAAAGAAGCAGGGAGAAGCAAGACAACTTGCTTCACTTAAGAAGACAAGTTGCTTGGAGAAATAAGGTAGGAAAAAGAATGAATGAGCAAGCTCACTCTAATACACAAGGTAAAATGCAGCAATGATGCATAAGAGAGATGAAGAGAGATTGTGAGAAGTGAAGGCAAATTCACTTCTCAAAACAACTCACCACCTGAAAAGTTAGCAAAAGAAATGAAATGCAATGCAAATGAGATGAAATGTCATGATGCAAACCAAAGTCAGAAGCATAAACATGATGTTAATGATGCTAAGAGAAGATGCAAACACAAGGCAAGGCATGAGAATGATCATACAAGGATATGGATGCAAATGAAGCATGCTTTGAACCATAAAGATTCACGAAAGTTTATGAAATGGGATGGACATACAACAGGGTAAATGAAAGATGCAATGATCAAACATGATTCTAATATGTCCTAAGATATATTATGAATCATATGGATGCATAAAATGTCATGGAAAGTTCTTAAATGCAAGCAAATGAGAGATGGATGCAAAGGAAAGCACAAATTAGGGTTTACATACAACACACAATGCAAAAATTCAAAACCAGAAGCAAATGATGTGATAAAAAATTGAAAAGAGGATTAAGGGAACCCTAACCCCACACAAGTTCAATGCCAAAAGGAGGGGACCTAACTCTAAACCTAGTGAAAGTTATGAATTTCTCAAGCCAATTAGGGTTTTAAGGTACCTCACCATGAAAAATGCAAAACAAATTGAAAATGGAAGATCAATTCAAACCAAATTTATCCTATAAACTACATGCCATGAAGGATGCAATGCAAGAAGAACCATCATCAAACTCTCAGTGGTTAGGCATATTGGATTTTTCCAAGTTTGAACAAAAATATTGCCTTAAAATGAATTTAATTCCAATGAAAATGATCAAAATGCATCAAGAACCAAAAAGAAATTTGCTTTGAGAGTTTGATAATGTTTCTAAATGTTTTAAAATGCAATGTGAATTTTTTTGTGATTTTTAAATACATAAATGCATTTTTAATTAATTAATTTTCATTAACTAATTAAAAATAAACATTTAAATGATTTAAAAAATAATTTTTAATGCAAAAAATAAAAATAAAAATATTTTTGGGTTCTGAAAATTAATGAAATGTTTGACAAAAATTTTCAGAGTTTTTAAATGTTTTTTACTATTTTAAATAATTCGTGTAAATAAATGCAAAGAAAATGAAAATTAAATGAAATAAAATGGAAAGGCTTGCAAATCCAATGGTTGATGTTTAAATGGGATGCGCGGGAGTTGACTGGCGCCAGACCTAGTGGCCCAGATTCAAACTGGCTGGATTAAATTAAACTTCATTAATTAATTTGATTAATTAGGATTAGGGTCTTAATGAGAGATCTGGTCCATTTAAACGCGCGGGAGTCAACACAAGTCAAACAGATCCATGGTCCACATTCAAACTGAACCCTAAACGTAATTAATACACTAATGACTTTCAGGTGGCCGGAAATGACCTCCGGTCATCTTCTCCGGCCACAACCCTCCCTGAAAATTGTTAACTTCTTCCCTAGGCTTCTAAAATCCAATCTCTCTGCCCAGAAATGATCCCCATACATCATACATCAAGAATCAACAAACAAACAACATTTAAAACACATCAGAAGTGAGAATCGAATCAAAACAATTCTAGGTCAAAAAATTTCAGAACACAAATACATACTCATTTCTCAACCATTTTCAAAACAAAACACATCAGCATGATCAGTGAAGAATGAAGAATCATTTAGTAACTTAAAAACAAGTTTCTGGAAAAAAATTTCTTGAGCTCACCTGAACTGGAGCTTTGATCTTTGGAACTCTTTGGCTGCTTCTTTGATCCAAAACGCCTCCAATGAAACTCCTGAGAAGCTTGCAATGCTTGGTTGGAGTTTAATGTGGCTGGTTTAAGAGTTTGATGAAGTTCTGTTCAAGGGAAGTGAAAAATCGTGTTTCTGTTTGTGGGCTTTTCAGGGCAAATTGATGGTTGGTTTATGCTCTATGAAGCCTTTCTGAATGAATGGTGAAGTTGGTTTTGAGGTTTGATGATTGTGTGATCAGATTCGAAGGAAAGTGCATAAGAGGTGAGTTTTGGGAACTATGGCTTATGAGAGGCTTCAGCTTCCAAGATTGTGTGAAATGTAATCCATGAGGCATGTATGTGAAGCTGTGATTGGTCAGAGAGTTGTTGCTGGCCTAGCTTGATTGGTATGGGCCATTTTGCATAAAGTCAACTTTTGTGTAAGAAGAGGTATGGGCTGGTTCAGTCAAGGTACAAGGGCATGGCTTGGCTCAGCATGCTTCAAGGAGAACCATGGAAATGAATTTGAGGCAATGCAGCAAGTGGATTAGGGTTTATGTGAGGTTTTGCAATTTCACAAAGTTTTGGCCCTTTTGTGATTTCTTGAAGCATAAGTCATGAAAATTGGAGATTCTTTGGTTCATTCTGATTTTTAGGTCATCGTTTATGTTTGTGTAATGCATAGAAGTCAATTTGAAGTCACATTTTGCCTTGGCATGAGGTTTTGCAACTTTGCCTCTTTGGTACAAAACATGAAATTATGTGATTTTTGCCAACTTTGACAAGCCATAACTTTTGATCCAAAATGAATTAGAATGAGTTCTTGTATTTTTTGAAAATGGGAGGATCCATTCTACAACTTTCATGACCAAAGTTTCCTCATTTGAGGCATTTTTGAATCAAAAAGAGAAGGTTGAAAAACTTTCCCAAAATGGCAAGTTTTCATTACAAGTCACTTTCCCAAAAAGGCAACTTTGCAAATGGCTTGAAATTCATCAACTTTGTGAAATTCTAACACCTTCTATGATCAAATAAATATCATACACATTCAAAATGATGGAGAATGCCCTTTGGTTGGGTCATTGGGGGCCTCAGATGCCCTGATTTTGCACTGACTTGCTCAAGAAGTCAACTCTTGATTAGATGCCTTCCCCATGGAATTTCTTTATTAAAATTGATATGCATGATCCTTATAACATATAGAGACCAATAGAAACAAGAATGACCAAAAAAATTTGGAGTTATGGCCTCTGAAACCAAAACCCTAATTTTAGGTCATCTATGCAGTTAAACCTGGCTCTGCTTCCATGCCTTTCTCAGTTCTTGTGATTCTTTGACTTCTTTGATCTTGAGAGGATATAATATGATGCTTGAACACACATGGACCCCTTTGAAGTGATTGATGACCTTTGGAGTGGCTCAAATGGCTCAGGGATGGCTCAGGTCACAAACCCTAGATGCAGATGACTTTGAATCAATGAAGTGAAACAAAAATGCAATATGAGATGCTATGATTGAATTTATGCACATGAAAAGATCACAAGCCATGGTGAAATGGGTGAGGGAAAATTTGGGGTGTTTACAGGATAGTCACACAAGAGGCTTCATCCAAGGGTTTGTTATGAAGTTGTATAAGAGTGTAAATACCAAAAAAAATAAGATAAAAAAAAAAAGATAAAATAATAAAACCCCATTTATCCCACATATTGCAATAAAAACAAATAATCCAAAAACCTTATTCCGAAACCACATTCAGAAATCAAAAGAAGAAAACAAAATACGCCAAAGCATGAATAACAACAGAATATCTTCCATACTCGATTTTCCTCCCTTTTTTTTCTAAGAAAACAATGCCTTTACTATCATATGCTCAGTCACCCTCATCTTCTCAGAAGGTTATTGACCTTCATCGCAACAGAGGTCTATAGAGACTTTCGGTTTCACAGATTACGTAAACCCTACTTTTATCAAAGCTCGGCAAAAACCAAGCAATCAAAAAGGGATTTCGAATCATGTAATGCAAGCATCAACTCAAGAATAGCTAAAGAAGAATATTCGTACCTAAATCGGAGGGATCCGATTTTAAGCTTTGAAGTAGAAGGTATTTTGTTCCTCCTCCTATTCCGTCTTTGAAATGCCTCTGTTGCTTCGCTTTCTCGATTTCCTTCTTCTTCTGCTTCTTTCGCCCTCGTGGTTATCTCTTGTTGTTGTTGAGTGCAGTGGATGAGGTCTAGCTCATCTTGTTCATAATTTCAGTGTTAAATTATGAAAAGATTGACTGCTGAGCTTTTAGGGTGATTTTTAGGGTTTTCTGGGTATCAAATTCGGCAGAGTTTTAACCGGTATTTTTCGTCTTCTATGTTTTTTTTTCCAGGTGTGTCCCTTGTGTCTGTGCCAATGATTGGATTATATAGTAGATTCTATGAATATTTGGTACGTGTGGGATTTATGCATTGTGTGAGGAATCCATGAGTGATGCGTGTGAGAGCCTCAAAAATCTGTTAGAGAGAATTTTCTTGCCCTGATTTTGTGAAATAGCGTGGGGACCATGATTGGTGATTCATACGTTTGTTTTTGTCATTAGTGAGGAGAGAAGGTGTGGTCCCTTGCTGATGTTTGCTTATAATTTCACTGCTGTGAAAAACAAATGGTAACTCATTGTTCCCACTGAGCTGCTGACTTTTTACTGCTACATAACTATTCACTGCTGTTGAATTCGAGTGATAGAGTAGTACCAATTTTATTGCTGTTTTTTCTTGTGGTGTTTGCTCTTGCATTTTCACATGTTGAGTGAGGTATGATGACATTTCATCGTTTTCAATTTTACAGGCCTATGCAGGTATTTGATGAAAAGAGGAAGCTTTGATTGAAGAAAGCATTGCCCTGCAGCGCTCTTTACTTTGATGATAGTGTGCTCATGGGAGATGGTTCCTTACTGAATATTGGATTAGAAGGAGACGGTCCTTGGTGTATTGATGATGGACAAATAATGAAGAACAGGTTCAAAACTTGAGTTTAGTTGACTGAAAATGTAACTTTAACACTAAGTCAATTTCTGTCAAAACTTCACATAGTATTATACCAGTGTTCTCATTTTCTTATTATTGCACTTCAGGTGACCATGGAGCATGAAACAATGCCAATCACTTTGAGCTGCTGATCTATCCTCCTTTTAAATTCTTCTATGAAGTATAAGCTCATGGTGCTTTTTCTTTTTGACATGATCATTTTGTCTTGCAGGTGTATTATGGAAATTTGATGCCATGGAGAATGAGGGAAATTCTGATATACTGGCCTGCTACCTATGTTTTCCATATGAGCTGCTGTAATCTGGCTGTTCATAACATTTTGGATGCTATTTTGTACTTCGAGTGTTTGAATGAGTCTTATCTGCTGCCCTTGCTCCATCTTCTTTTCTCCACGGGCGTTGTGTTCAAATGAATTCCTAGAAGACGATCCTTGAGCTTGATTTATTGCCTGCATTGCCATTCTATCTTGCATTCTTAGATTTCCCATGCGCATTTCCTGATCCTTTACAGATGCAGGGTTTAAAATTCCCATCTTAGGATGTTGTCACGAACGAATTCCCAAAGTAGGCTTTTGTTGCGCAGCCTGGAAAGCATATTGAAGGTATGCTTGGTGATACTTGTTTATGAGATAGTCGAGATGAATACTAACTCAGTTTTCGTATTTTGCAGGTATCTCAGAACTTGTAGAAGTTCCTGTACACGGAGAAGATCAATTGAGTTGGATGTAATGTTCTTGTCACAAAGATGAACAAGATCAATTCATTATGGTAACAATCTTCCTGAACTTAGGTAGAATGTGTTTGAGATTTGTGCAGTTCTCATTCTTTGTGTAATGGCTTTTGCAGGCCTTGCTCAATCAAAAAAGTAACATGGATAACACTTAGTTGCTGAATCATGTTCTGGCTTGTTTATCAGTAGACTCAAAATGCCTCCAAGCCTTGTCATCGATCATTCAGGGGGAAGTATTCGTAAAAGCTGTAGTCAAAACATGAATGGAGTGGCAGTCTTCCCACGTCGTTGTGACCCTAAGGATGAAGATAGACGTACTACCTTGGAAACGTCTGTTGCTGAACTATGAATCATTAGCTGTTGAAACTGTTGAACATGAACAGATGAACTAAGAATTACAAGAGACTTTGGTGGGGAGTTGGCAAACCATGGCAGGCTGACTTGGGATATCTTTAACTTTACTGTTGCACACTTTTATTTTTATTGCTATCGGTAAGTTTGTTCTTGCTGTCGCAAAATGACTTCAACATTTTTGTTGCAAGCTGTTTGTATTATTCACGGTCTTGAAACTTATTGATATCGTCCCTTTGATTCTATATTTATGGCGGCGAAGGATCAACATGATGGGATGGTTGAATGAATTCATCTGATACTTTGAAGGCAATGTTTTCAATTGATACTTAAGTGATTGAACATGTAAAAATCTCTTTTACTGCATTATGGCTTTTGGGAAATCTGCTTCATGTGTTTTTCTTTTGCAGGGCTGAAGGTGTTACAAGAGTCGAGGGCATAACTGCTAGCATAGAGCATTCAGGATGGGCTTTGAGCTGATGTGAAACTTTGAGAAGAAACTTCATATAACCCTTTTTCGGTACCAAAATTGTGTTATGAATTTCTGTTTTTTTTTCCTATTGTTTTACTCCATTTTTCTCATTGCATTTTTGGCCTGCTTATAGTACTTATTACATCATGTTGTCTTGGACCTTATGCATCTCGTACCCTATTTATGAAAGCTTGTTTTGCTCATTGAGGCAAGTATGATATTTATATGTTTTTTTTGCTGTTGTACTTGACGTTCCAGGTGTGACGCATGGCTTGGCTTGAAGAAAAATGACTCGAACACATCACGTTTGGCTTGAAGATCTAGACTTTGTAGCATCTGGTACCGAGACTTGGATGAGAAAGACTAACAAGAATTTTTATTCCTGCATTTTGACTTTTCTTAAATTTGCATAAAAATTGGTTCACTGTTGTGTAACTTTAAGTGCCATTTTTGATAAGTTGTATCAATCTTTCAGCTTTCAACATTGTAATGGGTTTTAAATTTCCTAAATCCCATCAACATGCATCTTTGGTGATAAAGAAAATCAGAGCTTTCTATTATGCATCCCAATACTCTAAGTCCTCCTTTTTTTGAATTCAATATGACTTCCCTTTCATGTTTCTGGAAATTCATTTCTGAACTTTTAATTGGAATCTTTATTGAAAGCCTGCTGATCCCGTATGAAGGTCTAGATATGACTCAAGTATTTTAATATTTTCCTTCCTACGTGTCTAGAGCATCACACTTGAACCATAGCATACAACACTTTTAATATAAAAAATTCAATGCGAACATTACTCCACATTTGGTTTGAATTTAGACATTATTTTAATGGAGGCACAAAGTAACCCCAATGCAGTAATAGAGCAAATCCAAATACAAAATAGAGTAACATTGGAACATAATGCATACACGACTGGAGAATGAATCAATGTAGAATTTGGGATCAATCTTGCCTCAATGGTTTTAACATGAAATCCACACCTCTTACTTTTATTTCTTCTTACAAACAACCTTCCTTGCAATGCTTGAAATGATAATAAGCACAAACGAGACCTCCATAATTTGAATGTTAGCAGCTCATGGCCAGAGGCCAGATGATCATTCAAGGAAACAAAATGCTAACAAAAACCAAAAGTTAAATACGAGAAAAGAAAATGGTAGGACAAATTTGGGGTATGACAGATGCCCATATCGAATTGTCGAGAACCCGAAGAAGTGAACTGTTGTATGGAGTTCAATCTTAGGGTAAAAGTCAATTAGATATAAGAGAACCCTAAAATTTGTCCAACAAGAAAGAAAATGCAATGTGATATCAAAAAAATATGAGGATGGGGTGAAAGCTTGCATAAAATGTCTGAGATTCTTCGAACTAACAAAGCAGTATCCCAATTTGATGAATAAACTTCTCCAAGTCGTACGAAGCAGTCCCTTATGAATTAAAGCTTTTCAGAGACAAGAACCTAACAAAACATGTGATTCTTTGGGTCATGCGAAGCAGTTCCTCAAAAATTAAGGCTCTTCGGAGAATGCCCAAATCGGTATCTCAATCAATGATGTTCCCAAATCCAACAAAGCAAGCTCCTCACACTCAAGAATCTCCGGTGATACTTGAAGAAACATCTCGAACAATGGCACGATGTTTTCTAGGTCATGCGATGCAGTTCCTTTCAGTCAAGGCTCTTCGGTGATTCTAGAACAATGTCTTAACCACATGAGATTCTTTAGTCCATCAAAGCAATACCTTACCAATGAATTCTCTTTAGGGATACTTAGAGCAGTATCTCGAATAAATGGTGCAAGATTTTCTAGGTCATGCGAAGCAGTTCCTTTACATTCAAGGATCTTCAGAGATACTAGAACAGTATCTTTATCGAACATGAGATTCTTCGGGTCTTGCGAAGCAGTTCCTTTTTGATTTAAGGTTCTTCGGAGAATGCCAAAGCAATATCTCGAACAAAATGGTATAAGATTTTCCAGATCATGTGAAGCAGTTCCTTATATTCAAGGATCTTTAGTGATACTAGAACAGTATCTCGACCATAACATGAGATTCTTTGGATCTTGCAAAGTAGTACCTTTTTGATTTAAGGTTCTTCGGAGAATGCCAAAGAAGTATCTCGAACAAATGAGATTCTCTAATATAAGCAAAGAAGTACCTTAATAATAAAGGCTCTTTGGGGATATTTAGAGCAGTATCTCTACCCAATGGTATAAGACTTTCTAGGTCATGCGAAGCAGTTCCTTACAATCAAGGCTCTTCGGTGATACTAGAACAATATCCTTACCACAACATGAGATTCTTTGGGTCTTGTGAAGCAGTACCTTTTCGATTCAAGGTTCCTCGGAGGATGCCAAAGCAGTATCTCGATCAAATGAGATTCTCTAGTCCATCAAAGCAGTACCTTACCAATGAATGCTCTTTGGCGATACTTAGAGCAGTATCTCGAAGAAATGGTGCAAGAGTTTCTAGGTCATGCGAAGTAGTTCCTTTACATTCAAGGATCTTCAGTGATACTAGAACAGTATCCTTACCACAACATGAGATTCTTTGGGTCTTGCGAAGTAGTACCTTTTCGATTCAAGGTTCCTCGGAGGATGCCAAAGCAGTATCTCGATCAATCTTTCAGGATACTCTTTGCTTGGAGAGCAACAAAAATGAAGATGGTGGGCATCATCACTATCAAAGCTGAAGAATGGTTTGCTGGGGGATAAAAATCCGCAAGCACATGCGGGATATCAGCTCCTTTCATAGGAACATCGCCGACTTTGAGAGAGGAAAGCCCTGGATGCATGTCCTGGATCCTGCTATGCTATCTTGATACGACTTCCCACATTGCATGATGCACAATGATTCAAATGAGAATGTAATGATTAATGATTCAAATGCAAATGTTTTTGTTATATGCTAATGATTAATATGATTGTGTTTGATGACATTCTTGTTTTCAGACAAGAATGTTATGAATGCCTTGCTTGTGACAATGCAAATGGCTGTATATGCTGGAGATAAGTTTTCGGTAATCGCCAAGAGTATTGGACTTTGGAGGGATGAATGCCAACATGGTGGATGATTAGCCTTTTGGTGGTTGCCAATGAATATTGGACTTTGGAGAGGTATGCCAAACATGGTTGGGCTTTTGGCTTTCTGGTAGTTTCCACCAAAGTGGACTTTTGGGAAAAATTAGTCTTCCGCTTTTAGTAGTTTCCAATAAAATTGGACTTTTGGTTTTATGAAGGATGCCAGTGCGGTGGACTTCAAGCCTTTTGGCGGTTGCCAATGAATATTGGACTTTGGGAGGTGTTGGAGGGTATTAGATTTTCCAACACTTGGTACACGAGACCCTGATAAAGCTGTAAGCAACAAGAAGAGAGACATAAGTACCCCTGGAAAAATTTCAAATGAAGTTTGACATCCGTCAATGGATATGTTGTCTATGCTGAAACAAACATGGTGACTGGCAATGCTATTGATGTTAATCAAATGGGATAACTGTCAAATCCCTTCTGTCAACCAAAAAGATTATGTACTACTTATCAAACATTGTTATTATTTTTACCAAAATTTCAAAATAAAGTTTATCAATGATAAAAAACATTTTGCAAACAAACAGATAAAGTAAAAAATGATTGAACACAATTTTGACGAGAAATTTCTCTTTTCATTGCTAAAACCAATGAAGGGTGTGAATGTACATACAAATGCAATCCCTTAATGAGGTAATTGTTGTGCAAAGAAAGTATAATGGCAACAAAATAAACGAGGTTCCATTGAGTTTCTACACTGCTATGGTCCCTATATCTCTGAAAATCTCATCAGATAAACTTTGTAGGAAGACGATTGGATTGATCTTTCTCTTTCATAGCTCCCCAGAGTCAAATGGATGTATAGAATATAATATTTTCCTTGGAATTAGTCCCTAACTTTTTCCTGGATTGCCCTTTCGGGTTTTCAATCCACCCGGACGCACTTTTTTGCATGAGCCGCCCTTTCGGGTTTTCAACTCAGCGGGCTAGATTTTTTTATTTTTATCCCTAATTTTTGCCTGGACCTCCCTTTCGGGTTGTCAGTCCACCGGGATAGCCATTTTTTCCTAAGTCGCCCTTTCAGGTTTTCGAATTAGCGGATTTTTATTCCACTTTTTTAGGCATAATATCTCTTGATTGCATCTGCGTTCACGGGGGTAGATAGTTCTTCGCCGTCCATACTCGCAAGAATCAAGGCACCTCCAGAGAAAGCTCTCACCACCACAAACGGACCTTCTTAATTACGCGCCCACTTTCCCCTGGGTTCTCTGTGCATCGTAGTGATTCGTTTGAGCACCAAATCACCTTCCTGGTAGGTCTGAGAACGCACTTTCTTGTCAAAAGCTTTCTTCATACGCCTCTGGTAAATTTGTCCATGGCACAGTGCCGTCATACACTTCTCTTCAATAAGATTGAGCTCATCAAACCCTGTTCGAACCCATTCTGCTTCGTCTAATTTAGCTTCCATCAGAACTCTCATTGAAGGAATTTCAACTTCTATTGCGAGGACAGCTTCCATGCCATATACCAAGGAATAAGGAGTTGCCCCTGTCGAAGTGCGTACTGAGGTACGGTAACCGTGCAACGCAAAAGGTAGCATCTCATGCCAATCCTTATATGTGATCACCATTTTCTGAATGATTTTCTTGATATTCTTGTTTGCAACTTCGACAGCTCCGTTCATCTTGGGTCTATATGGTGTTGAATTATGGTGCTCGATCTTGAAATTTGCACATAACTCTTCGATTGTCTTGTTATTGAGATTTGACCCGTTATCAGTAATGATCCGGTGAGGAACCCCGTATCTACATATGATGTTATTCTTCAAGAAGCGAGCAACCACTTGCTTGGTGACATTAGTGTAAGAGGCGACTTTGACCCACTTAGTAAAGTAGTCTATGGCAACAAGTATAAACCTATGCCCGTTTGAGGCCTTTGGTTCAATCATCCCAATCACATGGAGAAAGGCCATGGCGAAGTCAAGACGTTCAATGGAGTGGGAGGTACGTGCACCTTGTCAGCATAAATTTGGCATTTGTGACATGTTCGAACATGAGCATAACAACCAGACTCCATTGTTAGCCAATAGTATCCTGCTCTAAGGATTTTCTTTTCCATGGTATGCCCACTCATGTGGGTACCAAACAGTCCTTCATGTATCTCTTTTATCATTTGTTCTGCCTCCCGTTCATCTACACATCGGAGTAGGATCATGTCATGATTTCTCTTGTACAAAATCTCCCCATTCAGAAAGAAATTTGAGGCCAATCTTCTTAGTGTTCTTTTGTCCATACTCAAAGCACCTTCTGGGTATTCTTTCTTCTCCAAGTAACGCTTGATATCATAGAACCAAGGCTTGACACTTGATTCTTCTTCAGCAGTTAGACAATGAGCAGGTTCTTCAAAACGCTTGAGATCAATGGAAGGCTGATGATTAGGCCAAATCAGTTGGTACATAGATGTCAGTGTTGCTAGAGCGTCATCCATTTGGTTTTCACTACGAGGCACATGGGTGAAAGTAATATCATTAAACTTGGGAATTAACTTCAACACATAATCCCGATACGGAATCAGATGATCACATCTTACTTCCCAATCTCCTGTAGTTTGATATATCACCAGAGATGAGTCACCATATACATCAAGTGTTTTAATCCTTAGGTTAATGGCTTCTTCTAGTCCCATAATGCATGCTTTATATTCAGCCACATTGTTTGTGCACGAAAAACAAAGCTTAGCTATAAAAGGTACATGAAATTCCTTAGGACATGTTAATACTGCCCCAATTCCACAACCACGATCATTATCAGCCCCATCGAACATGAGAGTCCATCGCTCCCCTGGTTCAGGTCCTTCATCAGGTCCAGGTTCTTCATAGTCTTTAATCAACATGATATCCTCGTCCGGAAAGTCAAACTTCAAAGGTTGGTAATCCTCCACAGGCTGGTAGGCGAGATGATCTGCTAGTACGTTGCCTTTGATGGCCTTCTGAGTAACATATTGAATATCGTACTCTGACATAAGCATTTGCCATCGGGCAATCCTACCGGTGATAGTTGGTTTCTCAAATATATATTTAAGAGGATCCATTTTGGAAATCAAATATGTTGTATGGGTCAACATATATTGTCTGAGACGTTTAGCAGCCCATGCGAGAGCACAACAAGTCTTCTCAAGTGCTGAATACCTCGTTCCACAATCATTGAACTTCTTGCTTAAGTAGTAGATGGCATACTCCTTCTTGCCAGTCTCATATTGTTGCCCCAGCACACAGCCCATGGTTTCGTCAAGAACTATCATATACATGATGAGAGGCCTTCCTGGTATAGGAGGTATCAATATCGGTGGTTCTTGCAAATATTCCTTAACCCTATCGAAGGCTATTTGACATTCATTATCCCATTCAATTGCTTGATCCTTCCTTAAGAGCTTGAAGATCGGTTTGCAAGTAGCAGTGAGATGCGAAATAAATCTGGCAATGTAGTTCAATCTTCCAAGGAAACCTCTGACTTCCTTTTCAGTTCATGGCGTAGGCATGCTCTGAATGGCTCTAACTTTGTCAGGATCAACCTCAATCCCCTTCTGACTCACAATGAATCCTAGCAACTTTCCGGATCGAACCCCAAATGTGCATTTATTCGGGTTAAGTCTGAGCTTGAACTCTCTTAATCGTACAAACAACTTTTGCAGATTAACAATGTGTTCCTCCACTATTTGGGATTTAGCAATCATATCGTCAACGTATACTTCAATCTCTTTATGAATCATATCATGAAAGAGCGTTACCATGGCACGTTGATATGTTGCTCCAGTATTTTTGATTCCGAATGGCATCACTTTGTAGCAAAAATTTCCCCACGGCGTGATGAACGTGGTCTTCTCCATGTCTTGTGGATCCATTTTGATCTGATTATATCCGGAGAAACCATCCATAAAAGAGAACACTGAAAATTGAGTTGTATTATCCACCAATACATTGATGTGAGGTAGTGGGAAATCATCTTTAGAACTAGCTTTGTTCAGGTCTCTGTAATCAACACACATGCGGACCTTTCCATATTTCTTTGGAACTGGTACGATGTTGGCGATCCACTGTGGGTATTTAGCTACTGCTAGAAATCCAGCGTCAAATTGCTTTCTTACTTCTTCATGAATCTTGAGGGCCATGTCTGGACGAGTCCTTCTTAACTTCTGCTTTACTGCTTGACATTCTTCCTTGAGTGGCTACTTGTGTACGACAATATCAGTATTCAGCCCAGGCATATCCTGATATGACCATGCGAACACATCGGCGTACTCATGGAGGAGCTCTATCAAATTTTCCTTCACTTCAGCTTGCAAAGAAGCACCTATCTTCACTTCTCATTTATCCTCCTCTGATCCCAGGTTGATAACTTCAATGTCCTCTTGGTGCGGCTGGATGACCTTCTCTTCCTGTTTGAGTAGTCGGGCTAACTCCTCAGGGAGTTCACAATCTTCCTCGCCTTCTTCCTCCGGTTGGTTGATCGGACAATCGAAGTCATATAGGACCATAGCAGCGTCGTCATCAAGGACCTCGATGGTGTCTCTGCATGTTTATGATTTATGCATTTATTTTAGAAAGACTGTGCATTAAAACATTGCCATTTTATTATGAAAGAAGAAAAAAACGAAAGAAAGAGAACAAATATTGAATGCAAATTGTCGATTTATTATATTGATAATCAAAGTTTTAAAACATTGGTGGCCCGACAACATTCCAATATGCCTTGGGCAGAGCATATGGTTTTGAAAAAAAGAAGTAGAATTACTTTTTAGGGTAAATAAACTGAGGAATCTCGACAGTCCTCCAATTCTATAATTCCTCCCCTGGACTGGCTTGACGAATCCAATTACAAGTCGCTTCATGATAGTCTTCGTCTTAGATCATTGCAGCGTGATCTTCAAAGATGTATCCGGCACTTGTAAATGTATCACTCACCTGAGGAAATTGACCATGCTCTTCATATGCAGAGACCATTGTTACGCTAGAAGATGGCTGATAGCCAATGCCATACATGTCTCTTTTATCTTGCACCTCAACAACTTTGCCCCAGCCCTGTGTGTTTCCAGTTTCCAGGACATCCAAATTATCCTTCAGGGATGCCATTGACATTGATGGTTGTGGGCGCTCAGACTCTCGTTGTATGATCATTGATTTCCAGCTATTATTTCAAGACATGTTAGTTATTGTTTTTCTATGTTTATTGTGCGTTTTCGAGTCTTATGTTTCGATTATTGTGTGTTATTTCGTTTCTTGGCAAGGATGTTGCATGTGGTCTTTTATATCGTTGGTGCGTTTAATTTGGTGGTTTTTAGTGTATTTTCAGGAAGATATCAAGTCGGTGATCGGATACGAAGGAAATGACGATTCGCGTGCGAAGAAACGGAGAAAGAGGGGGTCCAGAAGCCTGACACGGGTGCCCGTGTCACCTGACACGGGTGCCCGTGTCACCTGACACGGCCTGTGTCAGGAAGGCTATGCAAAGTGTGAGAATTCCAGCATCATGACACGGGTGCCTGTGTCACATTACATGATCCGTGTCATAGCCCCCCCCCCACTTGTCAGCATATTTGAAGGAATCCAGCAGCATGACACGGGTGCCCGTGTCACATGACAAGACCCGTGTCATAGGTCCTGAATGCAAGATTTTTATTTGGTCTTTTGGCGCTGAGGGCATTTTCAACGTTTCGCTTGTAATTTTGTAATCTGATACATTAGGGTGATCTGAACGTGAAAAAAAAACACTTTTAAAATTTGGAAATTTGCACGCAAAGGAAAACGATGAATTTTAGAGGGAAGTCGGATAGAACAAACGCGGAAGCAAGCTTCGTTTTCCTTTGCATGCAAATATCCAAATTTTAAAAGTGTTTTTTTTTTCACGTTCAGATCACCCTAATGTATCAGATTACAAAATTACAAGCAAAACGTTGAAAATGCCCTCTGCGCCAAAAGACCAAATAAAAATCTTACATTCAGGACCTATGACACGGGCACCCGTGTCATGCTGCTGGATTCCTTCAAACATGCTGACAAGTGGGGGGGCTATGACACGGGCCGTGTCATGTGACACGGGCACCCGTGTCATGTGACACGGGCACCCGTGTCATGATGCTGGAATTCTTACACTTTGCATAGCCTTCCTGACACGGGCCGTGTCAAGTGACACGAGCACCCGTGTCAGGCTTCTGGACCCCCTCTTTCTCCGTTTCTTCGCACGCGAATCGTCGTTTCCTTCGTATCCGATCACCGATTTGATATCTGCCTGAAAATACACTAAAAACCACCAAATTAAACGCACCAACGATATAAAAGATCACATGCAACATCCTTGCCAAGAAACGAAATAACACACAATAATCGAAACATAAGACTCGAAAACGCACAATAAACATAGAAAAACAATAACTAACATGTCTTGAAATAATAGTTGGAAATCACCGATCAAACTCCCCCGAACTTGAATTTTAGCTTGTCCTCAAGGATAAAGCTTGCATCTTTCGAGATGAAATGAGGATACTCGTGCTTCAGATAAGATCCAAATCACCGGGTGGATACTTTTGGTACTTCTCTCTTAATGAAAATATCTTGCAAACACCTAACTGTGGTCACACCACGGACCTCAACCCTCTTTTCGGTAACCTCTCCGACTATGCTTTGGGCTTAGGTCTTCCTATCAATTTTCCCCCTTTTCATTTGGACACTCATTTTAAGGCTTTTTGTGATTTTTTATTGTATGCACAAGTTTGGTTGACCAATTTTTTTTGAGACACCAACTTTTGGGTTCAATCGCCGTTAGGCTGAATAACCGGGTGAGGGTTACCCAACTTAGAAGGATCGATTGTTTATTTATCTCTTTTTTTTCGGTGTCTTTTCTCTTTTTTTTTCGATCAACCTTTCACAACAACTAGTAAAAATGAAGCCTGATTGTCATGATAAACTAATAAGGGGTACTTCTCAGATTTAAGTACCATGGCACAAACCTACATGTCGGACTCGCTACTTACTCATCGGATTCCGTGTATTTGCATTATACTTTCACACGATTCTTTTTCCCTTAACCCTCTGCACTTTTTCCTTCTCTCACACGCAAGACCAAATATCATCTATTTTTCAGCTCGGGGATGATTTCACAAGTGACTCCAACTATTCATTCAAGCAAAACAGACTCTCAATTAAAATAAACGAAACGTTAAAGATATAACACAAACTAACTAAAAAACGACAACATAAATAAACCTTCCCACACCAGAACTCATCAGTGTCCCCACTGATGTAGAACTAATGCGAATAGGGGACTCACAGAAGCCTACTGAGGGGGTTGAGGTGGTTGGTCTCGCAGATGCATCTGCTTCAACCATTCGTGCATTTCTCCGATAAGCTTGCCTTGTCGGATTTGCTCTTTCCCCTATCGGGTTTGCTCTTCTCCTTGTCGAGTTTGCTCACTTCGGAGGTAGCACATTTCATTTTGCATCCATTCCCATTCCTTCTCACCCATGCTCCACGATGAACCTGTTCCTTGATTGGCGGAGTTAGCAACTGGCGGCATAGGCGCCATCTTCGGTTGATAACCTTCTTCTTCATCTGTACCTGCAACATCATCAAAAACAACATTGTTGTCCTGTACAGGACTCTCGTATATCCAATTAGCCTCATTTTCAATGTTTATGAAATCAGGCGCAGGTAATGCCAACAAATGATGGTTACGGCTAACCAAATAATAGTAATCATTAAAGACCTTTATCATACCTTGTGTTGTGAGGGTGGCCAGGTCGATTTTTGTCTTACTTGTCACAATAGGCTCTTCCCTCAGCAAAGCACCATAACCAAAGTGGTCGGAAATTTGGGTTATCATGCCTCCCTCTGATACCTCTCCCGAGGTGGCATTTGCCACTCGTTTCAGATGGTCAGCCGCGAAAGTCGCGACATTGATCAGCTCTTTGTTGGCCATGCCATACAACAGGTATAATTCTTTCTGAGTCGCTACACCCGTGTTGTCTCCTCTACAAAACAGAGTGTATGCCAAACCTTTTTGTGCATACCTGAAGCAAGGGTTGTGGATGCACGAAGCCTTTGCCGCCTTAGCAACATTCTCGGGATTTCCCGTGATAGCTCTCCAGAAGTCACCTGCAGCAAAGTTAGTTGGGGAAGCTCCAGGTCCGAAGCTAGGCAGCTTCAGGACTTCTCCCAGTTCAGCTAAGGATAATGAGTGAGTAGTATTAAACAGACGAAACCTTAATGTTCCAAAATACTCCTCATCGGCACCCGTCCACCTATGCTTCAACTGGAATTCTAAAGAACTCAAAAATTCGAAAGTTATGCGCTCATAAGTCGGTGCTTCAAATTGCATAAATTCTAGCATGCCTAAAGTATGAAACATCTTATGAACTTCGAATCTCAACCCTAAATTATCAAGCGTGTCATTACAGATATACTTCGCGGCAATTAACTTACGCTTGACTAATACGGAGTATTTTAGTTGATGCTCCGGCTCCTCAAACGGTATGTCATGAGCATTTGCCATACGATGTGCCCTCTTCTTGGGGTGAGATGGCTCCTCTACGGCCTTTCCAGTGTCTCTTCTTGGAGGCATTGTTGATTACCTGCAAAAATGAACAAACAAAATTCGAAATTTTAATTAGGGAAAAAGGTCACCGTAGGAGTGACAAGGGAGACGAGGGGAACACTTTTTGTGAAGAGAGTATGGAATTTTGGTGAGTGGGTGTTGGAGAAATGGAAGGTTTTTTGGTGAGGTAACAATGGAGGCTAGGGTTTTAGAAGAAGAGAAAGTGGAGAAGAAAGCAAAGTTATGAGAAAATTAAAACTGAAAAATGCAATTAAGGGTAAATGAGTGGTTAAATGATATAAAATCGTGGGCCCCACTCATAAAAGTGTCTAAATTTGAAAAAAAAACTGTCCCGCACTCCTGACACGGGCCGTGTTGCGCAACACGGGCACCCGTGTCAGGCCCCTGCATTGCCACAAAACCACACAAAAATCAGGGGTTGTTAAGACTTTGCAACACGAGCCGTGTTGCACAACACGGGCACCCGTGTTGTACCACTGTATTCCTCAAAATCCCAGACAAGATTCATCCTCCTGACACGGACCGTGTCATGGGACACGGGCATCCTTGTCAGGGCCCTGATTTTTCAAAAAAAAACACGTTTTTCCACCATTCGGACCATTTTTCTTTCCTTTACTAACTCTGTGAGATGTTGCTTCAAACTACCTACAAAATGAACAAATAGAAGTTAAATGAAATCATCGTGGGTTGCCTCCCACGCAACGCTGCGTTTAATGTTGCATGGCTTGACGGTCATTCGTCCTATTGGACAAGACGAATGACATTTTTTTGATCTATAGGTTGTCCTTGAAAATAAGGCTTCGACCTTTTCCCGTTCACTTTGAAAATGTCTCAGTTATCTTGATTCTTTGTCTCGACTTCCCCATGCGTGAAGACTCGATGCACCTCAAACGGTCCCGACCACTTAGATTTGAGTTTCCCGGGAAAGAGTTTCAACCTTGAGTTATACAGTAGGACACGTTGTCCTTCGAAAAATTCTTTCGTTTGAATTCTCTTGTCATGCCATTTCTTTGTTTGATCTTTGTACATCTTAGCATTCTCATATGCCCGGTTCCGGAATTCCTCCAGTTCATGCAGTTGGAGTATGCGAGATCTTCCGGCATTAGTTAGGTCCATATTCAAATACTTAGTAGCTCAGAAAGCCTTGTGTTCAAGTTCCAACGGTAAATGACATGCCTTTCCATAGACCAACTGATACGGTGACATTCCGACCGGTGTTTTGAACGCCGTTCGGAACGCCCATAGAGCGTCATCAAACTTACAGACCAATCCTTTCGAGACATGTTAACTATCTTTTCCAGAATTTGTTTGAGCTGTCTATTGGATACCTCTACTTGGCCATTTGTTTGCGGATGGTATGGGGTGGCTACCCAGTATTTCACGTTATATTTTTGTAGAAGCCTCTCCATGAGGTGATTTAGGAAATGAGTTCCTCCATCACTTATTAAAGCTCTTGGTACACCAAATCTTGCGAATATATTATGTTTTAAGAATTTGGTAACCACTTTCGCATCGTTGGTGGGCAATACCACCACTTTGACACGTAATCCACCGCAACCAAGATGTATGTTTTTCCGAATGACTAAAGAAATGGTCCCATGAAGTCTATCCCCCACACATCAAATAACTCTACTTCAAGCATAGAATTTTGGGGCATTTGGTTTCTTCTTGATATGTTTCCGGTCCTCTGACATCTGTCACACTCATTTACCAACTACTGAGCATCTTTGAATAATGTAGGCCAATATAGCCCTGATTAAAGGACTTTACCAGCTGTCCTGTCACCACTAAAATGCCCTTCGTACTCTGAATCATGACATGCTTTTAATACATCTTTATGTTCTCCTTCAGGTACACACCTTCTGACCAAACCATACACTCCTCTTTTATACAGATAAGGATCATCCCACAGATAAAACCTGCAATCATGAACAAACTTTTTTCTTCTGTTAGTTTCAAAATCGTCGGGTATAATACCACCGACCAGATAGTTCGCATAATCCGCAAACCATGGAACACCAATCACAGATAGGATGTGTTTGTCTGTGAACTCATTCTTTATAGGACGTTTGTCCTCATTTTCTTCGATCGGTGACATTCGCGACAGGTGGTCTGCTATAGTGTTCTCACAACCTTTTTTATCATGAATCTCCACATCAAATTCTTAAAAGAGTAGAATCCACCTCAAAATCCTAGGTTTTGAATCCTGTTTGGCAAAAAGATACTTCAAAGCAGCATGGTCAGTATAAACAATCACTTTTGAACCCAACAGATATAAACCATAGCTAACAACTCCTTTTCGGCAGTCGCGTAATTAATCTGTGCAGGGTTCAAAACGTGACTAGCATAATAAATAACATGCAACAACTTATTCCTACGCTGTCCCAATACAGCTCCCACCACAATATTACTAGCATCACATATAATTTCAAAGGGTAGGGACCAATCGGGAGCGATAACAATAGGTGCCGACACTAATTCTTTTTTTAGTGTCTCAAAAGCATCGGTGCACTTCTTATCAAACACAAAAGCCTTATCTTTAACCAACAGAGTAGTTAAAGGTTTAGCTATATTCAAGAAGTCTCTTATGAACCTGCGGTAAAAACCCGCATGTCCTAAGAAGCTTCTTATACCTTTATCATTAATCGGTGGTGGTAGCTTTGAGATTACTTCCACTTTCGCTTGATCAACTTCGATCCCTTTTTGTGAGATCTTGTGACCAAGAACAATGCCTTCTCGTACCATGAAATGACATTTTTCCCAGTTCAGGATTAAATTACTTTCATGACATCGCTGCAAAACAAGTGAAAGGTTAGATAAACAATGATCGAATGAAGATCCGAACACGGAGAAATCATCCATGGACACTTTCATGTGCTTTTCTAGCATATCAATAAAAATGGATGTCATTTATCTTTGGAATGTAGCGGGGGCATTACATATCCCGAATGGCATCCTTCTATAAGCAAAAATGCCATAAGGACATGTAAACACCGTCTTCTCTTGATCCTCCGGTGCAACTGCAATTTGATTGTATCTGGAGTAACCATCCAAAAATCAATAGTTATAATGTCCCGCTAGTCTCTCCAACATTTGGTCAATGAATGGCAACGGAAAATGGTCTTTTCTCGTAGCCAAGTTCAATGTTCTATAATCAATGCAAACTCTCCATCCAGTAACTGTTCTAGTAGGAATCAACTCATTTTTTTCATTAGTTATCACTGTTGTTCCTCCCTTTTTGGGCACCACATGGACCGGACTCACCCAAGCACTATCTGATATAGGATAGATCAATCCCGCATCTAATAGCCTAACAACTTCCTTTCGCACTCCCTCCTTCATCACAGGGTTCAATCTCCTTTGGGGATGCACAACCGGTTTCTGATCTTCTTCCATAAGTATTTTGTGCATGCACACCGTATGACTTATACCTTTAAGGTCTTCAATTTTCCACCCGATTGCTCCCTTGAATGTTTTAAGAAATCCAATCAACTTGTCCTCTTGCACACTTTTCAAATTAGCGCTAATAATAGCGGGACATTTTTCTTCGGTGTCGAGAAAGACATATTAAGATTCTCAGGTAGTTGTTTTAATTCTGATATCTTCGGCTTATCTTCACCTTCATCAACCATTATAGGTTGTCTTAACTCTTCCCACTGATGCATTCTAACTCTTTTCAGGATAGGTTGAGTTTCAAGCATTGCTACCACTTCCATATCACTACTTTCGACTTCCTTATCATCTTCAAAAATAGACATACTCAGTACCCTTTCTAGAGGCAATTGGGATACACTCTCTAAATGTTCACTAGCTTCCACTTGTTATAACACTTGTATGTTACTACTAGTGCCAACATCATCTTTATACTTCAAAGTGTTCCTAACATCAATTTTCAACTCTTCATCGTACACTTTCAAAGTGAGTGTTCCCCCTTCCATATCTATCAGAACTCTCCCAATTTCTAAAAATGGTCTTCCCAAAATTAAAGGAATTTCTTCATCTTCAGGCATTTCAAGAATCACAAAATCAACCGGGAACACAAACTTGTCCACTCTAACCAGGACATCATGGACTACTCCATATGGCCGCCTCATATAATGGTCTGCAAACTAGAGATTTATCCGAGTATCTTGAACAACACTAATACCCAACTTTTTGTAGATGGATAGAGGCATTAAACTAATGCTCGCTCCCAAATCAACGAGAGCTCTCTTGAATGACCGGTCACCGATGGTGCATGGAATGGTGATAGCTCCTCTATCTTTTTTCTTCACCAGAATCTTTAGTCCCTGCAAAATAGCACTACAAGTTTCAGTTAGAATAATAAGTTCAGCTCCCATGGTCCTCTTTTTAGCAATGATATCTTTCATGAATTTGGCATAGGTGGGCATTTGCTCAAGTGCTTCAAGTAATGGAATATTTAGCTCCAGCTTCTTGAACAACTCTAGGAATTTCTCAAAATTCTTCTCTTGTTGTCCTTTCTTTTTTTTCTTGTTGGATAAGGAAGTTTGATCAACGGTTTCGGTTCTACCGGTTTTTTGTTTGATTTCCGGTGCTGGGGTTACTTCTTCCTCTTCTTCAACAACTTCATTCTCTTTTATTCCCAGTTCCACTTCAATCATTTGATTTTCACTCTTAGAATTATCTTTCACCTCTTCAGTTTCTTTACCTCTTCGTGTTGTGACTGCATTGACTTTGTGATTATCTCTTGGATTTGTTACAATTGCACTTGGAAGAGCCCCTGGAGTTTGGGGAATAGCTAGGTGTTGGGAAATTTGGCTCATTTGCACTTCAAGGTTCTTGATAGAGGCTCCAATATTCTTGAAGTTACTTCTCGTTTCTTCTTGGAATTGAGAATTGTGAGCCGCCATCTTTTCAATGGCAATTTCCCAATCAGCTTTTCTTGGAACTGGTGGATGATATTGTTGTTGCTGGGGCTGATATTGTTGCTGGCTTTGAACCGATTTTTGGATGTTCCCTTTATGATCTTTCCAAGAGAAATTTGGGTGATTTTTCCACCCCGGATTATACGTGTTGGCATACGGATTGTTCAGCCTCAACATATTAATATGTTCAACCTGTTCTTGAGTTGCCAAACAATGCATGGAGAAGTGTGGTCCACAACAAATCTCACAAACCACAGCTTGAACAGGTTCCACCTGAGCTACTGTCTGTGTGCCAAGATTCATCTTCTTCAGCCTTCTTTCAACTTCTGCAGCAATTTGATCTTCCATTTTCACAACTTGCTCTGTCAGCTTTAAATCAATCTTACCTTCTGGTTGACTCACTGTGCGATCATATAATTCAAGGTGTTCATTAGCAGTAATAGCTTCTATGATTCGTTTGATACCAGTGGCTGTTGAAAAGTTTGTTGAGCCACCTGCGGCAGTGTCTATAAGCTGTTTTGTCTTGAGTCGCAACCCATTCACAAAGTTTTGCATCTGCTCGGTCGCGTCCATATTATGAATAGGACACGCAGTCAAACACTTTTTGAATTTTTTATATGCATCTCCAAGTGATTCACCCTCTTTTTGTTTAAAATTGACAATATCATATCTCTTCCAGATGAAAAATGACGCAGGAAAATATTCGTTGAGGAATGTTGTTTCCATCTCTAACCAAGTTGTGATACTAGCAGCTGGTAGTGAGTAGAACCATTCTTCTACATCATCAGTAAGTGTAAAAGGAAACATCACAAGTCTTTTTTCTTCCTTGGAATCACCTTCAATCTTCAAAGATGTAGTGGTAGTCAAGAATCACTGAAGATGCTTGTTGGCATCCTCATTGATTCTTCCAGCGAATGGTTTGCTTTCCAACTAGCGAATAGTTGATGGATGTAACTGGAAGTGAGCAACATTCACCGGTTGGTTAACAATAGTCATCCGGTTAGGTTGGGCATTAGCCCCTCCATAATCTCCTAAAAGCCTTTCTACAGGAGGTAGGTTTCCTGCCATGTTATCAAATCCTGGATTAGTCTCTCTGTCTGAGTCAGAGTCACTATACTCAGAGTGCACAAATATGTTGTCCTCTGTTTCCTGATTTGGGACACTTGAACCAATATCAGCCAGTCTATCAATTCCTGCCTTTCGGCGTCTCTCGTGCAAAGCTCTTTCTGGTTCTGAGTCAAAGGAAAACTTAGCTGAGGTCTGACCTCGCATAAACAGTTAGACACAAGTTAGATAACAAATTTTCAATAACACTAAAATAATAAACAGAGAAAACAATAAAATTTTAGTCGCAGAGCAACAAAATTTCAATTGAAATAGGAAAATTAACTTAATTTTTTACAGTCCCCGGCAACGGCGCCAAAAATTTGATGGGAAAATAGCAAGTGTATTATTTTTGCCCACTGTAGTAATCTTAGGGAAATTCCCCGAATATCGATCTCAAGGACTGCGTGTCAAATTAAGTTGAACAAAAATTCATAAGGGTTTGTTTAGATTTTCTTCAAAAGACTTGTAAACATAAAATTAGAAAAATAATACTAAGGATGACAAATATGAGAATAATGCTAGGGGGTGTCCCTGAGTTATTTGTAATGACATTGACCTTAATTTTATGAATTTCACTATTTCTTTCTTCATTGTTTTGATTGATTGATTTTATTGTAAGAAAATCAATATTGGAAAATTGGATTTTTATCATCGGTTAACAGATTGTAGGAATGCACTGTTAACGTGTTTTCAATTAAAACTTTTTATCGGATATCACCAAGGAATTGGGATATCATAATTAACCGTGAAAACTTTTGATATGCAAATGCTTGGTATTCATTCTATATGATCAAGGAATTGTAGTATAGTAGGAATACCAAAGGGTTTTCTTTAAAGGAATTTTGGAAAACTATTGTAATAAGACGGTAATGAGTTAGTTACAGTGATATTTTAACTATTATAAACAAATAGTCATTATAAGAATATCTCATACACCCTCCCTAGCATAATTCTCATATTTGTCATCCTTAGTATTATTTTTCTAATTTTATGTTTACAAGTCTTTTGAATAAAATCTAAACAAACCCTTATGAAATTTTGTTCAACTTGAAATAATAAACAACTTAATTTGACACGCAGTCCTTGAGATCGATATTCGGGGAATTTCCCTAAGATTGCTATATTCGCCTTCAACATCAATATACCGGAATGAGGTCAAATGGCTCACCAGTATATCCTTCTCGCCTCCAATTACCACTATTCGGGTCTGCATATGGAACTTCAGTTTTTGATGAAGAGTAGACGTGACGGCCCCGGCGTTATGAATCCATGGTCTTCCCAAGAGACAGCTGTACCCAGGATGGATATCCATTACTTGGAAAGTAATGGTGAAAAATGCAGGTCCTATCTTGATCGGGAGATCTACCTTTCCTATAACCGCACGCCTGGAACCATCAAAGGCTTTTACTATCAATGCACTCGGCTTCATCACCACTCCTTGCACGGGCATTCTTTCCAAAGTCGTCTTCGGCATCACATTTAAGGAGGAACCATTGTCCACCAACACCCTCGACAGCAATGTATCTTCACATCTTATGGAGATGTGCAAGGCCTTATTATGGTTTTTCTTATCAGCAGTGAGCTCTTCATCATTAAAGCCGAGGAAGTTACCAGTGGTAACACTGGCTATGACGTCATCAAATGGGGATACCGTAATGTCTTTGGTAATGTGGGCCGCACTTAGCACTTTCAGCAAAGATGATCTACGTGCTTCAGAACTGAGTAATAAAGCCAGCATAGATATTTTGGCGGGAGTCTGATTTAGCTCATCGACTGCCTTGTAGTCTCTTTTTTTGATAATCCTTAAGAACTCTTCCGCCTCCTTCTGAGTGAATGCAACTTTTGGTAATGACGGATCTACTGGTGCCCCTTGAGGAACAGGAGTGACAACAGGTGCAGCAATGGTCTTTTGTTTTTGATTGGATGACGACTCTACTTGTCTTGGTGCAAACACTCGTCCACTACGAGTCATCCCACTTGGTCCGACAATGGATGTGACAACGAGAAATTCAATATTGATGGGCTGCCTCCTCTCTCCTTGTCTAGCGTTCATCGGTTCATAACTCCAAGGTACAAATTGGTTATTCTCCCCAGTGTAGGGAACTGAATATTCCATAACTATAGGAGTAACATTGTTTGGAGTCTGAGGCGCATCATAATACACCTCAATTGCAGCCACCATTCTTTTCTTCTTTCCTTGTCTTTCGACCTGTATCAAACCTTGATTGAGGAGTCCTTGCAGACACTCCCTGATATCTTCCTCGGAATGATCAACCCCTTCATCTTTTACCAACATCAAACCTGATTTTTCCAATTATTCCCCAATCATAGCCATTAGAGTTTGAACGTCTTTTGCCTTTAGAATTAACTCACACTCGTCTTCCTCCTCCACGGCATTGACAACCGCTCCTCCATGAGGTGGCATGGGGTTGTTTTTGACATTTGGGTTTCTTGGAGTAAAAGTTAGATCCTTCGACTCCACCAAATTCTGCACGTGATTTTGAAATGCATAACATTTGCCTATAGTGTGTCCCGACGCACCTTTGTGGAATTCGCAGGTGGCATTAGCATCGTGATTTGGAGGATAAGGGAAGGTGGCTGGTCTTAAATCCCTCAGGGTCAGTTGTCCGCGTTGGTTCAACTGATTAAAGATATCTCTGTAAGGCATGGGGACTGGATCAATGTGCCTTCTTGGTCTAGGCTGCCTCTGCACTGGACCACTTCGTCTATACTGCTGATTGGGCTGTTGTGCAGGAGCCTGCTGATATTGTTGGTGTTGTGGAGCCTGTGGTTGATATGGAGCTGGTGCAGCATTAGCCACGTGCCCATAAGACATGTTATATGGTAAGCTGGCTCTTCCTCTCATAATAGCATTGGCTTCTCCTTCCCTCTTCTTTTGGAAATTAGGATAAGGTTTCTTGCCAACATTTGTAGAAGTGGCTTCTCTTTTTCCCTTTTTCAACTGGCTCTCAATCCTTTCTCCTACGGACACGATTTCGGAGAAGCTAGGATAACTAGCTCCCATCATCCGGTCCATATATTTGTCCTCCAGTGTATTTAAAAACATGTCTGTTAACTCTTTAGGAAGCAATGGCGGCTGAACCCGTGCAGCGAGTTCTCTCCACCTTTGTGCGTATTCTTTGAATGACTCGTTGTTGCATTGCGTCATGTCTTGCAGTTGAGTGCGATTGGGTGCAAGATCCACATTGTACTGGTAATGTTCAAGAAATGCACGAGAGAGGTCATTCCACGTTTTGACTCGGCCTCTTTCCAACTGGACGTACCACTCCAATGATGCCCCGGACAGGCTATCCTGGAAATAATGAATTAGGAGCTGGTCGTTCCTAGGATATAAAGCCATCTTTCTGCAGTAAGCCCGAAGGTGAGTGTGAGGACAACTGTTCCCTTTATATTTATCGGGAAAGTCCGGAGCCTTGAACTTATGCGGGATTACTAATCCTGGCACAAGACATATCTCCTCAGCATCTAGACCTGGAATGGTCTTAATATCCATTGCCTTAAGCTTTTCCTCCATTGAGCGAAACCTCTCTGCTACTGGCTCGAGAAGAGCTTCAGTACGGTGAACCGGCGGGTCCTCATAAAAGACATCAGACTGCTCATCCATGTCCTTAAATGACCCATGGTGAGCTGCTAAAGATGGTAAGTTGGGTGGATTCACCCCAGTAAGATTGAAGTTCTCTTTGGCAATCCTCGAAGTGTCGGCTTGTCTAGCGAGTTTCTCAGCTTCTTCTTCTCTCTTAGCCATAGTGATGACCTCGAGGATTTGGTCCAGCTCTCCTTTGAGCGAATCAATATCAGACCTCATAGCGTTCTGCTCCTCTTGGATTTGCTCCAAAGTCATTTTATAAATCTTTCTAGTCTCGTACCTCCGTCAGAAAATCCGGAAAGTCAGTTTTTCTGTGGAAGGAAGAATATGTGAGTTTGTTTGTTTTTGTTTGGTTGTGAAAATGAGTTTATGAATGCATATGTTTGATTACAAAGCTCTCAGTCGTCTTATCAATTTATTACCAAAGATATTTAATGTATTTATCATTGCAAATAAAACTAGATTTAAAATCCAAAAGCATCAATTTTCATTCATTTGATTCAAACAAGTACATTAGAGATTCCATGAGTTTTCATATTACAACGCAAAAGATAACAACAACTTTCTTGAACATAAACTATGTTGCAACCCTGAAAATGTCCCCTTTAGCTTTGCAGACTGCTACTAGATTTGTGGTAAGCTCCTTTATGGTTCTTTTGCAGACCTTCACACACCTGTAGACTTCTTCAGGTGTGTTTTCTGGGCACATAACTCGATATGCATCTTCAAGCTTCTCTGGGAGATCTTGACTTGCCAGGTTCAGCATGCTAGCCAGGTTTACAAACTTCTGCTTCCACTCTTCGTACAAAGCTTGGAGATTTACAATTGCAATATCTCTTTCACCTATGGCCGCTTTAGCATCCTGACACTTGTTCATCCATTGGATGCAAGTATCCTCCAAGTCTTGATAAGCTTTCTGAGACCTCAGGTAGTCAATTTGTTCCACAGCTTGCTCATGTTGAAATTTCTCACGGTCGTACTTTCGCTGATAACTCTCCTTTCCCAACTTTTCTGCTGCTAGTTTGTCTTCTTCTTTCTTGAGAGAATCTTCCAAACTCTTGATCTTCGCTTCCAAGGTGATTCTATCCTCCTTCTTGTTCTTAAGACACACTTCCATGTCTTTCTGTAAACTGATAATTCGAATTTCAGCCCTTCTCAATTGCTCGTTACGATAATCTAGATCCATGCTAGCTCCATAAAGAGCACCCAGGAAATGCTCTCTCTTATCTTCTTCTATTCTGAATCTTTTGTTACTGCTTTCCACTCTTTACGTCATCTTTTTACTTTTCTCCTCCCAGACTTCTTGTTTTCCTTTGGTTTAGAGGAGTTCGATCCGCATGCGTTCGTTCTCCAATTCTAAACCTTTGATCCTTTCGTTGAGCTCATCTATATCTTCAGGTAATAATGGTGCCTTCTCAAGAAGAGGTGGGAAAGCTACTGGATCGAGGAAGAAAGGAATCTTAACGACACGAGCTCTTTCTTTCACCCACAAGACATAAGGTTCTTTCACAGTGATATTATTGCAGACACTAGGGTCACTCGTAACGATCTTCTTCCAAGACGCCTTGAATTTATTTAACTCTTCTTTAGATGGGTTATCAACAACAAAAGGTATCAAATGCGTCTCCTCGGGAGGAGCTTCCATAGGGAGCCCAAGTTATCTCTTGAGCAGTACCGGGTTGTAATTTATGCAACCATGATTTCCTATCAGAGGGACATTAAGGAAATTTCCACATCTAAGCACGACACCCCCAATCTTCCAGTCTCTTAAGTACCATGTGATGTCGTTAGCCCTAAGCGAAGCAAATCTGTGAGGCCACGATAAATGCCTGGACACAAAGTAACCCTCCTTAGGCATGTGCATTTTCATCCACATGTGCAACAGCGGAGGGCAACAAAGAAACACCCCTCCCCTCTTCGTATGTCGGGTATGGAAAGTATGAAATAAATCTGCCAATAAGAACGGAAGTGGGTTTCCTGTCATGAAAATCTCTATAGCAGAACGGTCGACAAACTTATCTGACTTCGGGAACAACACGATCCCATACACAAGAAGAGCTAGGATGGCTCCGCAGGAGGACCCGTTTCCTTTTTCAGCATATTGCCAGGCTTGCTTTTCTAACAACAGTCTCGTGAATCCTTCTTTGTCTGACTTGTTATCCACTAACAAACTTGCAGGATGTCCCAACATAACAACCAACTTAGTCATAGTGACTTCTTCTTCTAGCTTTGGGAAAGTATTGTGGTCCCTAATACGAAGGCCCACAAGCAACTCGAACTCTTCCAAAGTAGGAGCAATCTGGAAGTCCGGGAAAGTGAAGCACCGGAGTTGAATGTCATAATATTGGGCAAGAGCAATAAGAGCATCAAGATTAGCTGCCTCGTCCAGTATACTCTGGATTTTTCCGAAGCGAGCCTGAAAGTTGTTGTGTTTGATAGGCGTGATCTTAGCTCTCAAGGCCAGTAGTGTGTCAATCTTTGGTTCCAAGAACTTGAAACTGTACGTGCTTTTCTTGGAAATTTGATTCATCTTGATTGCTTTGACAAATACTTCAAATCTGCAATAAATATAAGAAACCGAGAGCTATGTATCACTTTTATGAATGAATGTATGCAACAATGAATGGGTAAACCCAAAATGCAATGTTCCGGAAGCAAAAAGGTATGGATGGAAGATGCTTTGATTACTTTCCCCACAAGGACCTCACTGGGTGACATATATAGTTTTAGGGACCCCAAAGTTAATAATTCATATGGATGTTCATCACACACACCATCAATATGACGGTTAATTGACTCCACCATATGAATCTATTTTGGGTGAGATCTTCATATCGAGCCACGCGAGAGAGGAATCTCTCGGTTCTCCATACTATGCGATCATCGACACGAGGTTTAACACAAAGTCCTGGAGTTATGGAACTTTCTCAACTATTTGATGCACGTGTCAGTTTTATATATTCTTGACAGTCAATCAACTCCATTGAGTAAGTCTATTCCAAGTGAGGTTTTCGTATCGAGCCACGTGAGGGAGAACCATGGTGCCCCATACTACGCAACCATCAACCGATGTTTTAACCAAAAGGTTCTAAAGGTCCTCAGAGTCGATGACTCTAATGAAAACAACTGAGGACACACGCCAAGAGCTTGATGGTTGTCAGTATTCTCATTAAAATCTACTCCGAGTGAGGTTTTCGTATCAACAACCCACGAGAGAGGTTCCCTCCGGAGCCCATACTACGCAACCTCGCTAACTTATGTTTACACTCATAGAACCGGGTATAGAGCCTTTCCCTCAAGCTGTTTTGATCAAATTATCGTTCCAGTACCAAAGATCCGCAATAAGGATATAAAATGGAAAGCGATGAAGAAAGCGATAAATAATTAACACATAAGAAAACATCCAAACAAGCGTGGAAACCTAGACTAGGCCTGACTTTCATAGGGGTGAACCTTTCCCCAGCAGAGTCGCCAGCTGTCGTACCTCGAAAAATACGATCCTCGCGAACGCGGTCGCGGCTGGGCTTACATGAGAGTCGCCACCTAATTTTATTTATTCCCAAAGAGGGAAATGGTAAATATAGATAAAACCACCAAGAAGGGATAAAACAAGGTTGTCGCAAACCGTTGTCGGGGTTCGGAAGTCGGTTATGTAGGAGGAAGGTATTAGCACCTCCTACATCCATCGTACTCGATGGGAACAATCTAAGCTGTCACGAGCAAAGGGATGCCTATGCTTATGAATTACTTGCTAAACTAAGTGGTTTATTGATCCTAGGGGCTCGGCGAGGATTGAGATCCTCGTGCCTACATATTCCCTTGTGCAATGGGAAAGTCAGAGCTTCGTAGTTCGGCCTGATATGGGTGATTGGTTATTCGTTTTATTACCTTTCTTCGATGAAAGGATTTAGGAGTCGAATTACACTAAAGACTATGGATAGTTTATTTCGTCCAACAAGACGAGCGTATTGCGTTAAAATAATCGGAGCGATTAACGAGAGCTCGTTATCCTCCTTTCTACCGCTTAAGGCTCGTGGCATGCAATTTTCCTCGTATTTATTGAAGTGTTTTATTTCCTTAGACCACTTGATGTTGGATCTAAAAAAATAACATTTTGGTTTTTTGAGGTTTGAGGTGAATGTAAATGGAAGTTTATTTATCTGGTTGGTTAGCGAAGCGCAATGTGCTTGGCTCGCAAAATTGAGGAACTAAGTTAAAGACCAGCTATGGAAAACATACGCAATGCGTTGATTCAATTAGGTTGAAAAAAGGTTATAAAGGTGTAAGGTGTAAAGTAGTGCAGATGGCGATCGAGGAATGATCGACTTACGTGTGTGTATAAAGTGAAGTGCGTACGGATATTTACATGTCGTTGGACCAAAGATTTCGTTTATCTTTGAAAATGATTAATCTTAGTGCGCGTTTGTATTTTACTTAGCAATTTATCGTCAGAAATGCAAAAGTAATCACACAAGCAGTCATATCATCATATCACAAGCAAGGAGGATCGAGCATACGCAAACATTCATCACACGCATAATATCGAGCAAAGGTGAAAAATTAATCAAATTAAATAGAAATATTTAATTAGATTAATTATCAAATTAATTAATCTAATTAAATAAAACATTTAATTAAATTAATCTATGAAAATGTTTTTGGATTTTTTAATATTCAAATAGAAAAATTAATCATAAGAAAAGAAAGAAATTTAAATTTGAACAAAAGTGATTAAGAAATATGTTTTTAGTTTTTTTGAAATTTTAAATGAGAAAATAATTAATCAATTAAATTAAATTAAATTATTTAATAAAATTAATTAATTAATTAATTAAATTAAATAATTAATTAACAATTTTTTTTTATAGATTTTTTGTGATATAAATAAAACATAACAAAATAAGCTCTTAAAAACATGTGGGTTGGTGTAGTAAACAGAAAACAGGGGGTGTATGCAGTAATTCAGTCAGGCCCAAAATAAATGGTAAGCCCAAGGCGTAAGAGATGTCCACCATAGACTCTCATGTCAAATTTTGACCTCATGATGAATCTGAGTCATTGATCTTGGGGATAGTCACACGAGAGGCTTCATCCAAGGGTTTGTTATGAAGGTGTATAACAGTGTAAATACCAAACAAAATAAGATAAAATAAATAAAAGAAAAAGAAGACAAAACGAAAAAAAAGAGAGACCTAGCATTGACAACATCATCGGTCGGTTCCCAAGGCTATGGGAAGTCACAAGATTTGATAGCTCATCAATTATAGCAACTTGCGTGTCTTTGGGAAATGAAACGGTGGCAACAGCATTCATACCATCAGATAAAATAATAAAACCCCATTTATCCCACATATTGCAATCAAAACAAATAATCCAAAAACCTTATCCCGATACCACATTCAGAAATCAAAAGAAGAAAACAAAACAGGCCGAAGCATGAACAACAACAGAATATCTTCCATACTCGATTTTCCTCCCTTTTTTTCTAAGAAACAATGCCTTTCCAATCATATGCTCAATCACCCTCATCTTCTCAGAAGGGTATTGACCTTCATCGCAACAGAGGTCTATATAGACTCTCGGTTTCACAGATTACGTAAACCCTACTTTTATCAAAGCTCGGCAAAAATCAAGTTATGAAAAAGGGATTTTTGAATCATGTAATGCAAGCATCAACTCAAGAATAGCTAAAGAAGAATATTCGTACCTAAATCGGAGGGATCCGATTTTAAGCTTTGAAGTAGAAGGTATTTTGTTCTTCCTCCGCTTCCGTCTTTGAAATGCCTCTGTTGCTTCGCTTTCTCGATTTCTTTCTTCTTCTGCTTCTTTCGCCCTCGTGGTTATCTCTTGTTGTTGTTGAGTGCGGTGGATGAGGTCTAGCTCATCTTGTTCATAATTTCAGTGTAAAATTATGAAAAGATTGACTGCTGAGCTTTTAGGGTGATTTTTAGGGTTTTCTGGGTATCAATTTCGGCAGAGTTTTAACCAGTATTTTTCGTCTTCTATGGTTTTTTTTCAGGCGTGTCCCCTGTGTCTGTGCAATTGATTGGCTTATATAGTAGATTCTATGAATATTTGGTACGTGTGAGATTTATGCATGGTATGAGGAATCCATGAGTGATGCGTGTGAGAGCCTCAAAAATCCGTTAGAGAGAATTTTCTTTGCCTGATTTTGTGAAATAGAGTGGGGACCATGATTGGTGAGTCATAGGTTTGTTTTTGACTGTAGTGAGGAGAGAAGGTGTGGTCCCTTGCTGATGTTTGCTTATAAATTCACTACTGTGAAAAACAAATGCTAATTCATTGTTTCCACTGAGCTGCTGACTTTTTACTGCTACATAACAATTCACTGCTGTTGAATTCGAGTGACAGAGTAGGACCAATTTTATTGTTGTTTTTTCTTGTGGTGTTTGCTCTATAATTTTCACATGTTGAGTGAGGTATGATGACATTTCATCATTTTCAATTTTACAGGCCTATGCAGGTATTTGATGAAAAGAGGAAGCTTTGATTGAAGAAAGTATTGCCCTGCAACGCTCTTTACTTTGATGATAGTGTGCTCATGGGAGATGGTCCCTTACTGAATATTGGATTAGAAGGAGACGGTTCTTGGTGTATTAATGATGTACAAATAACGAAGAACACGTTCAAAACTTGAGTTTAGTTGACTGAAAAGGTAGCTTTAACACTAAGTCAATTTCTGTCAAAACTTCACATAGTATTATACCAGTGTTCTCATTTTCTTATTATTGCACTTCAGGTGACCATGAAGCATGAAACAATGCCAATCACTTTGAGCTGCTGATCTATCCTCCTTTTAAATTTCTGTATGAAGTATAAGCTCATGGTGCTTTTTCTTTTTGACATGATCATTTTGTCTTGTAGGTGTATTATGGAAATTCGATGCCATGGAGAATGAGGGAAATTCTCATATACTGGCGTGCTACCTATGTTTTCCATATGAGCTGCTGTAATCTGGCTATTCATAACATTTTGGATGCTAAGTTGTACTTCGGGTGTTTGAATGAGTCATATCTGCTGCCCTTGCTCCATCTTCTTTTCTCCACGGACGTTGTGTTCAAATGAATTCCTAGAAGACAATCCTTGAGCTTGATTTATTGCCTGCATTGCCATTATATCTTGCATTCTCAGATTTCCTATGCGCATTTCCTGATCCTTTATAGATGCAGGGTTTAACATTCCCATCTTAGGATGCTGTCGCGAACGAATTCCCAAAGCAAGATTTTTTTGTGCAGCCTGGAAAGCATATTGAAGGTATGCTTGGTGATACTTGTTTATGAGATAGTCGAGACGAATACTAATCAGTTTTCGTATTCCGCAGGTATCTCGGAACTTGTAGAAGTTTTTGTACACGGAGAAGATCAGTTGAGTTGGATGTAATGTTCTTGTCACAAAGATGAACAAGATCAATTCCTTGTGGTAACAATATTCCTGAACTTAGGTAGAATGTGTTTGAGATTTGTGCAGTTCTCATTCTTTGTGTAATGGCTTTTGTAGGCCTTGCTCAATCAAAAGAGTAACATGGATAACACTTAGTTGCTGAATCATGTTCTAGCTTGTTTATCAGTAGACTCAAAATGCCTCCAAGCCTTGTCATCGATCATTCAGGGGGAAGTATTCGCAAAAGCTGTAGTCAAAACATGAATGGGCATAGGCCGTATGCTATGGAGTGGCAGTCTTCCCACGTCGCTGTGACCCTAAGGATGACGATAGACGTACTACCTTGGAAACGTCTGTTGCTGAACTATGAATCATTAGCTGTTGAAACTATTGAACATGAACAGATGAACTAAGCATTACAAGAGGCTTTGGTGGGGAGTTGGCAAACCATGGAAGGCTGACTTGGGATATCTTTAACTTTACTGCTGCACACTTTTATTTTTATTGCTATCGGTAAGTTTGTTCTTGCTGTCGCAAAATGACTTCAACATTTTTGTTGCAAGCTGTTTGTATTATTCACGGTCTTGAAGCTTATTGATATCATCCCTTTGATTCTAGATTCATGGCGGTGAAGGATCAACATGATGGGATGGTTGAATGAATTCATCCGATACTTTGAAGGCAATGTTTTCAATTGATACTTAATTGATTGAACATGTAAAAATCTCTTTTACTGCATTATAGCTTTTGGGAAATCTGCTTCATGTGTTTTTCTTTTGCAGATATGAAGGTGTTACAAGAGCTGAGGGCATAATTTCTAGCATAGAGCATCCAGGATGGGCTTTGAGTCGATGTGAAACTTTGAAAAGAAATTTCATATAACCTTTTTTTCGGTACCAGAATTGTGTTATGAATTTCTGTTTTTTTTTTCTATTGTTTTACTACATTTTTCTCATTGCATTTCTGGCCTGCTTATAGTACTTATTATATCATGTTGTCTTGGAGCTTATGCATCTCGTACCCTATTTACGAAAGCTTGTTTTGCTCATTGAGGCAAGTCTGATATTGATATTGTTTTTTCTGCTGTTGTACTTGACGTTCCAGGCGTGACGCATGGCTTGGCTTGAAGAAAAATGACTCGAACACATCACATTTGGCTTGAAGATCTAGACTTTGTAGCATGTGTTACCAAGACTTGGATGAGAAAGACTAACAAGAATCTTTATTCCTGCATTTTGACTTTTCTTAAATTTGCATAAAAATTGGTTCACTATTGTGTAACTTTAAGCGCCATTTTTGATAAGTTGTATCAATCTTTAAGCTTTCAACATTGTAATGGATTTTAAATTTCCTAACTCCCATCAACATGCATCTTTGGTGATAAAGAAAATCAGAGCTTTCTATTATGCATCCCAATACTCTAAGTCCTCCTTGTTTTGAATTCACTATGACTTCTCTTTCATGTTTCTGGAAATTCATTTCTGAACTTTTAATTTGAATCTTTATTGAAAGCCTGCTGATCTCGTATGAAAGTCTAGATATGACTCAAGTATTTTAATATTTGCCTTGCTACGTGTATAGAGCATCACACTTGAACCATATCATACAACACTTTTAATATAAAAAATTCAATGCGAACATTACTCCACATTTGGTTTGAATTTAGACATTATTTTAATGGCGGCATAAAGTAACCCCAATGCAGTAATAGAGCAAATCCAAATACAAAAATAGAGTAACATTGGAACATAATGCATACACGACTGGAGAATGAATCAATGTAGAATTTGGGATCAATATTGCCTCAATGGTTTTAACATGAAATCCACACCTCTTACTTTTATTTCTTCTTACAAACAACCTTCCTTGCAATGCTTGAAATGATAATAAGCACAAACGAGACCTCCATAATTTGAATGTTAGCAGCTCATTGCCAGAGGCCAGATGATCATTCAAGGAAACAAAATGCTAACAAAAACCAAAAGTTAAATACGAGAAAAGATAATGGTACGACAAATATGGGGTATGACAGGGAGATGACATGGAATTTTTGTTTGTTGAAGTGATGGGAGAAGTTGTCGTTGTAGTTGTAGACGAGTCAGTGGGAACAATTGTTGTTGCAGTTGTAGAAGAATCATTTGTTGTTGACAAAGCAGTTGCTGGTGTTGTACAAGCTGTTGTGGTTATCTACAAAATGCCTTCTCTAATCAAGTCATTGATGCCATTCCTCAAGCTTGCACACCTGTTCTCGGAAACCTTGCAAGATTCACAACAGGCCTCACTTGGCACTTTAAAACCTGAGCTTTAACCTCTGTCAGAGGTGTCTGAATACTTGCAATATCCTCAATCAAACTCAAGGGTGATCCTTCCTCTATAGCATTAATCCTTGGCCCACTGTGGCTTGGCATAGGATTTTTCATGACATTGGAAGGTGGTGCAAAGTTTAGGGCCTTTGAATCTACTAGATCCTGGACCTTCATATGCAGAGCCCTGCATTTTTCCGTGGAGTGACCAACTGCATTGGAATGAAAAGCACACCTAGCATTGACATCATAATTTCTTGGAAGGTTATGAGGATCAGGTGGAGCCAATGTCCTCAACTCAACAAGATTGAGCTTTAGGAGTTGTGGCAGCAGTGTAGCATATGGCATTGGAATAGGGTCAATCACCCTGTTGATCTGAGATAGCTGCTGTTGAAAAGGGTGTTGTTATTGATTGTTGTTGTAGGATCTCTGTTGAGGGAACTGTGGTTGTTGCGGAAAGTGTTGTGGTTGTTGAGTATACTGAGAAGGTGGAGCAGGAATAGTGACGACAACAATTGATCTGGAGAGATATTAAGGTCTCCCTCTTCCCACATGCACAAAATTTGTTTCACCAGATCTACGGGGCCCAACAAATGGCTTCCTTGCACTGCTTGAACTGACACCATTGTCGGAGATCTTTCCCATCTTCAGTAAGCTCTCAATTCTCTCCCCAGCTATCACCACATCTGCAAAGCTGGTGGAAGAAAATACATCCAATCTATCAATATAGGTACCCTGGAGAGTATTCATGAACATATATGCAATTTCCCTCTCTGGCATTGGGGGTTGAACAGCAGCAGCTAGTTGCCTCCACCTTTGGGCATACTCTCTAAAGCTTTCACGGGAAGACTGTGACATTCCCATCAGAAGGGTTCTGTTTGGGGCCATGTCAATATTATACTGATATTGACTGATGAAAGCTTCAGCCAAGTCTTTCCAATTTCTTACCGTGGCTCTGGTTAAGTGAGAGTACCATTCTCGGGATGCCCCTGTCAAGCTATCCTCGAAGTAAAACATCCACAGCGTCTCATCCATGGTGTAGGCTTTCAATCTTCCCAAGAAAGACTGAAGGTGGGTACGTGGGCAGGATGTGCCATTGTATCTCTCAAAACAAGGAGGTTTGAACTTGTGAGGGATTCTAACCCCTTCCACCAATCCCATGTCCATGACATCAAAACCTAGAGAGTTTTGGGATTCAAGAGACCTTAGTTTCTCTGCAATTTCATCCAACCGATGATCGTAAACCTCGTCTCCAACCCCAACCACAGTAAATTGTTCTTCTTGAGGGTTCCCCTGCAAGGCCCTTCCTCCAGTAGTGTTACCTTGGGTGTTTCTTATGGCATTGATGTATGGGTTCAGATGAGGTCCAAACTCTAGTAGATCAATGCGAGGCTGCACGTGATCGTTGTTACTGGCACCCCCTTTACCTGGGAGGTGTTCCTTAGGAGTTTTTCGCTCAACCAACTCCCTCAGTCTCTCCTGGCTCTGAGCCAAACCAGTCATCACTATCATAAATTGATTCATTTGGGCCCTTATTTATGTCCTTTCATTGGCCATCTGGGCCCTCACTTCAGTCAAGTCTTGTTGAACTTGATCCATTTGTAATCCCGGAAGGTTGTTTCTTGTCGGATACCGGTGCACTCTATTGACAAGGAACACTCTTCTGCGAGCAATATTTCCTGAAACCAAAACAAAGTGAGAAACAACAACACAAAAAACCTACAAAACAAAGAGAAAATGTTAGTATGCAATGCAGGATGCCTATTAGTCTTCCAAGGGTATCCGGTTTGGTTCTTTGGTTTTGACCTTTCCAGACCTCGAGGAAATGCTGATGTAGAAGAGATAAAGCCCATGAAAATAATACAAACCATATATTACAATAATGTGAAGATACATAGTTTGATTACAACAAAGTCCCCATGGTGGGTCAAAATACAACAACAACAACAGCAGAAATACAATCAAAATGAAGTACAAACAAAAAGACTCAAACATCCAATCCAAAGTCATCCTCCATGACTTCCTTCAGGAGAGACTTAGTCACTGGACCTACTGGGTGCTCTGTGATGGTCCTGATGAGAAGGTTCCTGGTGGCAATGGCACTGGTCAACTTCTTGTGCTTATCCTGATCCTTTGATCTCTCCAACCCCTCCTGGAGTTTCAACTCAGAGATCTCCTTCTGCGCTGCTATCAAAGTTGCCTGATTCTTCTTCTCACTAGCCTCCAGTTGCTCTATCTTAGCTTGAGTTCTTTGATCTTCCTGTGCACGAGCCTCGCTGATCCTGATCCACCTAGCCTGGCTCTCCTCTAGATAATGTTCAGCTTTAGCCTTCTGAGTCTTAGTTTCCTTGCAAGCATTCTTCAGTACTAACTCCCATGCTCTAGCCTTCCTGATGTAGTCATCCGTCTTTTCAATCTTGGTTAAGTGCTCAATCTGGAGCTTCTCTAACCTTTCATTATCTAAACGATTGTCATTCCTATCCAAGAGGGTCTTTTTCAAGGCTTTAGATAGTTGAGTATTCCTTTCTTTTAACTTCTCAAACTCCTCCAGGCTAACAGTAGCTGCAGGCTGTACAGTTGATGGTCCAGTCCTCTAAGGTGAATGGCATCCGGATGATCTGTCCCCTGGTACGAGACCAATCAAGATACTGAGATGAGGCTATATTGTTGCACTTGCCAAGGATAGTTGTCCCCTTAGTCTGAATGTTGTCCCAAGCCCAGACAGCTTGTCTGACAATGGCTGAGTTGTGCTGAACGTCACAATAGAGGGTTTCTGTCAAATCTTGCCCTCTTGGAGGATGAACCAAAGCATACCCTAATTGCCTCTTGAAAAGAAAATGGTTGTAGTTGATGCAACCTTTTACTCCAATCAAAGGCATATTAGGATATTTCCCACAGCTAGTAATGATGTCTTTGCCCTTGGTGCTCTGGGTGCACCATCTGATGTCTTCTGATGTAAGGGTAATCAGTCTCTTAGCCTAGTTCCTTGGCTGATGAGGGTTCAGGAAAGTGTCTGACTTTGGAAAGTGTCTTAATAACCAACAGTAATAGAGGGGTGCACAACATCTGACCAATCTTCCTCTTTGCTTCCCATTCCTCTGGTGCACTGAATAGTAGAAATCTCCAAGTAAGTTAGGAATTGGGTTCCTTAGTGTAGATGTTTAGAATTGGCAGAATTTTTGACCAACAAGAAATATTGAATTCAGTTCAGAATGTCCTATCAGATGTTGGGACATTATCAAACAGAGTATAGGAACTTAATTCAGGATGTCACACCAGATGTTGGGACATTGTGTAAATGACTTAAGTTCAGTTTTTCAGGATGTCCCAACAGATGTTGAGACATCTCAAACCTGCTACCAGAATTAATTAATCACTAACTGATCTGAGATATTTAAGGAGAGTTATTTGGAATTAATTATGGATGGATAAAAACATAACAAGGCGCATCTGTAGGAAGTTTTATTATGAGGTTTCAGATTAATCAGAAGAACTAAATCACCTAGAATCTAGGAAGTAACAAACCCTAATTCAAGGTGGAAGCTGCATGTGTTTTAGGACTGGATTAACCTACAGAAAGCCCAAATTACAAACACCTATTTAATCAACAGAAACTCACAGAATTGAGCACGAATTTCAGAAGATAAAATAGGGTGTTTATTGTTTTAATAGCAGGTTGTTTTTAATTGTACCACTTTATGAGATTTTAAGCAAAAGTGTATTTATGACTTCATTGAAACTGTGAAGTAAGATCAAGCTGTCTTGTTTGAAGAATGTCTTCAATTTTATTAAACTTGTAAACAAGATCACTGGGTGATTGAGGGGGAGTGAGTTGATACTCATATCTAAGTAGTGTCTTAGGTAGAAATTGCATTGGGTAGTTATTAAGTGAAAGATTAAACTGGGTGGTTTAAGTCTAGAATTAATATTACTTATAGTGGATTTCCTCCTGGCTTGGTAGCCTCCAGATGTAAGTGTGGTTATACACTGAACTGGGTTAACAAACTACTGTGTTGTTTAATTTTCTTGCACTTTAAGTTTTGGTTAAATCTGTCAAGTGTTGGAACATCTCATAGGACATCTCATACCTGATCACAGAATTTCAATTGGCATCAGAGCAGGCACCATGCCTGTTTATACTGGGTGAGATCTAGGGAATACAAATTCTGGAAACATGGACAGAGATATAGGATCAATAAATAGACCACCTATACTGGATGGATCTAATTATGACTACTGGAAACCAAGAATGATTGCATTCTTAAGATCACTTGACAACAGGGCCTGGAGAGCAGTCAACATTGGATGGTAACATCCTATCCAAGACACCAAGGATGGATCAAAAGTGTTGAAACCGGAAGAAGAATGGAGTAAGGAGGAAGAAGATTCAGCACTAGGCAACTCTAAGGCCTTAAATGCTTTATTCAATGGCATTGATAGGAACATCTTTAGACTCGTGCATCACTGTGAGTTGGCCAAAGATGTGTGGGACACTCTCAAAACAACTCATGAAGGAACATTAAAGGTAAAGATGTCAAGACTTCAACTTCTCACCACCAAGTTTGAAAACTTGAGAATGAAGGAAGATGAGACAATTCATGAATTCTACATGAACATCTTAGAAATAGCCAATACTTCTGGAGCCTTGGGAGAAAAGATGACTGATGAAAAGCTTGTATGAAAGATTCTCAGATCTTTGCCAAAAAGATTTGACATGAAAGTCACAGCAATAGAAGAAGCTCAGGACATATGCACCATGAAAGTTGAAGAGCTCATTGGTTCCCTTTAAACATTTGAGATGGGAATGAATGACACAAATGTAAAGAAGAACAAAAGCATAGCCTTAGTGACAAATACTAATGAAGAAGAAGATGATGAATCAGAAACTGGTGAAAGCTTATCAGATAACATTGCTATTGTTGGAAGACAATTCAAAAAGATTCTCAGAGGGATGGAAGGCAAATCCAAATCCAGTGGAAGATACAAAAACTCTTCTGAGAACAAAAGACCTTATGATACTAACAGAAGGTCAAATTATGATGAAAAGACCAGTCAAGAAAAAGGAATCAAATGCCATGGATGTGAAGGATATGGACACATCAGGAATGAATGTCCTACCTACTTAAAAAGGCAAGAGAAAGGACTCTTTGTAACCTGGTCTGATGAAGACTCAGGAGGTGATTCAGAAGAAGAATCAGCTAAGCATATCACTGCTCTAGCTGGATTATGTGAATCTGAAAGTGAATCCAGTGATGGGGAGCTTACTTTTGAAGAACTTGAGCAAGCATACAAAGACCTATACAAAAGAAGCACTGAAATATGCAGTAAGGTCATAAAGCTAAAGAAGCAGAATGAGGCACTAAAAGATGAAAAAGAAAATGATCAAGATATCATTGACACCTTGAAAAGTGAAGTAAGTCTTCTCAACTCCAAGTTGGAACACATGTCCAAATCTGTGAGAATGCTGAATAGTAGCTCAAGTACACTGGATGTTATTCTCAACAACAATAAGCATTCAGGGGATAAAAGTGGACTAGGATTTAACAAAGTTCATAAGGATGAAGTTAGCTCTAGCAAAACTACTCCAAAGTCCATACAGTAAAACAACATGTCCCAACAGATGTCTCAACATCATAAGAACACAAAATCAAACATAATGTTCCAACAGATGTCTCAACATTCTGAAAAGAACATAATGAAGAAGAAGTATCAAAGATGGAGATGTCATCATTGTGGAAGATTTGGACATATCAAACCTCATTGCTATAAGTTGCATGGATATCCAAATCAGATGTATCAGCAACCTCTTAAGCAGAAGGTAGAAGTTACCAAGAAAGTGATGCAAAGACATCAAAGAGATCAACAACCTCCTAAGCAGAAGACAGGGATAATCAAGAAGATATGGAGACCAAAAACTAGTCTTCATGCTGATCAAAGCTACATACCCAAGAACAAGATCAACAAGCAACCTTGGAACTCTACTGATGAACAATACACAAGGCAAAAGTATCAAAAGAAATCTCAACTCAAATGGTCAAAGAAAGGTGCTGCATATATATCACATACATCACTAAGAGTATCAGCCAAAGAAGACTGGTACTTTGACAGTGGATGTTCAAGACACATGACTGGATTAAAGAATCTGCTAGTAGACTTAAAGTCACATTCATCCAGATATGTAACCTTTGGAGATGGAGCTAAAGGAGAAATCAAGGGAGTTGGGACCTTGGACTGTCAAGATGTACTAAGGCTAAATGATGTGCTACTGGTTAAAGGTTTAACTACTAACCTGATCAGCATAAGTCAATTATGTGATCAAGGATACAGTGTAAACTTTACCAAAACTGATTGTATAGTGTCTAACAAAGAACAAGAGGTTGTTATGAGAGGAGCCAAATCTAAAGATAACTGTTACATGTGGGAACCTCAAGACTTCAGTCTCACTTCAACTTGCTCTTTAGCTAAAGAAGAAGAAGTGAAACTATGGCACCAAAGACTAGGTCATCTTCATTTCAGAGGCATAAAGAAAATTATATCTATGGATGCTGTATGAGGTATTCCTAAACTGAAGATTGATGATGGCAAAATATGTGGTGAATGTCAAATAGGCAAGCAAACCAAGATGTCCCATCCAAAGCTCCAACATCTGACAACTTCCAAAGTTTTTGAATTATTGCATATGGATCTTATGGGACCTATGCAGGTTGAGAGCCTTGGTGGTTAGAGGTATGCCTATGTGGTGGTTGATGACTTTTCAAGGTATACATGGATAAATTTTATCAAAGAAAAGTATGATGTATTTGATGTATTCAAGGACTTATGCCAAAGAATACAAAGGGAAAAAGCCAGCTGTGTGATCAGAATAAGAAGTGATCATGGAAAAGAATTTGAGAACCAAAAATTCTTAGATTTCTGTTCTTCAGAAGGAATAAATCATGAATATTCTTCACCAATCACTCCTCAACAGAATGGGATTGTTGAGAGGAAGAATAGAACTATTCAAGAATCAGCAAGAGCTATGATCCATGCTAAAAAGTTACCTTTGTACTTCTGGGCTGAAGCTATGAACACAGCTTTTTACATCCATAACAGAGTTACTCTAAGGAAAGGAACTTTGTCCACAATATATGAAGTCTGGAAGGGCAGAAAACCCACAGTTAAGTACTTCCATGTGTTTGGAAGTAACTGTTATATTCTGGCAGATAGGGAGCAAAGAAGGAAAATGGATCCTAAAAGTGATGAAGGGATTTTTCTTGGATACTCTATAAACAGCAGAGCATATAGAGTATTTAATTATAGAACCAAGGTTATCATGGAGTCAATAAATGTGATAATTGATGATGCTCCTACAGATGTCCCAGAAGATGTTGGAACATCTGCTGATATCAAGATTGAAGCTGAAGAAAAGAGTGATCATTATGACTTCACTCAAACTGATGCAAGGACAGAACAATCCAGCAAACCTCCCTCCATCAGAATACAGAAGGATCATCCCAAAGATTTGATAATTGGTGATCCCAACAGAGGTGTAAGCACTAGATCAAGAGAAGTGATTTCAGGTTCCTGTTTTGTTTCTAAAATAGAACCTAAAAACATCAAGGAAGCTCTTACTGATGAATACTGGATTTGTGCTATGCAAGAGGAATTAGGTCAATTCACAAGGAATGAAGTGTGGAATCTTGTTCCTATACCTGATGACATAAATGTGATTGGAACAAAATGGGTGTATAAGAACAAGTCAAATGAACAAGGAGTTGTTACAAAGAACAAAGCTAGACTTGTAGCTCAAGGATACACACAAATTGAAGGAGTAGACTTTGATGAAACCTTTGCACCAGTAGCAAGGCTTGAATCAATCAGACTACTTTTAGGAATTGCTTGTATCTTAAAGTTCAAGCTATTTCAAATGGATGTGAAAAGTGCCTTTTTAAATGGTTATCTTAATGAAGAGGTATATGTAGAACAGCCTAAAGGATTTGTTGATCCAAGCTGTCCAAATCATGTATACAAACTAAAGAAGGCTCTTTATGGTCTGAAGCAAGCTCCAAGAGCATGGTATGAAAGGCTGACTACTTTTCTTGTCAAGCAAGGGTACAGGAAAGGAGGAATTGACAAAACCTTGTTTGTTAAAGATGAAGAAGGAAATGTCATGATTGCTCAAATATATGTAGATGACATTGTCTTTGGTGGGATGTCTGACAGGATGGTCAAACATTTTGTCAACCAAATGGAATCTGAATTTGAAATGAGCCTAGTAGGAGAATTAACCTATTTTCTTGGACTGCAAATAAAACAAATGGAGGACTCCATGTTCATTTCCCAAAGCAAGTATGCTAAGAACATAGTCAAGAAATTTGGAATGGACAGTGCTACTCATAAGAGAACTCCTGCCCCCACACATTTAAAGCTGACTAAAGATGAAAAGGGTGAGAATGTAGATCAAAGCATGTACAGAAGTATGATTGGAAGCTTGTTATATCTGACTGCTAGCAGACCGGACATAGCATTTGCAGTAGGTGTATGTGCAAGATATCAAGCTGATCCAAAAGTCAGTCATCTTAATCAAGTCAACAGAATTCTGAAATATGTTAATGGTACTTGTGACTATGGCATAATGTACTTTCATGGATGTAAACCAATTCTCACTGGCTTCTGTGATGCTGATTGGGCTGGAAGTGCTGATGATAGAAAAAGCACTTCAGGAGGAAGCTTCTTTCTAGGAAACAATTTGATTTCTTGGTTCAGTAAGAAACAAAATTGTGTATCCTTATCTAGAGCTGAAGCTGAATATATAGCAGCTGGAAGCAGTTGTTCTCAGTTGGTTTGGATTAAGCAAATGCTCACTGAGTACAATGTCCCACAAGATGTCATGACATTGTACTGTGACAACTTAAGTGCAATTAACATATCAAAGAATCCTATCCAACATAGCAGGACCAAGCATATTGATATCAGACATCATTTCATCAGAGATCTTGTAGAAGAAAAAGTGATTTCATTGGAACATGTAGCTACAAATCTGCAGTTGGCTGATATCTTTACCAAAGCATTGGATGCTACACAATTTGAGAACTTAAGGGGCAAATTGGGAATCTGCTTATGTGAGATTTAGCAGTTATGGAGATGTGCCAGCATGTCATATGACATTGTGTGGCATAAGAACCAGATGGCAACACCAGTCTGGTCAAGGACCTTGAGTATTCCTCTCCTAAAAAGTCTCAAAGTAACGGCTACTTTTATTATATCAGCTTGCTTCCAGCTATCCATATTCTCATGATACTCTCAAAAACGACTTACATTCTCTAACTGTTCTTCAGAAATCATCAACCCTAAAACTCTTCATCCATCTTCTTTGAAAATGTCTCAAAACCCTAACATTCCTGAAGAAATTCTCAACAAAGAAGATGTGGTTCATACAACCCCCATTTCTGTGGTATCCATGGAGTCAACCCCATTGGACGAAATCAGAGGAAGTGTTCCTCATGCTAAAAAGCCAAGAACTCCAAAAAGAACAAAAGATCAAGTTTGCAGCAAATCCAAAGGCATTCCTTCACCAGCAAACATACCTCAAAAATCTTCTGAATATGTGGATGCTTCCATAAAGGAGTTGGTAACCAAGATCCTATCTGAGCAAAGAGTGGTAAGTGGCATATCTATCCCTCTAAACACCATGCCAGCCCCACAAGAAGATCAACAAACTCAGGCTGCAAAGGACACTCCTGCTCAACAGGATGTCCCAATAGATGTTGAAACATCTGAGGATCAGCAAAAGGACTCATCTGATGCTGCTATTGAAACATCTGAGGACTAGAAAAAGGCCTCAAATGATAGTGATGAAGAAGAATCTGAGGATCATACCAAGGCCTCAACTGAAGACCATATCTCTGCTGATCAACCAGCTGAAGAGGAGACTGCTCAATCTCCTCCTGTTGTGAACCTAGAGCATGATTCTGATACAAAAATCATTGCCTCTGTAAAACCTAGCATAGCCAAAAGGCTCGGGACTAGGAAAGAAAAGATGCAAGCAGGACATGCAATTCTTGAGAAGAAGCAAGCTACCCCAAAGAAGGACAAAGCTAAAACTGTCTTTGGTCCTACCAAACAATGGAGCAAGGTGCAAACACAAAAGAGGAAATCTGTCACTCCTCCAGATTCAGATGTTGAAGCAGATGTCCCAACATCTCCTCCAAAGAAGAAACCAGCACCCTCTAGGGCATCAACTTCTGTTCCAGAAGCTCCCTTGGACAACATCTCATTTCATCATGTTTCAAGTGTAAACAGATGGAAGTTTGTGTACCAAAGAAGGGTAGCACTTGAAAGAGAGCTGAGCAGTAATGCACTTGAGTGCACTGAGTTAATTGATCTCATATCTGCTGCTGGTCTCTTCAAAACAGTCTCCAACCTCTCTCCCTGCTATGAGCTACTTGTCAAAAAATTCATAGTCAATCTTCAGGAAGATTGTGCCAATGGTAAGTCTGCTGAATTTAGAAAAGTCTTTGTTAGAGGCAGGTGTGTAGAGTTCTCTCCTCAGATCATCAACCAATACCTTGGAAGAGAATCTGATGGTCCAAATGAGCTAGGGAAGACTGATAATCAGGTTTGCAAGGTTATCACTGCTAACCAGGTCAAAGCTTGGCCAGTTAAAGGAAAGCTCTCAGTGAGCATGCTGACAAGGAAATATGCCATGCTGAACAGGATTGGTACAGCAAACTGGGTGCCTACCAATCACACATCTTCAATATCCACTGGCTTGGGCAGGTTTATTTATGCTGTGGGCACTCAAACTAAGCTGGATTATGGAGCCTACATCTTTGATCAGACTTTGAAGCATGCTAGCTCATCTGCAACAAAGCTGCCAATAGCTTTCCCTTCCTTGCTATGTGGAATAGTGCTGAGTCAGTACCCTGGGATCCTCACGGAGAAGGACACAGTTTGCAAAAGAGAAAGCCCTCTGGCCTTTCACTACAAGCTGTTCCTGAGTCATCATGCAGCAGATGTTGAAGCACCCTCTGGGACATCTGCAGGTCCTTCAAATGCAAAGTCTCCAATCTCCAAGGCTGCACTGATTGCTGAACTGAAGAGCACTTGCAAAGAACTTGAGGAAAGGAAGCAGAAGCTTGAGGAGATTATCCAATGGCTTGAGAGTGAAGGTGATCAGAAAGCTGCTTCTGATGAAGAAACTGAGGATGATGAAGAAACTGAATGTGAGGAGTCTGAGTGAATAATTGTATGTGAGGACAAATGTAATGACAACTGCATTGTAATTTAGAATTAGTCTCTTTGGCCTCAAATTTATGTCTAACAAGGGGGAGAACAACAACAACAACAACAATGTGTAATGCTGTTTGATTATGAATGAAAAATCTGTTTGTTTCTGAACTGAATCAGGGTGTTTTTAATAAAAATTTCTGTTGCAACAAATCTGAATATATGTATGTTTGAGGGGGAGTAAACTCACTCATGAATTAACAGAAAAGGAAAGCTACACTCTGATAAAAAGAACTTCTGCTGCACTCTGATAACCAGAAAAGATGTTAGCCAAAAATTAGCCAAAGGGGGAGTTTGTAGATGTTTAGAATTGGCAGAATTTTTGACCAACAAGAAATATTGAATTCAGTTCAGAATGTCCTATCAGATGTTGGGACATTATCAAAAAGAGTATAAGAACTTAATTCAGGATGTCACACCAGATGTTGGGACATTGTGTAAATGACTTAAGTTCAGTTTTTCAGGATGTCCCAACAGATGTTGAGACATCTCAAACCTGCTACCAGAATTAATTAATGACTAACTGATCTGAGATATTTAAGGAGAGTTATTTGGAATTAATTATGGATGGATAAAAACAGAACAAGGAGCATCTGTAGGAAGTTTTATTATGAGGTTTCAGATTAATCAGAAGAACTAAATCACCTAGAATCTAGGAAGTAACAAACCCTAATTCAAGGTAGAAGCTGCATGTGTTTTAGGACTGGATTAACCTACAGAAAGCCCAAATTACAAACACCTATTTAATCAACAGAAACTCACAGAATTGAGCACGAATTTCAGAAGATAAAATAGGGTGTATTTGTGACTTGATTGAAACTGTGAAGTAAGATCAAGCTGTCTTTTTTGAAGAATGTCTTCAATTTTATTAAACTTGTAAACAAGATCACTGGGTGATTGAGGGGGAGTGAGTTGATACTCATATCTAAGTAGTGTCTTAGGTAGAAATTGCATTGGGTAGTTATTAAGTGAAAGATTAAACTGGGTGGTTTAAGTCTAGAATTTATATTACTTATAGTGGATTTCCTCCTGGCTTGGTAGCCTCCAGATGTAAGTGTGGTTATACACTAAACTGGGTTAACAAACTACTGTGTTGTTTAATTTTCTTGCACTTTAAGTTTTGGTTAAATCTGTCAAGTGTTGGGACATCTCATAGGACATCTCATACCTGATCACAGAATTTCACTTAGTAAGAACAGGTGAATAGCATTCTTGCTCACAAACTTCGGCTCGTCTGCAAACAAGATAACTCCATATATACTGAGGGCTAGGAGTGCACAAACAACATCCCACTTCCCTGCTGCAGCATGCAGGATGGCTTGTGAAATCAAGAAGTCTAAGTGAAGGCCTGGGATTCCAGCCTTGGTTGTCATGCCCTGATCAATGAGGGTAGGCTCCAAGTGTAAGGCTTTAGTTATATCTTCATTTTTGGGAGCAACCATCCCATGGTTGAAAGGAATCCCTCTCCTGATAGGGACACCTAGCAACATGGAAAATTCTTCTAGCAAAGGTCCCAACTGAAAATCAGGGAATGTAAAACATCTGAGAGGAGGATTATAAAAGTGCAAGAAAGTGTGAATCATGCTCCTCTGGGATGCATCCAAGTCCATGATCATGTCCAATATGCCTCCATAATGTTCCATAAATAATGGGGCATGATCAGGAGTGATGAGATACTGGATCTGTCTGATGCCTGTCAGAGTGGGCTCAAAGAAGTGGTATGTGATGTTGCTCTTCCTGGAAGTGTCCATGTTGATAATTGATGCGGGTGAAGAAACTGATGAGAAACCTTGATGGAGGTAACTGCTGAAAACTGATGAAGATAACTGGAGAAGGTGCTGAAGAAGGATCTCTAATGAAGACAGCTGGAGAAGAGTCTCTGATGAAGGCAAATTGATGAATATGCTGGTGCAGTTAACTGAAGAAGTCTGACAGCAGAACACGTCAAAACCAAACAAAAGATAAGAAGGTGGATACCCTGTAAAACAAATAGGCAAATGTTAAATGATGCAAAATGATGTATGCAGAATGATATGCAAATGGTTTGTGATCAAGTGCTGGATATGTTATCTGCCTTGATAGGGTCCATGTGTCTTCATAAGTCCGGATGGAGGCTTAGAAAACCAGTAACCAGGTGGGGGACTCAAATAAAGAGTCACAAGTCCAGGGTTTCACAAGAACTGTCCAAAATAATGCATTCTTAAGACAAAACTGGTAATAGGCTATGATGAGGCCAAAGGTTCCTGCAAACCTGTAAACATCCTAACCCCCTCACATGTATTGTTCTAGAACAAGGATTCTCAGACTTGGATCAGTTAGGAGAAGTGTAAACACTTCTAACCCAGAGGTACAGTGTTTACAATAATCATAAGGGTTCCTCCTCTAATTCACCTCAGATGCTGAAGGTTATAAAAGGTCATCCAGACCTAGCAGGCTTCCTAGATAGCCCTAGTACTATAGGAAATACGTAGCACAGAGTTCTCAAGAAGAAACCCATGTCTGAACCGTGTTTCATATTCTCGCACCAGACCGAAATAAAATAGGAAATAATATGAAGCCACTCAATCCTATGTGTCACTCAGGTCCCTGGTATGGAACCTTAATCACTCAATGATTCCACCCACCAAGGAAACAGCAGATCTAGTACAAATGATAATGACAGTATGAAATGCATAAAACTGTAAATGAAAAGCAATAAATAAAGCTGTACAGAAAGCAATAAATAAAGCAATAAACAAAAAGCACAAGTGGCACATAACACCCCGGTAAACACAAATCAAACAAGCGCTAGGAGGAACCCACAAAAAGAACCAGAAGCCCTGGTTGCAATATAAGGCTCCACAACAGAGTCATCAAACCGTCGCTCCTGAAGATTTGCATCCCGGTACAGACGCGAACGGTCGGTGAAAGGAGAAGATGAAGGTGAAGTGAATAGAGTCGCCAACTAGGCGTTTTTATCCCGAAGGAAAGGTAATGCTGCATAAACCTAGAAAGATATGGATAAGACGGTCGCGAACCAGAGAAACTGAGAAAGGGGGTTGGTTACAACCTGGGAAGGTATTAGCACCCAGATTGTCCATCGTACTCAAAGGGATCCATGCTTAAAAGATTGTGTTTAAAAGGGGTAGTGTATGTGCTATATGTGTGCAAAAGCTGGAAAAGAATACAATTGTCAGTGCAAAAAGGGTGAATGCTCAGGAACTGAGGCTTAAAAAACAATGCTGAAAGAGGGGGAAGACACAAAGACTTTTGTTCGATAACAATTAAATTATGCCTACGTATCCTCTCATGCAAAGAGGAAGTCAGACACCGTAGTTCGACTCAAAGAGACTGAAAATAAATTGATTGTGAACTGCTTACTTGTCTATGCTCAAGTGTATGACTCGTCTGGCTCGAGTGCTAACTGTCTTGCATTAGACGCAAGAAGCAAGTTCTCATTTATAGAATGAGTGTGATGAGAAAAAGAATCCCGAAGGAGACGATTATTGTTTGTTTTTGTGTTTTCAGTTTTGTTATTGTTTTTGGTGTATTGCATAAGTTAATGAGCATAAGCCTAAATCAAAGGCTTGTAAACTCGGTATATCCTCCCTGATTAGGGATAATGAGCCCACTTAAGTATGAGATAAACACCTCAACTTAATTACCATGATGATGTAGGATTAAGATCATTAATCTACTTATGATTATTTAGATGTTTTTTTTTTGGGTTTTTATTTTAGTGTTAAGTAATGAGTTTAATCTCTAATAGAAGGATAATAGATGAGAACACTTAAGCTGAGGAAGATACCTCAACTTAATCCATGGTTAGGGATTAAAGTCAATATATAACAAAGGCTTTATTAAGTGGATTTTAATTAAAGGGTGAGATTAAGAAGTGGATTTTATGGTTTGTAAGACAACTTGAGGAGGACTTGTCCATTAAACATTATGGTTAGTCCTTCTTAACCATAAAGGAAGAATTAGAACCCTAGTGTAAGGCCCAAGTTACAAGATGAAGTCTTAGTGGTTATTAAGTGGATTTATTAAGAGGTTTAAACAAATTAAGGGTTTAACACTTAGGAATAAAGTTATACACTCCATCCTAAGATAAGGATACATGCATAACCCTAATTCCAAAGTCCTAAAATCTTAAAGGTTTAGTCTCTAATGATGGGATGAGAAGAGAGACACAAAGAAGACTCAAAGAGAAAAGACTAAAGGGAAACTAATAAGTCCTAGAAAGTTATCATGCTTGAAAGTCCTAGGGTTTTGTGAGGCTTAAGAGAAGAAGTCTTCAAGGAAGCCACCAAGGAGAAGCAAGATAGGAAAGAGATGAGATGAGAAGAGAAAGAGAGGAAGAGAAACACAAGTGAGCAAGCTCACTCAAGGACAAGTAAAAATGCAGCAAGGATGCAATATGAAGGAATGAGAAGAGGTGGGAGGTGAAGGCAAATCCACCTCCCATACAACTTACCATTAACTTGAAAAGTTAGCACAATATGCATAAGGAATGAAATGAAATGAAACAATGCATATGAAATGGAAAAGACCATGACCAGAAGCATACACATGATGAAAATGATGCTATGATATGATGCAAAGACATACAAGATGCATATGTGTGATCATACAAGAGAATGAATGCAAATGAAGCATGTAGGAAGCATGTAAACACATGGATGTTTATGAAGTGAAACGGATGCAAAGCATAGAAAATGTATGGATAAATGATCAAGCAATGTTCAAGCAATGTCTTAAGATGTCTAATATGGCATACAAATGCTTAGAATGGCATGACAAATTCATATGTTCATGCAATGCAATGTAAGATGCAAGTAAAGATGCAAAATTAGGGGTACATGGCAACATTTTCAAACCCTAATCCCCTATGATATCACAACCCAAAGAAGAAGGTCTAACTCTTAACCTATTGAAAGTTATGATTTTTCTAAGTTTGCTAGGGTTTTTGGGTGCTTCAAAAGGAAAAATGCAAATCAAATTGAAAATGCAAGATAAATTCATGCCAAAATATCCTAGATACTACATGATATGTGTAAAACAATGCAAAAAGAACCATCTTTAAACCCTTCATGATTAGGCAGAAAATATTTTTCAAAGGTTAGGGTTTAAAAATGTGATTTTATGAACCCTAAATTCAAAGAAAATTGTCAAGTTATGATCAAAACCAAAAAGAAATTTGTATGAAGGGTTTTAAAATGTTTCTAAATGTGTTAAGATGCAACATGATTTTTTTGGTAATTTTTAGAAACCTAAATGTTATTTTAATTAATTAATTTCCATTAATTAATTAAAATAAACATTTAAATATTTTAAAAATGCTTTTTAAATGCAAAAAATAAAATAAAAATCATTTTTGGATAAAGAAAAATATTTCAAGCTAAAATGCAGAAAATGAGATTTTTAAAATGATTTTTGATATTTTTAATTGTAGATGTTTAAGAATTGGCAGAATTTTTGACCAAACAAGAAATGTTAAATTCAGTTCAGAATGTCCTATCAGATGTTGGGACATTAGCAAACAGAGTATGTGAACTTATTTCAGGATGTCCTACCAGATGTTGGGACATTGTGTAAATAACTTAAGTTCAGTTTTTCAAGATGTCCCAACAGATGTTGAGACATCTCAGACCTGCTTCCAGAATTAATTAATAACTAACTGATCTGAGATATTTAAGGAGAGTTATCTGGAATTAATTATGGATGGATAAAAACAGAACAAGGCGCATCTGTAGGGTGTTTTATATTGAAGAATCAGATTAAAAAACAGAAGACCTAATGCACCTAGAATATAGGAGGTAACAAACCCTAAATTCAAGGTGACAGTTGCTGCACATTAGGGCTGGATCATTCTACAGAAAGCCCAAAATTCAGATACCTATTTAAACAACAGAAACTCATAGAATTGAGTACGAATTTCAGAAGACCAAATAGGGTGTCTAGAGTTTTAATAGCAGGTTGTTTTTTATGTACCACTTTATGAGCTTTTAAGCAAAAGTGCATTTGTGACTTGATTGAAACTGTGAAGTAAGATCAAGTTGTTTTTGTTTGAAGTATGACTTCAATTTCATTAAACTTGTAAACCAAATCACTGTGTGATTGAGGGGGAGTGAGTAGGGTACTCTTATCTAAGTGAGTCTTAGGTAGAAATTGCATTGGGTAAGTATTAAGTGATAGATTAAACAGGGTGGTTTAAGTCTAGAATTAATATTACTAATAGTGGATTTCCTCCTGGCTTGGTAGCCTCCAGATGTAGGTGTGGTTATACACTAAACTGGGTTAACAAACTTCTGTGTTGTTTACTTTTCTTGCTGTTTAAGTTTTGGTTAAATTTGTCAAATGTCCTATTAAGTGTTGGGACATCTCTTAGGACATCTCATACCTGATCACAGAATTTCAATTGGCATCAGAGCAGGCACCCTGCCTGTTTATACTGGGTGAGATCTAGGGAAAACAAATTCTGTAACATGGACAGAGATATAGGGTCAGTAAATAGACCACCTATTCTGGATGGATCTAATTATGACTACTGGAAGCCAAGAATGATTGCATTCTTAAAATCACTTGACAACAGGGCATGGAGAGCAGTAAATGTTGGATGGAAACATCCTGTCCAAGACACCAAAGATGGATCAAAAGTTCTGAAACCTGAAGAAGAATGGAGTAAAGAGGAAGAAGATTCAGAACTAGGCAACTCAAAAGCCCTAAATGCTTTATTCAATGGCATTGATAGAAATATTTTCAGACTGGTGCATCATTGTGAGCTGGCCAAAGATGTGTGGGATACCCTCAAGACAACTCATGAAGGAACATCAAAAGTAAAAATGTCAAGACTTCAACTTCTCACCACCAAGTTTGAAAACTTGAGAATGAAGGAAGATGAATCAATTCATGAGTTCTTCATGAACATCTTGGATATAGCCAATACTTCTGGAGCCTTGGGAGAAAAGATGACTGATGAAAAGCTTGTAAGGAAGATTCTCAGATCTTTGCCAAAAAGATTTGACATGAAAGTCACAGCAATAGAAGAAGCTCAAGACATATGTTCCATGAAAGCTGAAGAACTCATTGGTTCCCTTCAAACTTTTGAGATGGGAATGAATGACACACATGCTAAAAAGAACAAAAGCATAGCCTTGGTTTTAAATACAGATGAAGAAGAAGATGATGAACCAGCAAATGATAAAAGCTTATCAGAAAACCTTGCTTTGATTGGAAGACAATTCAAACAGATTCTCAGAGGAATGGAAGGAAAATCCAAACCTAGTGGAAGAAACACAAACTCTGAGAACAGAAGACCTTATGATGCTAACAAAAGATTAAAGTATGCTGAAAAGACCAGTCAAGATAAAGGAGTAAAATGCCATGAATGTGAAGGATATGGACACATCAAGTTTGAATGTCCTACCTACTTAAAGAGGCAAAAGAAAGGACTCTCTGTGACCTGGTCTGATGAAGACTCAGGAGATTCAGAAGAAGAATCAGCTAAGCATATTACTGCTTTAGCTGGACTGTGTGAATATGATAGTGATTCCAGTTGTGGAGAACCTACTTATGAAGAACTTGAGCAAGCATTCAAAGATCTATACAAAAGAAGCTCTGAAATATGCAGTGAAGTTATAAAGCTAAAGAAACAGAAGGAGGCATTAGAAGATGACAAAGCAAATGATCAGGAGATCATTGACACCTTAAAAAGTGAAATAAGCCTTCTCAACTCTAAGTTGGAACATATGTCCAAATCTGTTAGAATGTTGAACAGCAGCTCAAACACACTGGATGTAATTCTTAGCAATAATAAACATTCAGGGGACAAAAGTGGACTGGGATATAACAGAGATGAAGCCAATTCTAGCAAAACTACTTCAAAAATTACACAGTCAAACAAGATGTCCCAACAGATGCTCCAACATCAGAACACAAAGACAAACATAATGTTCCAACAGATGTCTCAACATTCTGGAAAGAACAAGATGAAGAAGAAGTATCAAAGATGGAGATGCCATCACTGTGGAAGATTTGGACATATAAAACCTCACTGTTATAAGCTACATGGATATCCAAATCAGATGTATCAGCAACCCTCCAAACAGAAAGTAGAAGGTACCAAGAAAGTAATGCTTAGACATCAAAGAAATCAGCAACCTCCTAAGCAGAAGACAGAGGTCATCAAGAAGGTTTGGAGACCAAAAGCTGACATTCAGACTGATCAAAGCCACAGTCCCAAGAACCAGATCAACAATCAAGCTTTAAGATCAGTTGAACAACACACAGGGCAGAGGCATCAAAAGAAATCTCAACTCATCTGGTCAAAGAAAAGTACTGCATACATAGCACATACATCACTGAAAGTATCAGCTAAAGAAGACTGGTATTTTGACAGTGGATGTTCAAGGCACATGACTGGGTTGAAGAATCTACTAGTGAACTTAAAATCACATTCATCCAGGTATATAACTTTTGGAGATGGAGCTAAAGGAGAAATCAAAGGAGTTGGAACCTTGGACTGTCAAGATGTTCCAAGACTAGATAATGTATTGCTAGTTAAAGGGTTAACTGCTAACCTGATCAGTATAAGTCAACTATGTGATCAAGGATACAGTGTAAACTTTACAAAAACTAAATGCATAGTTACTAACCAAAAGCAAGAAGTTGTCATGAAAGGTGCAAGGTCTAAAGACAACTGTTACATGTGGGAGCCACTAGACTTCAGTCCCACTTCAACTTGTTCTCTAGCTAGAGAAGAAGAAGTAAAACTATGGCACCAAAGGCTAGGTCATCTTCATTTCAGAGGCATAAAGAAGATCATATCTATGGATGCTGTAAGAGGTATCCCTAAACTGAAGATTGATGATGGCAAAATCTGTGGTGAATGTCAAATAGGCAAACAAACCAAGATGTCCCATCCAAAGCTCCAACATCTGACAACTTCCAAAGTTTTGGAATTGTTACATATGGATCTCATGGGACCTATGCAAGTTGAAAGCCTTGGTGGTAAGAGGTATGCATATGTGGTGGTTGATGACTTTTCAAGATATACATGGATAAATTTCATTAAAGAAAAGTCAGACGTCTTTGATGTATTCAAGGAATTATGTCAAAGATTACAAAGGGAAAAATCCAGCTGTGTGATCAGAATTAGAAGTGATCATGGAAAGGAATTTGAGAATCAAAAATTCTTAGATTTCTGCTCTTCAGAAGGAATCAATCATGAATACTCTTCTCCTATCACTCCTCAACAGAATGGGATTGTTGAGAGAAAAAATAGAACTATTCAAGAATCTGCAAGAGCTATGATACATGCTAAAAAGCTACCTCTGTATTTCTGGGCTGAAGCCATGAACACTGCCTGCTATATCCATAACAGAGTTACCTTGAGAAAAGGAACTTTGTCCACAATATATGAAGTCTGGAAGGGCAGAAAACCCACTGTTAAGTACTTTCATGTGTTTGGAAGTAACTGCTACATTCTGGCAGACAGGGAGCAAAGGAGAAAAATGGATCCTAAAAGTGATGAAGGGATTTTCCTTGGATACTCTACAAACAGCAGAGCATACAGAGTATTTAATTCTAGAACCAAGGTTATCATGGAGTCCATAAATGTGATAATTGATGATGCTCCTACAGATGTCCCAGAAGATGTTGGAACATCTGCTGATATCAAGATTGAAGCTGAAGAAAAGGATGATCAATATAACTGCACTCAATCTGATACAAGGACAGAAGAATCCAGTAAACCTCCCTCCATCAGAATACAGAAGGATCATCCCAAAGATTTAATAATTGGTGATCCAAACAGAGGTGTGAGCACTAGATCAAGAGAAGTGATTTCAGGTTCTTGTTTTGTGTCCAAAATAGAACCTAAAAACATCAAGGAGGCTCTCACTGATGAATACTGGATTTGTGCTATGCAAGAGGAATTAGGTCAATTCACAAGGAATGAAGTGTGGAGTCTTGTTCCTAGACCAAATGACATAAATGTGATTGGTACAAAATGGGTGTACAAGAACAAGTCAAATGAACAAGGAATTGTTACAAAGAACAAAGCTAGACTTGTGGCTCAAGGATACACTCAAATTGAAGGAGTAGACTTTGATGAAACCTTTGCACCAGTAGCAAGGCTTGAATCAATAAGACTACTGTTGGGAATTGCTTGTATCTTAAAGTTCAAGCTATTTCAAATGGATGTGAAAAGTGCCTTTCTTAATGGTTATCTTAATGAAGAGGTATATGTAGAACAGCCTAAAGGATTTGTTGATCCAAGCTGTCCAAATCATGTTTACAAATTAAAGAAAGCACTTTATGGTCTGAAGCAAGCTCCAAGGGCATGGTATGAAAGACTGACCACATTTCTTACCAAGCAAGGATACAGAAAAGGTGGGATTGATAAAACCCTATTTGTTAAAGATGAAGAAGGAAATGTCATGATTGCACAAATATATGTTGATGACATTGTGTTTGGAGGGATGTCTGATAAGATGGTCAAACATTTTGTCAAGCAGATGGAATCTGAATTTGAAATGAGTCTAGTAGGTGAATTAACCTACTTTCTTGGGCTGCAAGTAAAGCAAATGGAAGACTCAATGTTTATTTCCCAAAGTAAGTACTCCAAGAACATAGTGAAGAAATTTGGAATGGAAAATGCTTCTCATAAAAGAACTCCTGCTCCCACACATTTAAAGCTGACTAAAGATGAAAAGGGTGAGAATGTAGATCAAAGTTTATATAGAAGCATGATTGGAAGCTTATTATACTTGACTGCTAGCAGACCAGAAGTTGCTTTTGCAGTAGGAGTTTGTGCAAGATATCAAGCTGATCCAAAAGTCAGTCATCTCAATCAAGTCAAGAGAATACTTAAATATGTTAATGGTACTTGTGACTATGGCATAATGTACTTTCATGGGTGCAAACCAATTCTCACTGGCTTCTGTGATGCTGATTGGGCAGGAAGTGCTGATGACAGGAAAAGCACTTCAGGAGGATGCTTCTTTCTAGGAAACAATCTGATTTCTTGGTTCAGTAAGAAACAGAATTGTGTATCCTTGTCTACAGCTGAAGCTGGGTACATAGCAGCAGGTAGCAGTTGTTCACAGTTGGTTTGGATGAAGCAGATGCTCACTGAGTACAATGTCCCACAGGATGTCATGACATTGTACTGTGACAACTTAAGTGCAATCAACATATCAAAAAATCCTATTCAACACAGCAGGACTAAGCATATTGATATCAGACATCATTTCATCAGAGATCTTGTAGAAGAGAAGGTGATTTCATTGGAGCATGTTGCTACAGATCTGCAATTAGCTGATATATTTACCAAAGCATTGGATGCTACACAATTTGAGAACTTAAGGGGCAAACTTGGAATTTGTTTATGTGATATTTAGCAGTTAATGAGATGTGCCAACATGTCATATGACATTGCATGGCATAAGTTCCAGATGGCAAAGCTATTCTGGACAAGATCCTTGGGAATTCCATTCCTAATCATTTGGACTGTAACGGCTACTTATTTAGTAACTACTTATAAGAAGCTATCAAGATTCTCATCATACCATCACAAGCGAATCACATTAACTCTCAATCCTTCAGAAATCATAAACCCTAAAGCTGTTCATCAATCTTTCTCTACAATGTCTCAAAACCCTAAAACAGCTGAGGAAATTCTCAACAAAGAAGACGTGGTTCATGCCACTCCAATCTCTATGGTGCCAATGCAATCAACTCCATTGGACGAACTCAGGGGAAGCGTTTCTCACTCTAAAAAGGCAAGAACACCAAAGAGAGCTAAAGATCAAGTCTGCAGCAAAGCAAAAGGAGGCATTCCTTCTCCTGCTAACATGCCCCCTAAATCTAAATCTTCACAATATGTGGATGATTCAATCAAGGAAATTGTCTCTCAAATTCTGTTTGAACAAAGAAAGGTGAGTGGAATCTCTGTTCCCTTGAACACCATTCCTGCACCTCAAGAAGAACCAGCTCAAGATACAAATGACACTGCTGCAGAACAAGATGTCCCAACAGATGTTGGAACATCTGAAGATAAGAAAAAGAACTCATCTGATGTTGATCTGGAACAATCTAATGACAAAGCCTCAAATGAAAGTGATGAAGAGGTCTCTGAAGAACAGGATCAAGACTCAAATGAAGATCAAATCCCTGCTGATCAACCAGCTGAAGAGGAGGCTGCACAATCTTCTCCAGTGGTCAATCTGGAGCAGGACTCTGATGCAGAGATCATAGCATCTGTGAAACCCAGCATTGCTAAAAGGTTCAGGTCCAGAAAAGGCAAGATGCAAGCTGAAGCAGCAATCCCTGAGAAGAAAAAGGATAGTCCAAAGAAAGGCAAGGCTAAAGCTAACTTTGGTCCAACAAAACCATGGAGCAAAGTTCAAACCCAGAAGAGAAAAGCTGCAACACCATCAGATTCAAATGTTGGATCAGATGTCCCAACATCTCCTCCCAAGAAGAGACCAGCACCAGCTAGAGCTTCAACTGTTGTTCCAGAAGCTCCCTTGGACAACATATCATTCCATCATGTCTCCAGTGTCAACAGGTGGAAATATGTGTACCAAAGAAGGGTTGCCTTGGAAAGAGAACTAAGCAGTAATGCACTTGAGTGCACAGAACTGATAGACCTCATCTCTGCTGCAGGACTATTCAAAACAGTCTCAGACCTATCTCCTTGCTATGAACTTCTTGTCAAAGAGTTCATTGTGAATCTTCAGGAGGATTGCTCAAATGGTAAGTCTTCTGAGTTTAGAAAAGTTTTTGTTAGAGGTAAATGTGTACAGTTTTCTCCTCAAATCATCAATGAGTATCTAGGAAGAGAAACAGATGGACCCAATGAACTAGGTAAGACAGATAATCAAGTCTGTAAAGTGATCACTGCAAACCAGGTCAAGGCATGGCCTGTAAAGGGTAAGCTTTCAGTGAGCATGCTTACTAGAAAGTATGCCATGCTGAACAGGATTGGAACTGCTAATTGGGTGCCTACAAACCACACTTCCTCAATCTCAACTGGTCTAGCCAGATTTATAAATGCTGTTGGAACTCAAACCAAAATGGACTATGGAGCTTTCATCTTTGATCAAACCATGAAGCATGCCAGCTCTTCTGCAACAAAGCTACCAATAGCTTTTCCTTCATTGCTATGTGGTATAATATTAAGCCAATTTCCTAGGATTTTAACTGAGAAGGACACAATCTGCAAGAGAGAAAGCCCCCTGGCTTTTCACTACAAATTATTTCTCAGTCACCATGCTGCAGATGTTGAAGCACCTTCTGGGACATCTGCTGGTCCCTCAACTGTTAAGAATCCCATCTCCAATAAGACCTTAATTGCTGAACTCAAAAGCACCTGCAAAGAGCTTGAAACTAGAAAGCAGAAGCTTGAGGAAATAATTCAAAGGTTGGAGAATGAAGAAGATCAGAAAGCAAACTCTGATAAAGACAGTGCTGCTGATGAAGAAACAGAAGCTGATGAAGAGACAGAAGTTGAGGAGGGAACTGAGAGTGATGATTCTGAGTGATCAATGTATGTGAGGCAAATGTAATGACAGTAATAGTGTCTTTGGCCCCTAATTTTGTGTCTACCAAGGGGGAGAACAACATCAAATGTAATTGCTGTTTAAATGAATGAAAAATTCTGTTTGTCTGCTTCTGAACTGAATAAGGTTTTCTGTTGAAACAAGACTGGATAAAGACTGGACACATATATGTTTGAGGGGGAGTAATCTCAAATAAAAATCAACAGAAAAGTAACGATATACTCTGATAAAAAGAACTTCTGCTGCACTCTGAAATCCAGAAAAGATGTTAGCCAAAAATTAGCCAAAGGGGGAGTTTGTAGATGTTTAAGAATTGGCAGAATTTTTGACCAAACAAGAAATGTTAAATTCAGTTCAGAATGTCCTATCAGATGTTGGGACATTAGCAAAGAGAGTATGTGAACTTATTTCAGGATGTCCTACCAGATGTTGGGACATTGTGTAAATAACTTAAGTTCAGTTTTTCAGGATGTCCCAACAGATGTTGAGACATCTCAGACCTGCTTCAAGAATTAATTAATAACTAACTGATCTGAGATATTTAAGGAGAGTTATCTGGAATTAATTATGGATGGATAAAAACAGAACAAGGCGCATCTGTAGGGTGTTTTATATTGAAGAATCAGATTAAAACAGAAGACCTAATGCACCTAGAATATAGGAGGTAACAAACCCTAAATTCAAGGTGACAGTTGCTGCACATTAGGGCTGGATCATTCTACAGAAAGCCCAAAATTCAGATACCTATTTAAACAACAGAAACTCATAGAATTGAGTACGAATTTCAGAAGACCAAATAGGGTGTCTAGAGTTTTAATAGCAGGTTGTTTTTTATGTACCACTTTATGAGCTTTTAAGCAAAAGTGCATTTGTGACTTGATTGAAACTGTGAAGTAAGATCAAGCTGTTTTTGTTTGAAGTATGACTTCAATTTCATTAAACTTGTAAACCAAATCACTGTGTGATTGAGGGGGAGTGAGTAGGGTACTCTTATCTAAGTGAGTCTTAGGTAGAAATTGCATTGGGTAAGTATTAAGTGATAAATTAAACAGGGTGGTTTAAGTCTAGAATTAATATTACTAATAGTGGATTTCCTCCTGGCTTGGTAGCCTCCAGATGTAGGTGTGGTTATACACTGAACTGGGTTAACAAACTTCTGTGTTGTTTACTTTTCTTGCTGTTTAAGTTTTGGTTAAATTTGTCAAATGTCCTATTAAGTGTTGGGACATCTCTTAGGACATCTCATACCTGATCACAGAATTTCATTAATAAATTAAACAAAAGAAATGCAATAAAATGCAATAAAAATAATTAAAATGGGAAGTATGCAAATCTAGTGGCTGAGATTCAAACATATTTGGTGGGAATTGACTGGCGCACGTTTGGATGGCTTGGATTTAATCTGGCAATTTCAAATTAATTAATCCTATTTAATTAAATTAATCAGGATTAGGGTTAAGTGATGCAATCCAGAACATTCGAACACGCGCGAAGCAAGGATCCAAGGTCTCACATTCAAACCTGGCTAAAACCCTAATTAATAACTCTAAACACTTTCAGGTGACCGGAGCAAGCTCGATTCATCTTCTCCGACACCCCCTTCATGCTATCTCACTCAAAACGCAACCCCAAGCTCTCAAACTCTCCAGAATCAAACATATAACAACCCTAAACATGAATCCAACCCCAAAACTCATTTATTTTACATCAAGAACACGAATCAAAGCAAAACGGAAAATTTCACAAAACTTTCAGAAGCACGATACATCCTTATTTCTCAATCATTTTCAAAAGTAAACATATCATAATGATCAGGGAAGTTCATAGATTCATTTAGAAACTTAAAAACACATTTCTGGAAAAAAGTTTGAAGATGGCCACCTGAGCTGGAGCTTTCACTTTTGAGCTTTCTAACCTCTTTCTTTGTAAAATCAACCTCCAATGGCTTCCCTTAAGTGAATGGAAGGCTTAGAACAAGCTTGCAATGGCTGGTTTGAGAGATTGCACCTCAGCTGCACCAGAATCGTGTTTCTGATTCTTGGGGTTTTAGGGCTTGGCAATGGTTGGGAAATGATCTGGAGGACGTATGGAGATGATTGGTGAAGTTTGTTTGAAGTTTTGTTGGTTGATCAGAGAGTTACGAAGAGCTCAAGGTTTGGAGTGATTTTGGGATTCTTGAGTTGTGTTCATTTTTAGGCCTTTGTGTTGTGTGTTATGGCTTGCATAATGTCCACATATCATGTCTTGATAGGTCAGAAGAGTGGTTGTGGCCTATGCTAATTGGTATGGATGATTTTCCAAAAAGTCAAGCTTGGTTGTACTTGAGGTATAGCACGGGTCAGAGCTGGATTGGGGGCATGGCTGGGCTCAGCTGAGATCAAGGAAAGCTAATGGATCAGATTTGATGAGCTGGAACACATGGAACTAGGGTTTGTATGAGTTTTGCATATTTTCCCTCTTTGGTGTATCTTGTGATTCAAGGCATGAAATGATCCAATTCTTGGGCCAATTCTGAGTTTTTGAAGTTGCTTGATCATGTTATGAAGTATTTGGGCACATTAGAAGTCATTAGAAGCTATGGCAAGTGGTTTTGCAAAAATCCCTCTTTGGTGCATTCTTGAAAATATATGATTTTTGCCAACTTTGAAGGATCATAACTTGAGTTCCATAATGAATTAGAACATGTTCTTGTACTTTTTGAAAAGGGAAAAACATAATCTACAACTTTTATGACCAAGAAATTTTCATTTGAAGCATTTTTGGTTAAGAAAGAGGAGGTTGAAAAACTTTCACAAAATGGAAAGTTTCCATTACAAGTCATTTCCATTTTTGGCTTCAAATGGCTCAAAATTCTTCAATATTGTGAACTTACAACTTCTTCTAATATCAAATAAAGATCATATAACTTCAATTTGATGAAAATACCTCTTTGGTTCCATTGTTGGGGGCCTCAGATGCCCTGATTTTGACTTAACTTGTTCAAGAAGTTACCCAGTGAACAAATGACTTCCACAAAGAACATTAGAAACAAGAATGGCCCAAAAATTTGGAGTTGAGGCCTCTGAAACCAAAACCCTAAGTTTGGTCATCTGTGTAGTGAAAACCCTAGCTCTGCTACCATGCTTTGATAGTTCTTGTGATCTCTTGACTTCCATGAACTTTGAGGGACACAATATGATGATATAACACACATGGACCCTCTTGGAACACTTTGAGACCTTTGGAGTGGCTCAGATGGAATCTTGGATTGCTCAGATCAGAAACCATAGATGCAGATGAACTTGAACTATGCAAATGAAGTAAATATGCAATGTGAGATGGTATGCTTATGCTAATGCAAAAATGAAAGATCACAAGCTATGGTGTGAAATAGAGTGAGGGCAAATTTGGGGTGTTTACAACTTGATTCGCTCAGCAGTCACATTGTCGAGTTCCGTTTTGTACAATGGTCTCGATTTTAAGCCCTGTTTCTCCAACAGGCACCCTTTCTGTGGCTTGATTCGCTCAGCAGTTGCGTTTTTAAGCCCTGTTTTTCCAATAGGCTCCCTCTCTATGGCTTGATTCGCTCAGCAGTCACATTGCAGGTTATCGTTATGTACAACGATCCTGTTCCACCTGGTTCTATTCCCGCTACCTATTCAGAAGTCAAAACATTAAAAAATATAATAAAAGATAAATATATAATAAAGGCAGATGACATTTTCCTCATCCCTAGAGTTCAAATTTCCAGGTATTATTCGAGTATTCAATCACTGCATACCTTGAACGTCTAAAAGCCGTTGCAATTATTCATTAAGGCATGCAGATGATTGTCCCTCCAAAAGATATGCATCTCGGTACAAGTGCGAACGGTCGACGAAAAGAGAAAATGAGGTTGAATTGAATAGAGTCGCCAACTAGGCATTTTTATCCCATAGGAAAGGTAATGTTGCATAAAACTAGAGAAAGATGGATAAGACGGTTGCGAACTAGAGAAACTGAGAAAGGGGGTTGGTTACAACCTGGGAAGGTATTAGCACCCAAATTTATCTGTGTGCAAAAGCTGGAAAAGAATATACAAGTGTCAGTGCAAAAAAAAGTGAATTGCTCAGGAACTAAGGCCTTAGAAAGAATGCTGAAAGAGGGGAATAATAGAGAGAATTTTGTTCGATAACTGTTAAGTTATGCCTACGTATCCTCTCGTGCAATGAGGAAGTCAGAACACCGTAGTTCGACTCAAAGAGACTGAAAAGAGATTGACTGTGAATTGCTTGCTAGTCTATGCTCAAGTGTATGACTCGTCTGGCTCGAGTGCTAACTGTCTTGCATTAGACGGAAGAAGCAAGTTCTCGCTTATAGATTGAATGTGATGAGAAAAGAATCCCAGAGGAGACATTTATTGTTTGTTTTTTGTGTTTTCAGTTTTTTATTGTTTTTGGTGTTTTGCATAGGTTATTGAGCTTAAGCCTAAATCAAGGCCTTGTAAACTCATTACATCCTCCCTGATTAGGGATAATGAGCCTACTTAAGTATGAGATAATTATCTCAACTTAATTGCCATGATGATGTAGGATTAAGATCATTAACCTACTTGTGATTAATTAGATGTTTTTTGGGTTTTTGTTTAGTGTTAAGTAATGAGTTTAATCTCTAATCACATATTAGTGGACTCATTACACCATCCTAATAGAAGGATAATATATGAGAACACTTAAGTTGAGGAAGATACCTCAACTTAATCCATGGTTAGGGATTAAATTCATTATATAACAAAGCCTTTATTAAATGGATTTTAATTAAGGGATGAGATTAAGAAATGGATTTTATAGTTTGTAAGACAACTTGAGGGGGACTTGTCCATTAAACACTAGGGTTAGTCCTTCTTAACCATAAGGAAGAATTAGAACCCTAATGTAAGGCCCAAGTTACAAGATAAAGTCTTATTGATTATTAGATGATTTGATTAAGAGGTTTAATCAAATTAAAGGTTTAACACTTAGGATTAAAGTTATACACTCCATCCTAAGAGAAGAACGCAAGCATAACCCAAATTCCAAAGTCCTAAAACTTTAAGAGTTTAGTCTATGATTATTGAGATGAGAAGAGAGACTCAAGGAGACTCAAAGTAAAAAGCTAAGGGGGATAATTACAACCCTAATCATTATCATGCTTGGATATCCTAGGGTTTGTGAGGCTTAAGGAAGATCTTCAAGGAAGCCACCTGTAAACACCCCAAATTTGCCCTCACCCATTCACACCATGGCTTGTGATCATCTCATATGCATATACACAAAACATATCATCTCACATCTCATTTTGATTCACTGCATAGCTTCTAAGGCATCTGCACCTAGGGTTTGTGATATGAGCAACCTCAGGGCCTCCTGAGCCATTCCAAAGACCACTAATCAACTCAAAGTGGTTCATGTGTGTTCTTATGTCATATTACATCCTCACAAAGTCAAAAATGCAGAGGAATCACAAGAATTAGGGTTTGAGTGGATGCAGAGCCAGGATGAACTGCACAGTTGACTGAAAATTAGGGTTTTGGTTTCAGAGGCCATAACCCCAAATTTTTTGGTCATTCTTGTTTCCATTGATCTTTATATGGTATAGGGAGTATGCATATCAATTTTCATGAAGAAATTCCATGGGGAAGTCATCTGATCAAGAGTTGACTTTTCAGACAAGTCAGTGCAAAATCAGGGCATCTGAGGCCCCCAATGACCCAACCAATGGGTGATCTTCATCATTTTGAGTGTATATGATCTTTATTTGATCATGGAAGAAGTTTGAAGTTCATGGAAATCAAGAATTTAGGGTTTTTGCAAAGGTTGACTTTTTGGGTTTTGTTGACTTTTCAAGAATGTATCCTTTTAGGTCAATTTTCAAGCTTTGATTTATGATCCAAAAAGGCTTCAAATGGAAAAACTTTGGTCATGAAAGTTGTAGATCTCATCTTTCCCTTTTCAAAAAGTACAAGAACATGATCTAACTCTTCATGGATCAAAAGTTATGGCCATGCAAAGTTGCCAAAAATCATTGTTTTTCAAGTTATGCACCAAGTGGAAATTTTGCTAAGTCTTGAATCAATGCATGATTGCTGCCTCAATTTCATGCCAAACCAGCATGTGAACATCCTCTAAGTCACAAAAATCAGAAATGGACCAAGTTTGCTCATGGTTTGGTTCATGTAATTTGACTTTTCTCATGAAAATCCATAAAGCTAGCCAACTTGCATTTTCACTCATGACCACTTCACCAACTTATGACATTGGCTGCTGAGCTTTGCTAGGCCTATCCATCACCTTTTGCTGCACCAGCCATGCCTTGTACTTGCTTAACTTTGAGCCATGCCCTATCTTACACAAAAGTGGATTTTTAGCAAAAGTAGCCTCACCTATCATAGCAGGCCATGTCACATCAAGCAACCAATCAGAATTGTTTATCATTTCATTTTGCAAGTTGAACATAACAAGAACAAGGGCTGAAACCAACCCACTCATCACTTACACAAAAACCTCCCTCATTGCAAATTCCTTCGAATCACTCTCCACAGCTTTCAAACACTAAAACTTTCATCATCACCCAACTCACCAGACCTCATAAACAAGAAACCACCAAAGCTTGAGCCAAAAACAAGCCTGAACATCTCACTGCCATTTCACACTCCCTTTTGCAGTTTCATTCGAATCCCTCATTCTAGCCCACAAACACATAAACCAACACCACCAATCTTCTTTACACATTGCATAGACCTCAGACAACCCATCACCATGGCCTGAATCAGCCAGAATCTCATCTGCCATTGTTGACTGAGCTTGGAGCTGAAGCATTCGAATCTCTCTCTCCAGCAAATCTAAACTCCATCTGAGCATCCAAACATCTTTGGGGGGCCAAGAGGAGCAGCTGGCACTTAAAGAAAGGGCCTGAAAGTTCCTAAATCAGAGGTTGCAAATCTCAGGTAGCTCCAAATATTTTTTTCCAGAAATCCCTTTTTTAGTTACAAACTTGTTCCTTATGCTCTCCTGATCATGCTGATGCTTTTAGTTTTCGAAATGGTTGCGTTTTAAGGGTTTAATTTCAGTTTGAAGCTTACGAACCCTAGAACTTAGTTGCTTCGATTCAGCTTGTTTAGGTTAGATAAATTTGTTTTGAGAGAGGGGTTTAGTTCGTGAGATGATGGAGATCATTTCCCTGGCTTTGGTTTTCATTTTAGATACGTTTTAAGGAAGTTTGGAGTTTTCAGGGGAGGAGGTCACCGGAGAAGACGACCGGAGCTCGTCTCCGGTGACCTGAGAGTCATTAATTCATAATTAGGGTTAGGGCACTGAGTTTGAATCTGGACCATTTGATCTTCTTTCCCGCGCGTGCGTGTATGGTCTGGATTGCATCATTAGTTTTAATTAGGTTTAATTAAATTAATTAATCAGGATTAATTCATTTTGAATCTGGGCCATCAGATGGCGCGCCAAGTCAACCCAATCTCCCTCAGATCAAATCCTGGCCATGCGTTCTGTTTACTTTTATTTTCATTTGATTTTTATTCATTTTTATTTCAATTAATTTGTATAATTATTTTAAAATAGTTAAAAAATCATAAAAATTATGAAACTTTTTCTTTAAGGTTTTATTAATTTTTATGACACAAAAATATTTTTATTTTATTTTTTATCATTAAAAAAGTATTTTTAAATATTTAAAAGATTATTTTTAATTGATTAATGAGAATTAATTAATTAAAAATACTTTTAGGTATTTAAAAATTACAAAAAAATTCATGAAGTGTTCTAAGACATTTAGAAACATTGTCCAACCTTCAAACCAAATTTCTTTTTTGATCTTGATGTATTTTGAGAATTTTTCCTTGAATTAAATCACATTTTGTGCATTATTTTGATCATATCTTTAAAAATCCATTTCTGTCTTTTGGTAAAGGTTGAGACATTGATTCTTTTTGCATTGTTTCCCATTTGACATATACTTTCAAAGATAAAAAGGCCAAGATTTGATCTTACATTTTCTAATTGATTGGCATTTCTTTTGTTACAAACCCTAAAAAACCCTAATAACTTGTAAAATTCATAACTTGAGTTTGGTTGAGAGTTGAGAGCTCCCCTTTGGACCTTGGTTTAGTATAGGATTAGGGTTTCTTTGAATGTCATTTTCCATTTTTTATCTTAGGGTTTGCTTCTGTTTTTGGTTTTTGTTTGATGTTTGGTCCTTAAACCCTAATTTGGGCTTTCACTTGCATCCCTCTTACATTCTCTTGCATAACATGACTTGTCTTTGCATTTTGTGCATTCTTGTGTTTCATTTGACATCTTAAGACACATTGAAAGAATGTTTGATCATTGCATCTCATATTTGCCATGTCATTTGCTTTGTATGTTTCATAACTTTTCATGTTCATTCATGCTCCTTAGCTTGCATCATTTGCATCCATGATCTTATATGAGCATCTCCATATGCTGCCTCATGTTCATAGCATCTCATAGCATCATTGTCATCATCAACATGCTTCTGGTTTTGTTTAGCACCATGTCATCCCATCTCATTTGGCCTTGCATTGCATTTCTTTCTGACATTTCAGGTGGTAAGTAAACTTGAGAAGTGAATTTTCCTTCACTTCTCATAACTTTTTTTTCATCTCCCTTGCATCCATTGCTGCATTTCTATATGTGTTTGAGGTTGAGCTTGCTCATCCTTGTTCTTCCCCCTTTCTTTCTTCAAGTGACTTGACTTCTTGAATGAAGCAAGTCACTTTGCTTCTCTTGATCTTGTTCATCTGCTTCCTGGTGGTTCATCTGAAGATTGTTCTTGAAAACCTCACAAACATTAGGACCAACCAAGCATGACAATGAATTAGGGTTTTGATTAGTCTCCCTCATAGTTTTTACCTCTGTGTCTCTCCTTGAGTCATCTCTTCTCATCTCATAATCAGGGGCTAAATCCTCAAGGCTTTAAGACTTTGTGATTAAGATCATGCCTGCATCCTTCTTTTAGGATGGAGTGTATAACTTTAATCCTAAGTCTTGGACCCTTAAGGTGTTGAAATCTCTTAATTAATCCATCCAATAATCATCAAGACATTACACTTGTAACTTGGGCCTTGCATTAGGGTTCTAATTCTTCCTTAATTGGTTAAGAAGGACTAACCCTAAAGTTAATGGACAAGTCCCCCTCAAGTTGTCTTCCAAATCATAAAAAACACTTCATCATCATACCATTAATAAAATCCACTAAACTAAAGGTTTGTTTTGTCATGGGTTTAATCCCTAATCATGGATTAAGTTGAGGAGTCTTCCTCAGCTTAAACACCCTCATCTATTATCCTTCTCTTAGGATGGTGTAATGAGTCTGTTTAATCTTTGATTATGGCTTAACCTCATTACCTAACACTAAACAAAAAATCACAAAAAACATCTAAATAATCACAAGTAGGTTAATGATCTTAACCCTACATCAAAAGTGATTAAGTGTGAGAATCTGACTTCACACTTAAGGTAATTCTCATTACCCCTAATCAGAGGGATGATGTGATGAGTTTACCAAATCCATTGATTTAGGTTTAAGCTCATTATCTTATGACAAACTCCAAAAAGAAATAAAAGACTGAAAACTCAAAAACAAACAATAATCGTCTCCTCCGGGATTCTTTTCTCATCTCATTCACTCATAAACGAGAACTCGCTTCTTCCGTCTAATGCAAGACAGTTAGCATCTGTGCCAGACAGATCATACACTTGAGCATAGGCAAGTAAGCAGTTCACAAGTCAATTCTTCTTTCAGTCTCTTCGGGTCGAACTACGGTGTTCTGACTTCCTCATTGCACGAGAGGATACGTAGGCATAACTTAACAGTTATCGAACAAAAGTCTCTGTCCATTCCCCCTCTTTCCAGCCTTATTCTTTAAGCCTCATGGTCATGAGCATTTCATTCTTGATCTCACACTGACACTGTACATTTATACACATCACATTTCCATACACTGACACCTGTACATATTGCTTTCCAGCTCTTTACACACAGATTGCACTGACACTACCCCTTTAAAACACAAATCTTTTAAGCGTGGATCCCGTCGAGTACGGCGGACAATCTGGGTGCTAATACCTTCCCAGGTTGTAACCAACCCCCTTTCTCAGTCTCTCTGGTTCGCAAACCGTCTTATCCATCTCTTTCTAGGCCTATGCAGCATTGCCTTTCCTCCGGGATAAAAATGCCTAGCTGGCGACTCTATTCATCCTCCAGTGAGTTCACGGCTGTGTGTTCTCACTGTTCCCCTCGCCGACCGTTCGCGTCTGTACCTTCATTTGATCCGTTTCATTTGTCGGGAGCGACAGCTTGGCGACTCTGCTGGGGATACCTTTTACTGCAACCAGAGCTTCTGGTTCTTTTCGTGGGTTCCTCCTAGCGCTTGATTGATTTGTGTTTATTGGGGTGTTATGTGTTATTTGTGTTTGTATATTTGCTTTATTTATTGCTTTCTGTACAGCTTTATTTACTGCTTTCTTTACAGTTTTTCATATATCATACTGTCTTTGTTGCTGGCTGGATCTGTTGTTTGCCTTGGTGGGTGGGTATTTCATTGAGAGTTGAGGTCCTATACCTGGGACCTGAGTGACACCTAGGATAGAGTGAACCATATTCTTTCCCATTCCATTTCGGTCTGGTGCGGGAATATGGAACACGGTTCAGATATGGGTTTCTTCTTGAGAACTCTGTGTTGCGGATTTCCTGCAATGCTAGGGGGATCTGGGAAGCCTGCTAAGTCTGGATGACCTTTTTAGTTTGACCTTCAGAAACTGAGGTGAATTAGAGGAGGAATTGTTATGGTTATTGTAAACACTGTACCTCCGGGTTAGAAGTGTTTACACTTCTCATAACTGATCCAAGTCTGAGGATCCTTGTTCTAGATCACTACCTGTGAGGGGGTTGGGCTGTTTACAGGGTTGCAGGTACCTTGACCTCAGAATACCCTGTTACTTTGACTTTGTTAAGAATACTCCATGTTGGATAGTTCTTGTGATTCTAAAACCCTGGACATGTGGCTCTTTATTTGAGTCCCCCACCTTGGTTACTGGATTTTTAGACCTCCATCTGGAATTCTTGAACACACATGGATCTATACCAAGGCAGTTAATCAGATCCAGCTCAGTCACGAACCCTTGCATTCCATCTGCATACATACTCATTGCATCATAATAACATGTGCTTATTTGTTTTTCAGGGTATCCATCCTCATCAGGTTTTGGTTTTGACCCCATCTGCAGCTTTGACCTGTCTCCACCAGCATTTGCTTCAGCTCTTCAAATACTTGCACTAGCCAGTCAGTGGCCCACTTCTCAGCATCTTCATCAGTACTTATTCTACTCAGTCTTCAGTATCATGGCTCCAAAGAAAAGCAACATCACTTATCATTTCTTTCAACCAGACTTGTCAGATATCAGGAGGATTCAGACCCTGATCACTCCGGATTACATATCTTTGTTCAGAGAAAGCTATGGGGATATACTTGACTTGGTCATGGATCTGGACCCATCTCAGAGGAGCTTGATCCATACTTGCATCCAGTTCTATGACCCCCCATTGAGGTGCTTCACTTTTAGAGACTTCCAGTTGGGGCCTCTTTTGGAAGAATACTCATATTTGACTGGTCTGCCTATTAAGAGAGAGATCCCTTTCAACCCTGAAATGGTCTTTCCCAGCAATGGAGAGATAGCCAAAGCTTTGCACCTGGAGCCTGTTTTGGTTGAGCAGCATATGACCTCCAAGGCTAAGGTCCCTGGTTTTCATCTGGACTTCCTGATTACTCAAGCTAGTTTGAAGGCCTCCCTGGGGGAGTGGAAAGCTGTTTGTGCACTGTTGGCCTTAAGTGTATATGGAATTGTGTTGTTTGCAGATGAGCCCAGATTCATCAGCAAGAATGCAATCCATTTGTTCATCCTGAAGAACCCAGTGCCAACTTTGCTGGGTGATCTCTACTACTCAGTACATCAAAGGAATGAGAAGCAAAGGGGGAAGTTAGTGAGGTGTTGTGCTCCACTATTCCATGCTTGGCTTCTCAGGCATCTGCCCAGGACAGATGCATTCTTGAACCCTCACCAGCAAAGCAACTGGGCTAAGAGGCTCACTACTCTCACTTCAGCAGATATCAGATGGTGCACTCAGAGCACCAAAGGCAGAGATATTATCACAAGCTGTGGGCACTTTCCCAATGTGCCTTTGGTAGGAGTTAAGGGGAGTATCAACTACAACCCTATGCTGTTTAAGAGGCAATTAGGCTATGCACTGGTTCATGCTCCTAGGGAACAAGACTTGGTTGAAACCCTCTACTGTGAGAACCAGGTTAACTTGGCTGTTGTTAGGCAGGCTGCCTGGGCCTGGGATCATGTTCAAACCAAAGGGGTCACTATTTTGGGAAAATGCAATAATGTGGCATCAGCCCAATATCATGAGTGGTCTTACGCTAGATCCCAATTCTCTGGATTGCCTTTCACCATAGAGGACTCGCCTGAGTCATCATCAGCACCACTCCCTGCTACTATCAGTCTGGAGGAGTTTGAAAGCCTGAAGGAAAGGAATGAGAAGTTATCCCAAGCCTTGCAGAAGACCCTCCGGGAGAGGAGTGAAGGTGTGAGGGAGATTGAAAGATTGGAGAAGCTGAGAGTTGAGCACTTAACTAAAATTGAAAAGTCTGGAGAGTACATCAACAAGTCTAAAGCTGGTGAGCAGATTCTGAAGAACGCTTGTAAAGAAGCCCAGTTCCAGAGAGCGAGAACAGACTTGTACTTGAAAGAGAGTCAGGCCAGATGGGTCCGGATCACTGAGGCCCGTACTCTAGAAGACAAGAGAGTTCAGGATAAGATGGAGCAAATGGAGAAAGCCCTGGCAGCAGCCCAGAAGGAAATTTCAGAGCTAGAAATCAGAGCTGGAGTGAAGAGGTCTAAAGACCAAAGTCAGAACAAGAAGCTGACTGCAGCTGTTGCAACAAGAAATCTTCTCATCAGAGGTCTCACGGAGCGCCCGGCTGATCCTGTGACCGAAGCACTTCTTAAGGAAGTTCGCGAGGATGAGTTTGGCCTTGGAGTTTAATCATTTGCTTGTTGTTGTTTCTATTCCATGTACTTTTGATTTTCTTTTGTAATGTATTTTGACCCTTTGAGGGCTTATGTTGTAAAACAAGAACAATTTGTATTATTTCACCTTTGTAATATATTTGTGTTGGTTTCTATCCGAGTTTACTTCAAAGAGCAACTTCAGGCAGCATCATCTTCAAGGGTCTGGAAGGGTCAAAACTGAAGACCAAACCGGATACCCTTGATAGCAAATAAGCACAACTGCATTGCATACTAACCCCTCTTGTTTGTTTTGTAGGTTTTGTTTTATTGATACTAACCTCTGTTGTGATACTCAGGCAGAATTGCTCGTCGCCGGGTGTTTCCTCTCAACAGGCCACACAGGTACCCAACTAGAAACAACCTTCCGGGCATCCAAATGGATCAAGTTCAACAAGATCTTGCTGATGTTAGAAATCAACTGGCCAATGAAAGACTGGAGATGAGAACTCAAATGACGCAGTTCATGGAGGTCATGAACAACATGGCTCAAAGCCAGGAGAGGCTGAGGGCCATGGTTGAAAGACAGAATCAAGAGGAGCCTCATGTGGGAACTGCTGGCACAAGTAATAATGAAAGGGTGCAACCCCACATTAACCCTCCTGTTTTTGGCCCGCATCTACACCCTGAGATTAATATTCCTGCAAACGTTCAGGGAACAGCTACAGCAGCCAGAGTGCTTCAAGAAGATCCTCAGGAGGACCAATTTACAGTGATGGGTGCTGGAGAAGAGGCCTATGATAGGCGTTTGGATGAGATAGCTGAAAAGTTGAGATCACTGGAGTCTCAAAATTCTCTGGGCTTTGACGTCATGGACATGGGGCTGGTAGACGGGGTCAGAATCCCCCACAAGTTTAAGCCTCCTTGCGTCGAAAAGTATAATGGGACTTCATGCCCCCGGACTCATTTGCAGTCGTTTCTGGGAAGGCTGAATGCCTATACGATGGATGAGAAACTTTGGATGTTCTACTTCGAAGACAGTTTGACTGGAGCATCAAGGGAATGGTATTCCCACTTGACAAGGGCAACTGTGAGATGCTGGAAGGACCTGGCAGAGGCCTTCATCCGACAGTATCAATACAACTTAGACATGGCACCCAACAGGACTCTCCTAATGGGAATGTCACAGTCGTCAAGGGAAAGTTTCCGTGAATATGCCCAAAGATGGAGGCAATTGGCTGCTGCCGTTCAACCACCAATGTCTGAGAGAGAAATGGCAGACATGTTTATGAACACTCTCCAGGGAACGTATATTGACAGGTTAGCTGCTTTCTCTTCCACCAGCTTCGCCGATGTTGTCATAGCTGGGGAGAGAATAGAAAGCCTGTTGAAAATGGGTAAGATATCTGATAATGGCGCAAGCTCGTCCGGTGGTACAAGAAAGCCTTTTGCAGGCCCGAGAAGATCTGGCGAGACCAATGCCATTCACACCAACAGGGGCAGGCCCCAGTATGTTCCAAGAACAATAGCAGCAGTCACAATCCCTGCTCCGGCTCACCCTCAGCCCGTCTATCAACCTCCTCAACAAAATTTCCAACAACAACCCCAGTACCAGCAAAATCAATATCCTCCAAGAAACAACTACAACAACAACTCCAACAACAACAATCAACAGAGGCCATTTCAACAGAGGCCCTCTCAAGCTAACAGGGTGATAGACCCGATCCCAATGCCATATGCTGCCTTATTGCCACAACTTCTGAAACTCAACCTAGTTGAGCTAAGAACGTTGGCACCTCCGGATCCAAACAGTCTACCAAGAAACTATGACTCCAACGCTAGGTGTGCTTTTCATTCCAACGCACCTGGTCACAGTACAGAAAAATGCAGGGCTCTGCATATGAAGGTACAAGACTTGGTAGACTCCAAGGCTCTGAACTTTGCACCTCCACCCAATGTCAATAAAAACCCGATGCCACACCATGGTGGTCCCCGAATTAATGCCATTGAAGAAGACCAACAGTCTTATTTGATAACTAGTGTGGATCAGATCAGGACACCATTGGTGGAAATCAAGGCTCAGCTCTGTGAAAATGATATATTTCCGGGATGTGAATTGGGGTGCCCCTACTGCAATATCTCATGGAATGGGTGTGAAGACTTGAGGAATGGCATTGACAACCTTATTAAGAGTGGCCTCTTACAAATCACAACATCATTTCCGGCATATCCGGCAGCTTCATCAACAACGGTCCCAGACCCTACTACAACTGCAGCAACTCTTGTTCCCGACAATTCATCAGCAACATCAGCAAGTAATTCATCTGTCCTCCCAAATGATCAGTTCTCAACAGTGTCTCCTGCTACAACTTCAGCTTCATTCCATTTCGACTCTCCATCAACAACAACAACAGTCCTTCCAACAGAACCTCCTACAACTCCAGCAATCAATCATGAAGATGTCTCCACAGTTACCATATTCTACGATCCAGAAAATAACTCCGCCTACCATTCAGAGGGCGCTGCTCCTACTAGAGCACCAGTTACTATCTTTTATGATCCACAAACAATTGCAATCCCTTCGGCAGCAGCAATCAGTCCGGTTACCGTCACAGTACCTGGACCTGTACCATATGAGAGCAATAGGGCCATCCCTTGGCACTATGGCTCTGACGTGTACTGTGAAGGGAAAAGAATCACTCTTGAAACATCAGCACCTGCACCACAAATTGATAATGTGGGCGGAGGCGGAGGCTTCACTCGAAGCGGACGTCTCTTCGCTTCACAAGTCCAAAGACCTACTGTCGAGGCAGAAGCTGCTGCCAAGGCAAAAGGAAAAGGCCTGGTGCAGGAAGATCCAGCTGCCAAAGAAGCCCTGAAGACTTCGTTTGACCAGGAAGTTGATGAGTTTATGCGGATCATCAAAAAGAGCGATTATAAAGTTGTGGATCAGCTTCATCAGACGCCATCCAAAATCTCCATCCTCTCACTGCTCATGTGCTCCGAAGCCCATCGGAATGCACTACTGAAGGTACTGCACGCAGCTTACGTGCCCGAGGAGATTACTGTCAACCAATTGGAAACTGTGATTGGTAATGTTACTGCTAGCAATGGGCTAGGGTTTACCAATTCTGACCTGACAGTGGATGGCCGCAATCACAACAAAGCCTTGCACATAACCATGGAATGCAAAGGAGCTGTCCTTTCTCATGTGCTGGTGGACACAGGTTCTTCCCTGAATGTCTTACCAAAGAAAGCTCTGGTGAAGCTTGAATATGATGGACTGGCATTGAGACCCAGCAACCTGGTGGTTAGAGCTTTTGATGGCTCGAAGAGATCGGTTCTGGGAGAAGTAGAGCTGCCTGTGACAATTGGCCCGCAGACATTTAAAACTATCTTTTATGTGATGGACATTCAGCCCGCCTACAGCTGTTTGTTGGGTAGACCCTGGATTCACGCCGCTGGCGCAATAACGTCTACCCTTCACCAAAAGTTAAAATATGAGTGGGAAGGCCAAGTTGTCACAATCTGCGGGGAGGAGGATATATTTGTTAGCCATCTGGCTACTTACAAATATATTGAAATGGATGGTGAGATCGTTGAAACCATGAGCCAAGGTTTTGAAGCCTTGAATGTAAATGAAGCATCTGCTGTTTCGGGGATCTCCATGTCGTCATACCAACAAGCCCGGAAGGTTGTTGAGGAAGGAACTGCCCTAGGCTGGGGCAAGGTCTTAGCTGTGGAGGAAAAGAAGGACAAGTTTGGGTTGGGTTACAAACCAACTCAACATCAAGTGAAGGCTGCTGGAGAGCCTGGATTTGTCAGTGGGGGGATGCTTACCCCCGATGCTATCAACTGTCTGGAAGACGAGCTGGAAGAGGAGCGCAACCTGGAGAATTGGATTCGTCCGAAGATCCCGGGGAGCAGTGTCTCGAACTGGTCTTCCCAGGGAATTATAAGTGTTACTCGAGCAGAGTAATTATTATTTCCTGTATTTTTAAGCATGCATCAAAGTCTTGCATCTTGCCCAAGATGACAAGACTCATTTTGTAATCAGGGCCATCTGTACTTTTGTGCAAACAAGATTAAATTAATGAAATATCAGACAATCTTTTTGCAAACGAGTCTTTTTCTTTTATGCTCACTGTTTTTCCATTTTTCTTTTTGTACAAAAATAAATGGCAGTGTTTTTCAAAATGACAACTTCATTTCGCTTTTCTAAATAAAACTAAAATCAGATCACTAAAATGAACCAATTAAACCCTTGCAGAGAGTGCCATCCTGACCGCACCGACAACAGCACGGCTATGACATCGTATGACTTTGACAATCCGATCAATCAAGCTGACGAAGGGGTTGAAGAAGAATACGAGCTTCCTGAAGAGCTAGCCAGGTTGTTAAGACAAGAGGAAAAGGTTATTACCCCTCATCAGGAGGAGGTTGAAGTGATTAATCTTGGTACAGAGGAAAATGTGAAAGAAGTCAAGATCGGGGCCTGCCTGCAAGACTCAGTGAAGAAGCAACTGATAGATCTGCTTCAAGAGTATGTTGATGTGTTTGCCTGGTCATATCAGGACATGCCAGGGTTGGATACCGATATAGTTGTGCACAAGCTGCCTTTGAGGGAAGAATGCCCACCAGTCAAACAGAAGCTGCGCCGTACTCGTCCAGACATGGCTATGAAGATCAAGGAAGAGGTACAAAAGCAATGGGACGCCGGGTTCCTTGCTGTGACTAGCTATCCGCCGTGGGTTGCTAACATAGTACCTGTGCCTAAGAAGGATGGCAAGGTACGAATGTGTGTTGATTACCGGGATCTGAACAGAGCTAGCCCGAAGGATGATTTCCCATTACCTCACATTGATGTATTGGTGGATAACACGGCTCAGTTCTCGGTATTCTCCTTCATGGATGGATTTTCAGGATACAACCAGATTAAGATGTCACCTGAAGACATGGAGAAGACAACTTTCATGACACCTTGGGGCACGTTCTGCTATAAGGTAATGCCATTTGGGCTCAAGAACGCCGGTGCAACATATCAACGGGCTATGGTAACATTATTCCACGATATGATTCATAAGGAAATAGAATGTTATGTGGATGACATGATTGCCAAGTCCCTTACGGAGGAAGACCATCTAGTGAATCTGCTCAAGTTGTTCAAGCGTCTGAGAAAGTATCAACTGAAGTTGAACCCCAACAAATGCACATTTGGGGTGCGATCCGGTAAGCTGCTGGGCTTTATTGTAAGCGAGAAAGGGATCGAGGTTGACCCTGATAAAGTCAAAGCCATCCAAGAGATGCCTGCACCGAAAACTGAGAAAGAAGTTCGAGGGTTCTTAGGTAGATTGAACTACATTTCAAGGTTCATATCTCACCTAACTGCAACCTGTGAACCTTTGTTCAAACTGTTAAGAAAAGAACAAACGGTCAGGTGGAACGAAGATTGCCAAAGGGCTTTTGACAAGATCAAAGAGTATCTGCAAGAACCTCCAATCCTCATGCCGCCAGTTGAAGGAAGACCTCTAATTATGTACTTGACCGTATTAGAAGAGTCAATGGGGTGTGTGCTGGGCCAGCATGACGAGTCTGGTCGAAAAGAGTATGCAATATACTACCTAAGCAAAAAGTTTACCGACTGTGAACAACGTTATTCACTGCTCGAGAAAACTTGCTGTGCTTTAGCGTGGGCTGCTCGCCGACTAAGGCAGTATATGTTGACCCACACTACCTTGTTAATCTCAAAAATGGACCCAGTCAAGTACATATTTGAGAAGCCAGCTCTTACCGGACGGGTTGCAAGATGGCAGATGATTCTCACAGAATATGACATACAGTACACTTCTCAGAAAGCCATCAAGGGCAGTGTACTGTCTGAATATCTTGCTGAGCAACCCATTGATGATTACCAGCCAATGAGGTTTGACTTCCCTGATGAAGACATCATGTTCATTAAAGCAAAAGATCACGAAGAGCCTATTCACACTGAAGGGCCCGACCCAGAAGAAGAATGGACCATGATGTTTGACGGGGCTGTTAACATGAATGGCCGTGGTGTTGGTGCAGTACTCATTACACCAAAAGGAGTTCACATGCCTTTCTCGGCAAAACTCACTTTCAACTGCACTAACAACGAAGCTGAATACGAAGCATGTATTATGGGTCTTGAGGAAGCCATTGACCTCAGGATCAAAACATTGACCGTATTCGGAGATTCAGCTTTGGTAATCAATCAAACCAACGGAAAATGGTACACACACCAAGATCATCTGATACCTTATAGGGATTATACAAGAAGGTTGTTGACTTTCTTCACAACAGTCAAACTTGAGTATATCCCTCGGGACGAGAATCAGTTTGCGGATGCCTTGGCTACCATTTCGTCCATGATCAAAGTTCAAGCTGCCAACTTTGTACCTCAGATTTCAGTATCAAGACTTGATAGACCAGCATATGTATTTGCAGCAGATGTTGTCAAGGATGACAAGCCTTGGTTTCATGACATCAAGTGCTTCTTGGAGGATCAAACATACCCATCTGGGGCATCTTCCAATGATAAGAAGACTCTGAGAAGGCTCGCTGGAAGTTTCTTTCTGAACACTGATGGATCTCTGTACAAGAGGAACTTTGACATGGTACTCCTCAGATGTGTTGACAAGACGGAGGCAGATCTACTGATGCATGAAGTGCATGAAGGCTCTTTTGGTACCCATGCTGGAGGGCATGCAATGGCTAAGAAGTTGTTAAGATCAGGCTATTATTGGATCACAATGGATGCGGACTGTTGTGCCTATGCCAGAAAGTGTCACAAATGCCAGATCTACGCAGATAAGGTGCATGTGCCTCCCAACCCTCTGAACATCATGTCTTCACCATGGCCCTTTGCCATGTGGGGCATTGATATGATCGGCAAGATTGAGCCAACTGCTTCAAATGGCCACAGATTCATCCTGGTCGCCATCGACTATTTTACAAAATGGGTTGAAGCAGCCTCATATGCAAATGTCACAAGGCAAGTGGTAGCCCGATTCCTGAAAAGAGATATCATCTGTCGGTACGGAGTGCCCGAGCGAATCATTACTGATAATGGTTCTAACTTAAACAACAAAATGATGGCAGAACTGTGCCGGGACTTCAAGATCCAACATCACAATTCTTCTCCTTACAGGCCAAAGATGAACGGCGCTGTTGAGGCAGCAAATAAGAATATCAAGAAGATTGTGCAAAAGATGGTAGTCACCTACAGAGACTGGCATGAAATGCTACCATTTGCCTTGCATGGGTATCGCACATCAATCAGGACATCCACTGGGGCAACACCGTATCAGCTTGTGTATGGTATGGAAGCAGTCCTACCAGTTGAAGTTGAATTACCCTCGCTACGGGTATTAATGGATGTCAAGTTGAGTGAAGCAGAATGGGTGAGGGCCCGATACGAGCAATTAAGTCTGATCGAAGAGAAGAGATTGGCTGCAATCTGCCATGGGCAGTTATATCAGAAGAGAATGAAGAGGGCCTTCGATCAGAAAGTCAGGCATCGAGAATACCAAGTGGGAGATCTTGTGCTGAAAAGAATTCTCCCTCCTCATACAGACCACAGGGGCAAATGGACTCCAAATTATGAAGGACCATTCGTCGTCAAGAAAGTTTTCTCTGGTGGAGCACTGATGCTCAGCACCATGGATGGTGAAGATTTCCCGTCCCCTGTGAATTCAGATGCAGTTAAAAAATACTTCGCATAAAATGACCCGCTGGACATAAAAACAGAATGTAAGTCCAAGCAAAAATAGGGCGTCCCGGCGAGTCAAAAACAGAATAAAAGACTCGGGCAAAAATAAGGGAAATAAATAAAAATGTACACCCGCTGAGTTGAAAAGCCGCATTGGACAACTCAGGCAAAAATGGGTATCCCGATGGATTGAAAACCCGAAAGGGCGATCCATGCAAAATAAGGGAATAAGCGAACAACTGCACTCTGAATTCGTCTGTATCACTTACAACTTGGAAAGCTTTGACAGAATCAAGCTCCGATCAGAATCAACTCTCTCCAGAAAGCAAGACGAGAAGAACGTCATTGTTATACGAGTCATAGCGGAAGAGGAAGCTCCTCAAAGCGTCATCAACACTGCCAGCACTTTGTTTCTCAATTTGTAACATTCTCCTCATTTCAGGAGATATGTCTCTTTGACTGTATCTTGCCAATTCAGGGCACATGAATTAATAAAATCAGATTTTCAGTCATGTCTCGTTTTTTACATTTATGTTTTGCAAAGAATTGTCTGATATCTCTAAAAACACAATTGCATAAGTACAGATGCCTTTCTCTAAAAATAAAGCACATGCTTACAGGGAATATACTTACTTTCGAAAGTACTTATCTCCTATGACGGAATCCAGTAAAGGATACCTCGGGACCATTTGTGCGTTCCCTTATCTTTGCAGGATTGCAGGTATCCAGAACGCAACTTGGGGCATCTCAGCAGGCTGGCAAATCAACAGAAGATGCCAGCATCCGAAATGCTCTGTCCCCAGCTGAGTTGCCTCTCATTACCCTCCCCAGCTGAAGAACCAACTGTCTTTCCTCAGTTAAACACAGAACCAGGGAATCATCCCCCCACAGAGCCTCAGGCCTCTATTCGGAAGAGCAACGCACGGAAAAGTCACAATAGAGAGGAAGAAAGCTTCTACAAACCCCCAGCTGGGTCCCGTATTATAGGGATATGTCAATCAGTGACCTATATCCCCCAAGCAGATACATCACTAGATCTACCAATGATCTTATCCCCAGCTGGGATGTTCACTTCAAGCAGATCGACCAGAGATCTTCACAGTGACGGGATCCGAATCCCGGATCTGTGTCTCTTTTGCGTAATCATGGCATTTGCATCATACTATCCACTCGAAGCGTAGCATTCCGTCTAATACGGAGCATTACGGCAAAAATCAAATGCATAGCATAATCATAAGTCATGTTGTGATTTGAACACTTGTAAATAATGACAGTCCGCATACAACATCCCCATCAGGGTCCCAGCAAAAGCAGCTGCCTTTCGAATCACAAACACCAGTATATACACCTTTTGGCACCCGCCCGTGTCATCTTTCCCCAACAGGCTGTTTTGATACACTTTACAAACAAGACCACCAGTATTACAGATATTTCCTGACACCCGTCCGTGTCAAACTCACCAGCAAAAGCCAAAGACATCCTCTTTGCACTCACATATACCCGTACACAATCCTTGACACCCGTCCGTGTCATATCCCCAGCACAGTAACCTAAACACTTTGTATATCAGATACTTGTCCATACTATACTCTTCTTCTTTTGACACTCGTCCGTGTCGCTCTCCCCAGCAGTAAACACTCATCTATACACCTATCACTCTTATACTGATACTCGTCCGTATCTTGTATACATTTATATCCCCACAGATTCAACAGTAGTCCTTGTTCTTTGTTAACCCGTTGGTACTCGCCCGTACCATCATCTCAGAACATTGCGTCTAATGTTTGTTTCTACATGATACCCGTCCGTATCATAGTCTTAAGGATGCTCGTCCGCATCTTTAATCCATACACCGTGTCAAACACTTATGTCTTCTTGAATATAGATACTCGTCCGTGTCTATTATTCCTCAGAGGAGTCCTTTCAGATGCAACACTCGTCCGTGTTCTCTGTTAACCAGTTGATACTCGTCCGTATCATCATCTCTGAACATGTGTCAGTTTGCTTCTACATGATACTCGTCCGTATCATAGTCTTAAGGATGCTCGTCCGCATCTTTAATCTATACACAATACCAAACACCTATACTTTCCTTTCTTGGTTGTGAACGCTCGTCCGTGTTCACTGAATCCCCAGTAGATCACCAACGAAGCATTTTTATCTGACACTCGTCCTGTGTCATGATAACCCCGAGAGCAGCCGTCCCCTGCTGAGTGGTCGTCCTCCACTTCTTGATGGTCGTCCTCCATCATGCTCATCCGATGGCCGTCCCCATCGTTGATATTTAGCAGCCGTCCCCTGCTAGGTGGTCGTCCTCCACCCTTTGATGATTTTCCTTCATCACTTTATCCAATGGCCGTCCCCATTGTTGATTTTGGTTATCTGACACTCGTCCTGTGTCATGATAAACCCCGAGAGCAGCCGTCCCCTGCTGAGTGGTCGTCCTCCACTTCTTGATGGTCGTCCTCCATCATGCTCGTCCGATGGCCGTCCCCATCGTTGACCTTTTCTATCCGATGGCCGTCCCCATCGTTGATATTTTTGGCAGCCGTACCCTGCCAGGTGGTCGTCCTCCACCTTTGATGGCCGTCCCCATCATATTTCTTTTATCCTCAACAGAGCAGCCGTCCCCTGCTAGGTGATCGTCCTTCACCTTTGATGGCCGTACCCCATCATCTGTTTATTTCATTTATTCTTTAACCCGATGGCCGTCCCCATCGTTGGTTACTTCGCCTTATGAACTTGATGGCCGTCCCCGTCATGTTTCATTAATCCCCAGAGAGTTTTACAGTTTATCTTGATGGCCGTCCCCTTCATGATTTTATTTTCCCCAGCTAGTCGGCCGTCCCCGTCTTGGCTTTACCCTTTTACCCCCAGCATGTCGGCCGTCCCCGTCATCGCTTTGCTATCTACCCAGCAGTCGTCCTCTGCTCGACGGTCGTCCTCCGTCGCCCACACTTTACAATATACTTTATTTTCTTTTACAATCTATATCCCTTTTCTTCTTCATTTTGTGAGTGCAAATTTTGGACTGTCTTTGATATTCAACCACAAGTTATCTTGTTTGTCTGTTAAGCCGTCGCTTACAACCTGCACAGCTAACTCATGTTTGAATAGGGGCAGCTGTAAACACCCCAAATTTGCCCTCACCCATTCACACCATGGCTTGTGATCATCTCATATGCATATACACAAAACATATCATCTCACATCTCATTTTGATTCACTGCATAGCTTCTAAGGCATCTGCACCTAGGGTTTGTGATCTGAGCAACCTCAGGGCCTCCTGAGCCATTCCAAAGACCACTAATCAACTCAAAGTGGTTCATGTGTGTTCTTATGTCATATTACATCCTCACAAAGTCAAAAATGCAGAGGAATCACAAGAATTAGGGTTTGAGTGGATGCAGAGCCAGGATGAACTGCACAGTTGACTGAAAATTAGGGTTTTGGTTTCAGAGGCCATAACCCCAAATTTTTTGGTCATTCTTGTTTCCATTGATCTTTATATGGTATAGGGAGTATGCATATCAATTTTCATGAAGAAATTCCATGGGGAAGTCATCTGATCAAGAGTTGACTTTTCAGACAAGTCAGTGCAAAATCAGGGCATCTGAGGCCCCCAATGACCCAACCAATGGGTGATCTTCATCATTTTGAGTGTATATGATCTTTATTTGATCATGGAAGAAGTTTGAAGTTCATGGAAATCAAGAATTTAGGGTTTTTGCAAAGGTTGACTTTTTGGGTTTTGTTGACTTTTCAAGAATGTATCCTTTTAGGTCAATTTTCAAGCTTTGATTTATGATCCAAAAAGGCTTCAAATGGAAAAACTTTGGTCATGAAAGTTGTAGATCTCATCTTTCCCTTTTCAAAAAGTACAAGAACATGATCTAACTCTTCATGGATCAAAAGTTATGGCCATGCAAAGTTGCCAAAAATCATTGTTTTTCAAGTTATGCACCAAGTGGAAATTTTGCTAAGTCTTGAATCAATGCATGATTGCTGCCTCAATTTCATGCCAAACCAGCATGTGAACATCCTCTAAGTCACAAAAATCAGAAATGGACCAAGTTTGCTCATGGTTTGGTTCATGTAATTTGACTTTTCTCATGAAAATCCATAAAGCTAGCCAACTTGCATTTTCACTCATGACCACTTCACCAACTTATGACATTGGCTGCTGAGCTTTGCTAGGCCTATCCATCACCTTTTGCTGCACCAGCCATGCCTTGTACTTGCTTAACTTTGAGCCATGCCCTATCTTACACAAAAGTGGATTTTTAGCAAAAGTAGCCTCACCTATCATAGCAGGCCATGTCACATCAAGCAACCAATCAGAATTGTTTATCATTTCATTTTGCAAGTTGAACATAACAAGAACAAGGGCTGAAACCAACCCACTCATCACTTACACAAAAACCTCCCTCATTGCAAATTCCTTCGAATCACTCTCCACAGCTTTCAAACACTAAAACTTTCATCATCACCCAACTCACCAGACCTCATAAACAAGAAACCACCAAAGCTTGAGCCAAAAACAAGCCTGAACATCTCACTGCCATTTCACACTCCCTTTTGCAGTTTCATTCGAATCCCTCATTCTAGCCCACAAACACATAAACCAACACCACCAATCTTCTTTACACATTGCATAGACCTCAGACAACCCATCACCATGGCCTGAATCAGCCAGAATCTCATCTGCCATTGTTGACTGAGCTTGGAGCTGAAGCATTCGAATCTCTCTCTCCAGCAAATCTAAACTCCATCTGAGCATCCAAACATCTTTGGGGGGCCAAGAGGAGCAGCTGGCACTTAAAGAAAGGGCCTGAAAGTTCCTAAATCAGAGGTTGCAAATCTCAGGTAGCTCCAAATATTTTTTTCCAGAAATCCCTTTTTTAGTTACAAACTTGTTCCTTATGCTCTCCTGATCATGCTGATGCTTTTAGTTTTCGAAATGGTTGCGTTTTAAGGGTTTAATTTCAGTTTGAAGCTTACGAACCCTAGAACTTAGTTGCTTCGATTCAGCTTGTTTAGGTTAGATAAATTTGTTTTGAGAGAGGGGTTTAGTTCGTGAGATGATGGAGATCATTTCCCTGGCTTTGGTTTTCATTTTAGATACGTTTTAAGGAAGTTTGGAGTTTTCAGGGGAGGAGGTCACCGGAGAAGACGACCGGAGCTCGTCTCCGGTGACCTGAGAGTCATTAATTCATAATTAGGGTTAGGGCACTGAGTTTGAATCTGGACCATTTGATCTTCTTTCCCGCGCGTGCGTGTATGGTCTGGATTGCATCATTAGTTTTAATTAGGTTTAATTAAATTAATTAATCAGGATTAATTCATTTTGAATCTGGGCCATCAGATGGCGCGCCAAGTCAACCCAATCTCCCTCAGATCAAATCCTGGCCATGCGTTCTGTTTACTTTTATTTTCATTTGATTTTTATTCATTTTTATTTCAATTAATTTGTATAATTATTTTAAAATAGTTAAAAAATCATAAAAATTATGAAACTTTTTCTTTAAGGTTTTATTAATTTTTATGACACAAAAATATTTTTATTTTATTTTTTATCATTAAAAAAGTATTTTTAAATATTTAAAAGATTATTTTTAATTGATTAATGAGAATTAATTAATTAAAAATACTTTTAGGTATTTAAAAATTACAAAAAAATTCATGAAGTGTTCTAAGACATTTAGAAACATTGTCCAACCTTCAAACCAAATTTCTTTTTTGATCTTGATGTATTTTGAGAATTTTTCCTTGAATTAAATCACATTTTGTGCATTATTTTGATCATATCTTTAAAAATCCATTTCTGTCTTTTGGTAAAGGTTGAGACATTGATTCTTTTTGCATTGTTTCCCATTTGACATATACTTTCAAAGATAAAAAGGCCAAGATTTGATCTTACATTTTCTAATTGATTGGCATTTCTTTTGTTACAAACCCTAAAAAACCCTAATAACTTGTAAAATTCATAACTTGAGTTTGGTTGAGAGTTGAGAGCTCCCCTTTGGACCTTGGTTTAGTATAGGATTAGGGTTTCTTTGAATGTCATTTTCCATTTTTTATCTTAGGGTTTGCTTCTGTTTTTGGTTTTTGTTTGATGTTTGGTCCTTAAACCCTAATTTGGGCTTTCACTTGCATCCCTCTTACATTCTCTTGCATAACATGACTTGTCTTTGCATTTTGTGCATTCTTGTGTTTCATTTGACATCTTAAGACACATTGAAAGAATGTTTGATCATTGCATCTCATATTTGCCATGTCATTTGCTTTGTATGTTTCATAACTTTTCATGTTCATTCATGCTCCTTAGCTTGCATCATTTGCATCCATGATCTTATATGAGCATCTCCATATGCTGCCTCATGTTCATAGCATCTCATAGCATCATTGTCATCATCAACATGCTTCTGGTTTTGTTTAGCACCATGTCATCCCATCTCATTTGGCCTTGCATTGCATTTCTTTCTGACATTTCAGGTGGTAAGTAAACTTGAGAAGTGAATTTTCCTTCACTTCTCATAACTTTTTTTTCATCTCCCTTGCATCCATTGCTGCATTTCTATATGTGTTTGAGGTTGAGCTTGCTCATCCTTGTTCTTCCCCCTTTCTTTCTTCAAGTGACTTGACTTCTTGAATGAAGCAAGTCACTTTGCTTCTCTTGATCTTGTTCATCTGCTTCCTGGTGGTTCATCTGAAGATTGTTCTTGAAAACCTCACAAACATTAGGACCAACCAAGCATGACAATGAATTAGGGTTTTGATTAGTCTCCCTCATAGTTTTTACCTCTGTGTCTCTCCTTGAGTCATCTCTTCTCATCTCATAATCAGGGGCTAAATCCTCAAGGCTTTAAGACTTTGTGATTAAGATCATGCCTGCATCCTTCTTTTAGGATGGAGTGTATAACTTTAATCCTAAGTCTTGGACCCTTAAGGTGTTGAAATCTCTTAATTAATCCATCCAATAATCATCAAGACATTACACTTGTAACTTGGGCCTTGCATTAGGGTTCTAATTCTTCCTTAATTGGTTAAGAAGGACTAACCCTAAAGTTAATGGACAAGTCCCCCTCAAGTTGTCTTCCAAATCATAAAAAACACTTCATCATCATACCATTAATAAAATCCACTAAACTAAAGGTTTGTTTTGTCATGGGTTTAATCCCTAATCATGGATTAAGTTGAGGAGTCTTCCTCAGCTTAAACACCCTCATCTATTATCCTTCTCTTAGGATGGTGTAATGAGTCTGTTTAATCTTTGATTATGGCTTAACCTCATTACCTAACACTAAACAAAAAATCACAAAAAACATCTAAATAATCACAAGTAGGTTAATGATCTTAACCCTACATCAAAAGTGATTAAGTGTGAGAATCTGACTTCACACTTAAGGTAATTCTCATTACCCCTAATCAGAGGGATGATGTGATGAGTTTACCAAATCCATTGATTTAGGTTTAAGCTCATTATCTTATGACAAACTCCAAAAAGAAATAAAAGACTGAAAACTCAAAAACAAACAATAATCGTCTCCTCCGGGATTCTTTTCTCATCTCATTCACTCATAAACGAGAACTCGCTTCTTCCGTCTAATGCAAGACAGTTAGCATCTGTGCCAGACAGATCATACACTTGAGCATAGGCAAGTAAGCAGTTCACAAGTCAATTCTTCTTTCAGTCTCTTCGGGTCGAACTACGGTGTTCTGACTTCCTCATTGCACGAGAGGATACGTAGGCATAACTTAACAGTTATCGAACAAAAGTCTCTGTCCATTCCCCCTCTTTCCAGCCTTATTCTTTAAGCCTCATGGTCATGAGCATTTCATTCTTGATCTCACACTGACACTGTACATTTATACACATCACATTTCCATACACTGACACCTGTACATATTGCTTTCCAGCTCTTTACACACAGATTGCACTGACACTACCCCTTTAAAACACAAATCTTTTAAGCGTGGATCCCGTCGAGTACGGCGGACAATCTGGGTGCTAATACCTTCCCAGGTTGTAACCAACCCCCTTTCTCAGTCTCTCTGGTTCGCAAACCGTCTTATCCATCTCTTTCTAGGCCTATGCAGCATTGCCTTTCCTCCGGGATAAAAATGCCTAGCTGGCGACTCTATTCATCCTCCAGTGAGTTCACGGCTGTGTGTTCTCACTGTTCCCCTCGCCGACCGTTCGCGTCTGTACCTTCATTTGATCCGTTTCATTTGTCGGGAGCGACACCACCAATGGAAGAAGCAGATGAGAAGAGGAGGAAACAGAAGAATAAGTTACTTACTTCCTAAGAAGATAAGTGACTTAAAGGAATAAAGTGAGAGATGGAACAAAAGTGAATCAAATTCACTTCAAAGACAAGCAAAATGCAAATGAAATAGATAAGAAGAAGTGAGAGGTGAAGGAAAATCCTCCTCCCAAAATAACTTACCAAAACCTGAAAGTGTTAGTATGAATGCACAAAGTATAAAGCATAAAGAAATGAAGTGAAACGAGATGCAATGATCAAATTAAGAAGTGCTTATGCCATGTAAATGTCATGTGGGATGATGCAAAGTCATACAATATGCATATGTGTGATCATACAAGGATGAGATGATATGAAAGCATACTTTGAAGTTTGAAAACACATGAAAGTTTATGAAATGAAATGAATGCTAAACATGGAAAATGAGTGAAGAAATGATTGATAAAGGTGCTAACATGTCCTGAGATGTCTAATATGACATATGAATGCATGAAATGTCATGGCAAGTTCATGTAATGATGCATAGGCAAGGTGAATGCAAATGAACATGAGAAATTAGGGTTTTATGAACATGTGAGATGAAAATGGATAAAGTAGAAGCATATGACATGATAAAAATTTGAAATTAAGCTCAAACAAAATCTAATACCATATTAGGTCACACCCCAAAGGAGAAGGTCAGAAGCCTAACCTATCAAAAGTTATGATTTTCCTAAGTTTTCTAGGGTTTTTGGGTGGTTCGAAGGGAAAAATGAAAATCAATTTGAAAATTCAAGATAAATTCATGAGGAAAATGACTTATAAACTACATGCAATATGTAACACAATTAAAAAAGAATCAAGTTCAAACACTTCTTGGTTAGGCAGAAATGTTTTTTTTTAAATTTAGGGTTCAAAAATGTGATTTTAATGACCCTTAATTCAAATAAAATTGGCAAACTATGATCAAACCTAAAAAGAAATTTGTGTGAGGAGTTTGAAAATGTTTCTAAATGCATTGGAATGGTTCATGATTTTTTTGGTGATTTTTAGAAACCTAAATGCATTTTTAATTAATTAAAATACTTTAATTAATTAAAAATAACATTTAAATGTTTTAAAAATACTTTTTTAATCCAAAAAATAAAATAAAAATTGGTTTTTGATTGAGAAAAATATTTAAAGTCAGAACGCAAAAGGAAATATTTTTGGAAAATGTTTTTCTATTTTAAAATAAATGAGAAAGAAAATGCAATAAAAATGAAATAAAAAATCTAATTAAATGGAAAGTAATCTGATCTAGTGGTTGAGATTTGAACCTGGGGGGAGGGGTTTGACTACGCGCGTTAATGGGTGGCTGAGATTGCATCTGGCTAATTTGAATTAATTAAGTTAATTAATTAGCTTTAGGGTTTAATGAAATGATATGAGTCATCCGTTCACTAATTAAAACACACATCCAATGGTCCACGTTTAAACTGGCAAACTAACCCTAATTAGCCCTAATTAATCTCAGTTGACCGAAGCTAAGCTACGGTCATCTTCTCCGAAGACGCTCTCCCCTGAACTCACTCAAAACCTCACAACAATGCATCAAACTCTCTAGAAATGATCAATGAACATCATTAAACAAGAATCCAGGCATGAAAATCCATTTATATTGCATCAACAACAAGAATCGAAGCAAGCAAGTTTCACGGGCAAACATTTAGAGCAAGCATACATGGCTATTTTTCACTCATTTTGAAAATAAATCATATCATTGTGATCAGTAAAGCATGTAAAATCATTCTATAACATGAAAACACTTTTTTTGAAGAAACAAAGTTCTTGATGACTACTTGAGATGATGAACTGCAAATATGGACTTTCAGAGCTCCTCCTTTGTGCAATCTACCCCTTTTGACCTCCTGAGGCTATTGGTAAGCTTGAATGAAGCTTAGAGTGGCTATTTTGCGTGTTTTGTTTCTGAAGTTGCAGAAATCGTGTTTGAGTTTTAGAGTGTTTCAGGCTATGGTGATGGGTTCATTATGATCCTTAGGTTATGTGGAGATGATTGGTGAAAAAAGATTTTAGTTTTGAAGCTTATGTGATGAATTTCGAAGAGATGAAGGTTTCTTGAGGTTTTTGTGATGTTGAGTGTATGATAGGTTTCAGCCTTGTGTGTTGTATGAAATGAGTTGCTTAATGTCCACATAAACAATGTTGATTGGCCAGAGAGTTGTTGTGGCACAGGCTGATTGGTATGGGAGGTTTTGCAAAAAGTCAAGATTGTGTACTATGAGGCATGGGCACGGGTCAGAGGTGGTTTCATGGGGTGTCTGGCCTCAGCTTGGTTCAAGGATGGCCATGGGATTGATTTTGATGTGCTGGAAGGCTTGGATCATGAGCTATCACATGTTTTGCAAATTTCCCTCTTTGAAGTTTCTTGGATCATAAGTCATGAAAACCCTAGGTCAAAGCATAATTCTGATCTTTTGAAGTTTATTTGACATATTGTTGTAAACACCCCAAATTTTCCCTCACCCATTCACACCATGGCTTGTGATCTTTTCATTTGCATAAAATTCAATCATAGCATCTCATACCACATTTTTGATTTACTGCATTGATTTAAAGCCATCTGCATCTAGGGTTTGTGATCTGAGCCATCCCTGAGCCATTTGAGCCACTCCAAAGATCATCAATCACTTCAAAGGGGTCCATGTATGTTCAATCATCATATTATATCCTCAAAAGATCAACGAGGTCAAGAAATCACAAGAACTGAGAAAGATATGGAAGCAGAGTCAGGTTTAACTGCACAGATGACCTAAAATTAGGGTTTTGGTTTCATAGGCCATAAAGATATGAAAGATATGGTCATTCTTGTTTCTATTGGTCTCTATATGTTATAAGGATCATGCATATCAATTTTCATGAAGAAATTCAATGGGGAAGGCATCTGATCAAAGGATGACTTCTTGAGCAAGTCAGTGCAAAATCAGGGCATCTGAGGCCCCCAATGACCCAACCAAAGGGCATTCTCCATCATTTTGAATGTGTATGATCTTTATTTGATCATAGAAGATGTTAGAAGTTCACAAAATTGGAAAATTTCAAGTCATTTGAAAAGTTGCCTTTTTGGGAAAGTGACTTATAATGCAAACTTGCCATTTTGGGAAAGTTTTTCAAACCCCTCTTTTTAATTCAAAAATGCCTCAAATGAGAAAACTTTGGTCATGAAAGTTGTAGAATGGATCCTCCCATTTTCAAAAATACAAGAACTCATTCTAATTCATCATGGATCAAAAGTTATGGCTTGCCAAAGTTGGGAAAAATCATGAAATTTCTCTTAGGCACCAAAAGGGGAAAGTTGCAAAACTTCATGCCAAGGCCAAGTGTGACTTCAAATCAACTTCTAAGCATTACACAAACATAAGTCATGACCTAAAATTCAGAATGCACCAAAGAATTGCCCATTTCCATGCCTTGATCATTGAGAAGCTTCAAAAGGGCCAAACTTTGTGAAATTTGCAAAACCTCACATAAACTCCAATCCACTTGCAAATTGGCCTCAAATTCATTTCCATGGTCATCCTTGAATCAAGCTGCAGCAGACATGCCCTTGCTCTAGCCCTGAAACAGCCCATACCTCAAAGGACACCTAACATTGACTTTTGGCAAAAGGGACCATACCAATCAAGCTGTGCCACCAACAACTCTCTGCCCTATCACAGCTTGATATGTGGACTAAAAGAGACTCAAAACACACAAGGAGCAAGCCTGATCTCTCTCATAAGCCATAGTTCAAAAAAATATCCTCTTATGCACTTTCCTTCGAATCTCATCACACAATCATCAAACCTCAAAACCAACTTCACCATTCATTCAGAAAAGCTTCATAGAGCATAAACCACCCTTCACTTTTCCCTGAAACCCTACATATCAAAAACACGATTCTCATCCCTCACTGAACAGAACTTCATCAATCTCACAAACCAGCCAAAATAAACTCCATACAAGCTTTGCAAACTCCTCAGGAGGTTCATTGGTTTCATTTTGAAGCAAGGAAGCAGTCAAAAAGCTCCTGGATTGAAAGCTCCATCTCAGGTAGCCATGTGAAAACATTTTTCCAGAACTCTTGTTTAAAGTTTCTAAATGATTAAGCTTGCTTTCCTGGTCACACTGAACTTTAAATTTTCGAAAATGGTTGAGAAATGAGTGTGTATGGCTTGTCTGAAATTTTTGCCATTTTTGTATCTTGCTTCGAATCTGGTTCATGCTTAGAAATAAATTGTTTTTGAGGTCAGGGATGAGTTTACGAAGGTGAGAGGAAGTGATCTGGAGCTTTAGAGCTCCAAAAATGGCTTGGGGAGTGATTTGGGAGATTCTCAGGGGAGGTGTGGCCGGAGAAGATGACCGGAGGTCATTTCCGGCCACCTGAAAGTCATTAATTCATTAATTGCGTTTAGGGTTTAGTTTGAATCTGGACCATGGATCTGGCTGACTTTTGTTGACTCCCGCGCATATGAATGGCCTGGATCCTTTCATTAAACCCTAATCATAATTTATTAAATTAATTAATCAGATTTACTTTAATCCAGCCAGTTCAAACGTGGGCCGTCCAGATGCGCGCGGGTCAACTCCCTCTCTTTTCCTTTGAATCTCAGCCAGTGGATGTGCATACTTCTCATATTTTAATTTTTATTTCATTTTCTTTTCATTTAATTTGCACGAATTATTTAAAATAGCAAAATACATTAAAAAATTCTGAAAATTTTTATCAAATCATTTATTAATTTTCAGAACCCAAAAATATTTTTATTTTTATTTTTTGCATTAAAAATCATTTTTAAATCATTTAAATGTTTATTTTTAATTAGTTAATGAAAATTAATTAATTAAAAATGCATTTAGGTATTTAAAAATCACAAAAAAAATTCACATTACATTTAAAAACATTTAGAAACATTATCAAACCCTCAAACCAAATTTCTTTTTTGTTCTTTATGCATTTTGACAATTTTTGTTGGAATTAAATTCATTTTAAGGCAATATTTTTGTGCAAACTTTGAAAAATCCATTATGTCTAACCCTTGAGAGTTTGATAGTGATTCTTCTTGCATTGCATCCTTAATGGCATGTAGTTTATAGGGTAAAATTGGTTTGAATTGATCTTCCATTTTCAATTTGTTTTGCATTTTTCATGATAAGGTACCCCAAAACCCTAATTTGTGCCTTCCTTGTATCCATCTTTCATTTGCTTGCATTCAATGACTTGCCATGACATTTTGTGCATCCACATGATTCATAATGCATCTTAGGACATATTAGAATCATGTTTGATCATTGCATCATTCCTTTGCCATGTTATATGTTCATTTCATTTCATAAACATTCATGAATCTTTATGGTTCAAAGCATGCCTCATTTGCATCCTTATGCTTGTTGTAAACACCCCAAATTTGCCCTCACCCATTCACACCATGGCTTGTGATCATTCCATATGCATAAACACAATCATAACACCTCATACTACATTTTTGTTTCACTGCATGGATTCTAAGTCATCTGCATCTAGGGTTTGTGATCTGAGCAATCCCAGAGCCTCCTGAGCCACTCCGAAGGGCACCAATCACTTCAAAGGGATCCATGTGTGTTCTTATATCATATTATACCCTCTCAAAGTCAAGAATGCCAAAGAATCACAAGAACTGGGATTGGTATGGATGCAGAGCCAAGTTTGACTACACAGTTGACCTAGAATTAGGGTTTTGGTTTCAGAGGCCATAACTCCAAATTTTTTGGTCATTATTGTTTCTATTGGTCTCTATATGGTATAAGGAGTATGCATATCAATTTTCATGAAGAAATTCCATGGGGAAGTCATCTGATCAAGAGTTGACTTTCTGAATAAGTCAGTGCAAAATCAGGGCATCTGAGGCCCCCAATGACCCAACCAAGGGGTGATCTTCATCATTTTGAGTGTATATGATCTTTATTTGATCATGGAAGAAGATTGAAGTTCACAAAATTCAAGAATTACAAGTTTTTGCAAAGTTGACTTTTTTGGGCATAGTTGACTTTTAAAGAATATGTCATTTTAGGTCACTTTTCAAACCTTACTTTTTGATCCAAAAATGCTCCAAATGGAAAAACCTTGGTCATGAAAGTTGTAGAATACATTTTTCCCTTTTCAAAAAGTACAAGAACATGACCTAATTCATTTTGGATCAAAAGTTATGGTGTGTCAAAGTTGGCAAAAATCACTAATTTTCAAGATATGCCTCAAATGAGAAACTTGCAATTTCATGTGTCAAGCATTCTTGTGACTTCTAATTGACATCAAACCATTACATAAGCATCATGTAAGTCCTAAAGTTCAGATTGGACCAAGAATTTCTCATGTTCATGACTTGTATAGCAAGATCTTTCCATATGAACCAAAAGATAACCAAGTTGCAAAACCATCATGATACTTCCTACCACTTGCTGCATTGGCCATTGAACCACCCTAGCCTCACTCACATACCATGCTGCGCCAGCCCCATGCTTGTACTAGCCTAGAACCAAGCCTATGCTTTCCTTACACAAGAGTGGACTTTTTGCAAAAGTGAACATCCCAATCACAGCAGGCCAGGTCACATCATCTGATCAATTGGAGTTGTTTATACTATCCATTTGCAAGCTAAACATAACATCAATCCAGCCTGAAGCAAGCCCTAAGACAGCCTTCACAAAAACACTCCATCAAGCATTTCTCTTCGAATCTCCCTACACAACACACAAACACAAAAACCAATTCCACTGATCAACTCACCTTGCTTCATTGAGCCAAAACCAGCAAGACATAGGCCTGAACCAAGCAAGAACACCATTTCTCCATTTTCACCCTCACTTGCAAAACCTTTCGAAACTGATTACACAGCTCACAAACACAAAAACAAACTTCAGAGGTCAACTCGACTCATCTCCCTGGTCACAAAGAAACCATCACCACAGCCTGAAACCTTCAGAATCCCAAACACGATTCCTGCCCTTCATTGAACAGAACTTGTTCAAACTTCAGAACCAGCCATCATAAACTCTTTCCAAGCTTTGAAAGCTTCTCAGGAGGTCAAGAGGAGTAGATTGCAAGCAGGAAACTAGCCAGAAAGTGTCAGAGGCCAAAGCTCCAGTTCAGGTGAGCTTCATGAACATTTTTTCCAGGAGCTTGTTTTTAAGTTCTTAATTGATTCTTTATGTTCCACTGATCATGATGATATGTTTGGTTTCGAAAATCATTGAGTTTTGAGCATGTATGGTGTTCCTGAATTTTTTTGACCTAAACCCCTTTTGCTTCGATTCAGCTTTGTTGTGTAAAATAAATGTGTTTTGGCTTTTGATTCTTGCTCTATGATGATTGGGAATGAATTCTGGGCAAGAAAATTGGGTTTTAGTGAGCTAGGGTGAGAGTTGGCAATTTTCAGGGAAGGTGCTGGCCGGAGAAGACGACCGGAAGTCTTCTCCGGCCACCTGAAAGTCATTAACTCCTAATTAGGGTTAGGGCACCAGGTTTGAATGTGAGCCAGTGGATTGTGTTTCCCGCGCGCAATTGGAAGGCCTGGATCATTTCATTAAGATTTAATTATGGATTAATAATTAATTAATTAGAATTAGGGAAGTTTGAATCTGGGCCGTCCAGATGCGCGCCCAGTCAAACCCTTTGAAATCCAGAGTGAATCTCAGCCTCTCCTTCTAATTACTTCATTTTAAATTCATTTTTATTTTCATTTTATTCATTTGTTTTGCATAGTTTATTTAAAATAGCAAAAATGTTTTAAAAATTATGAAACTTTTTCTCAAGAGTTTCATTAATTTTTAAAACACAAAAATATTTTTATTTTCATTTTTAGCATTTAAAAAGTATTTTTAAATATTTAAAAGTTTATTTTTAATTGATTAATGGAAATTAATTTATTAAAAATACTTTTGGGTATTTAAAAATTACAAAAAAATTCATGAAATGTTCTAAGACATTTAGAAACATTGTCCAACCTTCAAACCAAATTTATTTTTTGATCTTGATGCATTTTGAGAATTTTTCATTGAATAAAAATCATTTTTATGCATTAATTTGATCCAAAGTTAAAAAAAATCATTTCTGCCTGTCCATGAAGAGTTGGACATTGATTCTTTTTGCATTGCATTGTGTTTAGCATGTAGTTTTCTAAGATTAAATAGCCATGATTTGATCTTTCATTTTCCATTTGTTTGACATTTCTTTTGTTTGGAAACCCTAAAACCCTAGCAAACTTGTAAAAATCATATCTTGAGTTAGGTTAGGAGTTGAGACCTCTCCTTTGGGCATTGGTTTAGTATAGGATTAGGGGTCCTTTGAGTGGCATTTTCAATTTTTTTATCTTAGGGTTTGCTTCTGATTTTGATTTTTGTTTGATGTATTGTTCATAAACCCTAATTTGGGCTTCCATTTGCATCCATCTTGCATTCTCTTGCATAACATGACTTGCCATGACATTTCAAGCATCCATTTGATTCATTTGACATCATAAGACATATTTAAAGCATGTTTGATCATTGCATCATGTATTTGCCATGTTGTATGTAACACCCCGATAATAATATAATAATTATTTAAATTAAGTTAATAATATATTTATTGATTTAATTAAATAATTGAATTATTATCATTATTATTATTATTATTATTATTTTGGAATAATAATTATTGGGATAATTATTTATTGGAATAATATATAAGTTGGAAATGAGAAAAATCCCATTTTTTTGGTAAAAAGGTTATTTCACGTGAAAAAGGGAAAAGAGGCAGAAAGGGCAAAAAGCCAGAGAACGAAGGTTGAAGGAAGGAAAAGCTTAGAGCTCGGAGGCTACCGGATTAACTCAGGTAAGGGGGGTTTATCATCGGTTAAAGGGTATTACATGATAATATGTACTGGGTAGTGATAACCATTGGTTGTACCTCTAATTTTATTGATGCATGATGAGTTTGTGAAATATTGGATGAATGAAATTGAATGATAATTGAAAAGAATTCGTAGGAATTAGAAGGGATAATGTTAGGATTGGTGAAGATGAATAGGATATGATTCGTGTAGATGATATAGACGATTATTTTGTGTAATTTGGACTGTGGAAGGTTGGATCGGATAGGTTTCGTAACAGAGAAAGCCACAGCAGATCTGAGAATTCTGGTTTCTGGTCATACGCGTATGGCACTAGGCAATACGCGTATGAGCTGGCTGGTACGCGTATGGAGGAGGCCTTACGCGTATGGGTGGAAAAGATGATATTTTGAACGTAAATTGGTCTCTGATGGTACGCGTAATGAGAGATTGTTACGCGTAGCATACGCGTATGGAATAGGTAATACGCGTATGAGTTGAGCGAGGCAATGCGCAATACGCGTATGAGAGTGGGCATTACGCGTATGAACTTGGTCAGGTTTGGGCAATACGCGTATGGACATGGGCAATACGCGTGTGGGCAGAATTGTGATTTTTCTGTGCTACTGTTGTGCAGTTTTGGTTTTTTTAGGCTGAGTGATGCGACTTAGCTGAGATATGATGTGATAGGGATCATTTCCCGTTGTTTTGAGTGGTAAAGGTATTAGTAGAGTGTGCTAATACTGTGTTTGATTATGTAGCATGATAGGATATGCTTTTGTGATTAATTATGTTGATAATGTGTGATGGTATACATGATGATGTGAATGTATACAATTGTGAATAGACTGTATTATGGCTTTGAGTGTGAGCATGTGTCTATTCTTGATTTTGTTGATGTTGCATTGCTAGGTGATTAGCATGCATATTGTGGCCTTCGGGTGGTAGCTAATTCCATGGTGAGGAATTAGTGAGTAAATCATTTTGATTGTTGTTGATTGTTGCTTGCTAGGTGAGTAGCTTGCATAGCATGGCCCATTTGGGGTGGTAGCTAATTCCCATGGTGAGGAATTAGTGAGTGAGTCACTATGTCTCAAATGAGTGGGACTAGTGAGCTTGGTAGCCGTGCCTGGATTTGGACGGTGAGGTTGAACTATATGTTCACAACATAGTCGGTACCGCATGCATAGAGTCTCATTGCATAATGAATGTATGGCATATAATATGAATGGATGTATTCCAGTATTATATGTGTGTTGTGTGTTGCGTTGTTGATATTGAATATGGTTGAGAATCTACTGTTGAGTATGATGTTTTGAACGAATATTGATGTTGCTGAAGGCGTAGCCTGATTTGGGTGAATTAATGTGTTAATTACTTGGCATTACATGTTGTTTTATAAATGCTTATTATATTGATTGAGGAACTCACCCTTACACCTATTTTTCAGGTAACGAGAAATGAGTTGAGTAGAAGCTAATGCTTGGAGTCTAGAGTAGTTTCTTATGGGTCATGCTCTGATAGATGTAACATCGGGAGGGGATGTTTTAATTAATCTGAGATCGGTTGTTGAATGATTTACATGTAGTGTGTTACATGTTTTACATTGATGTTGAATTTTATTCCGCTGCGAATTATGCAAAAGAACCTTATTTTGATTAAATAAATGAGCATGACAGGATGTTTTGATAATTGTTGTGAAATGATTGTGTGACACCCTTCGGGGCATAATTACTCTGATGAATATATTGTTATTTTAATTATAATAATTTGGGGTATTTAGAAGGGTGTTACATTAGTGGTATCAGAGCATAGTCGATCGTGTCGAGTCGTAATTATTCTGTTTTCCCTGTACGGGATAGGTGTTGTGTAACCCTATCAGTACTTATTGTTTTAGTTGTTGGGTTTCAGAATAGAGATGGCTGGAAGAGGTAGAGATGATGCTGCGATTGCTGAGGCTCTGGGTATGCTAGCTGGTGTACTTGGAGGAAATCCGAATGTTATGGGAATGGGAGCTGCTCGTCAGTTGAGTGAGTTCCAGAAGAACAATCCTCCAATGTTCAAAGGAGCATACGATCCAGATGGTGCTCAGAAGTGGTTGAAGGAGATAGAGAGGATCTTCAGAGTAACTGAGTGTGCTGATAACCAGAAGGTCAGGTTCGGTACACATATGCTGTCAGAAGAAGCTGATGATTGGTGGGTTGCTACCCGCACTGAGTTGGAAACTGCTGGAAATGCTGAGATTACTTGGGCTGTGTTCAGAGAGAGATTTCTGAGGAAGTATTTTCCCGAGGATGTCAGAGGAAAGAAGGAGATAGAGTTCTTGGAATTGAAGCAGGGTAACAGGTCTGTTACGGAGTATGCTGCTAAGTTCACAGAACTGTCGAAGTATTATACTCCCTATGCTGAGGCTGCTGGGGAATTTTCAAAGTGTGTGAAGTTTGAGAACGGGTTGCGTCCTGAGATCAAGCAGGCTATTGGATATCAAAGGATTAGAGTGTTTTCTGATTTGGTTGACTGTTGCAGGATTTTCGAACAGGATTCCAAGGCCAGAGCTGAGAGCTATCAGCAGAGGGTTGATAGGAAAGGTAAGAATCAGATTGATCGTGGAAAACCGTATGCAGCTGGCAAAGGTTTTCAGAGGCAGAGTGGGATGAAGAGGCCTAGTGGGGGAGACTCTAGTGCTCCTGTTAAGTGTTACAGATGTGGTCAGGCTGGACATCGTATCCATGAGTGTACCAGTAATGAGAAGAAGTGTTTCAAATGTGGGAAAGGTGGTCATTTGGCTGCAGATTGCCGGTTGAAGACTGTGACTTGCTTCCACTGTGGAGAAGTGGGTCATATCAGCCCACAGTGTCCTAAGCCGAAGAAAGAGAATCAGTCAGGAGGCAAGGTTTTTGCTCTATCGGGTTCTGAGATTTCTGCAGATGATCGTTTGATCCGAGGTACGTGTTATATTAACGGCTTTCCTATTGTAGCTATTATTGACACAGGTGCGACTCATTCTTTTATATCCTTGGATTGTGCTGTGAAACTTAAGTTAGAGATATCTGAGATGCGTGGTAGTATGGTGATTGATACTCCTGCGAAGGGTTCAGTGACTACTACTTCGGTTTGTTTGAAGTGTCCTTTGAGTATTTTTGGTAGAGACTTTGGGATAGACCTTGTGTGTCTTCCATTAGTGCAGATTGATGTTATTCTGGGTATGAACTGGTTGGTGTTTAACCGAGTCTATATCAATTGTTTTGATAAGACTGTGATATTTCCTGAGATTGAGGAAGGAAAGAGTTTGTTTCTATCAGCAAGACAAGTGAGTGAGGAAGTGGCAGATGGAGCAGAGTTGTTTATACTGTTAGCGACCTTGGGGGCTAAAGATAAACTGGTGATTGGCGATCTAGCTGTGGTGTGTGATTTTCCTGATGTGTTTCCGGAAGAGGTGAATGAATTGCCGCCAGTGCGTGAAGTTGAGTTCTCGATTGACTTGGTACCTGGTACTAGACCGATATCGATGGCTCCTTATCGTATGTCTGCTGTTGAGCTAGCCGAATTGAAGAGTCAGCTGGAAGATCTGTTAGATAAGAAATTTATTCGTCCGAGTGTGTCACCGTGGGGTGCACCAGTGTTGTTGGTTAAGAAAAAAGAAGGTACTATGAGGTTGTGTGTAGATTACAGGCAACTGAATAAAGTGACGATCAAGAATCGGTATCCTTTGCCGAGGATTGATGATTTAATGGATCAGTTGGTTGGTGCGAGAGTGTTCAGCAAAATAGATTTGAGATCGGGATATCATCAGATACGTGTGAAAACTGAGGATATTCAGAAGACTGCCTTCAGAACAAGGTATGGACATTATGAGTATTCTGTAATGCCTTTTGGTGTGACTAATGCACCTGGAGTATTTATGGAGTATATGAATAGGATTTTCCATCCGTACCTAGATCAGTTTGTTGTGGTGTTTATTGATGACATTTTGGTGTATTCGAAATCTGAAGAAGAGCATGCTGAACATTTGAGAGTGGTTTTAGGAGTTCTACGAGAAAAGAAGTTATTTGCTAAACTGTCTAAGTGTGAATTTTGGTTAGAAGAAGTTAGTTTTCTTGGTCATGTGATTTCCAGAGGTGGTGTTGCTGTTGATCCTTCTAAGATAGAAGCGGTGTCTAAGTGGGAAACTCCTAAGTCTGTTTCTGAGATTCGAAGTTTCCTTGGTTTGGCTGGGTATTATAGGAAGTTCATTGAGGGATTTTCTAAGTTGGCGTTACCGTTGACAATGTTGACTAGAAAAGGGCAAGCGTTTGTTTGGGACTCAAAATGTGAAGAAGGTTTCCAAGAGTTAAAGAGAAGGTTAACTACTGCTCCTATCCTGATATTACCGAGTTCGTCGGAACTATTTGAGGTTTATTGTGATGCTTCATTGTTGGGTTTAGGTGGTGTGTTGATGCAGAATAAGCAGGTTATAGCTTATGCTTCGAGACAGCTAAGGGTTCACGAGAGGAATTATCCGACACATGATTTAGAGCTGGCAGCTGTGGTAATTGTTCTGAAGTTATGGAGGCATTATTTGTACGGTTCAAGATTTGAAGTTTTCAGTGACCATAAGAGTTTGAAGTATTTGTTTGATCAGAAAGAGCTGAATATGAGACAGAGGAGATGGTTAGAATTTCTGAAGGATTATGATTTTGGTTTGAATTACCATCCGGGTAAAGCAAATGTAGTAGCTGATGCATTGAGTCGGAAATCATTACATATGTCTATGTTAATGGTTAAGGAATTGGACTTAATTGAGCAGTTTAGAGACTTGAGTTTGGTGTGTGAGAGTACTCACAATAGTGTTAAACTGGGAATGTTGAAGTTAACGAGTGGTATTCTGGACGAGATCAGAGAGGGTCAGAAATCCGATGCACTTTTGGTTGATAAGTTGATTTTAGTGAATCAAGGTCAAGGTGGTGAATTCAGAGTTGATGAGAATGGTATTTTGAAATTTGGTAGTCGGGTGTGTATTCCGGATGTTACAGAACTTAAGAAGAGTATCCTTGAGGAAGGACATCGTAGTGGCTTGAGTATTCATCCTGGAGCTACGAAGATGTACCATGATTTGAAAGGGTTATTTTGGTGGCCGGGAATGAAAAGAGAAATTTCAAGTTTTGTGTATTCTTGTTTGACTTGTCAGAAGTCGAAGATTGAGCATCAGAAGCCGTCTGGGCTAATGCAACCGTTGGCTATTCCAGAGTGGAAGTGGGACAGTATCAGTATGGATTTTGTTTCTGGTTTGCCGAGAACAAGTAAGAATTTTGAGGCTATTTGGGTGATTGTGGATAGATTGACGAAGTCGGCTCATTTCATTCCGATCAGAATGGATTATCCGTTAGAGAGGCTAGCTGAGTTGTATATTGAGAAGATTGTAAGTTTGCATGGTATTCCGTCTAGTATTGTTTCGGACAGAGATCCTAGATTTACCTCGAAGTTTTGGGAAGGTTTGCAGAAGGCTTTGGGAACTAAGCTGAGATTGAGTTCTGCATATCATCCGCAGACTGATGGTCAGACTGAGAGGACGATTCAGTCACTAGAGGATCTTTTGAGGGCTTGTGTTTTGGAAAATGGAGGTGCTTGGGATTGTTATTTACCTTTGATTGAGTTTACCTACAACAATAGTTTTCATTCGAGCATTGGTATGGCACCGTTTGAAGCTTTGTATGGTAGGAGATGTCGGACACCTTTATGTTGGTATGAGTCCGGTGAGAGTGCTGTGGTTGGACCGGAGATTGTTCAACAAACTACGGGAAAGATTAAGATGATTCAGGATAAGATGAGAATTGCTCAGAGTCGTCAAAAGAGTTATCATGACAAGAGGAGGAAGTCACTTGAGTTCCAAGAGGGAGATCATGTGTTTCTTCGTGTTACTCCGATAACTGGTGTTGGTCGAGCCTTGAAGTCGAAGAAGTTGACACCTCGATTTATTGGTCCTTATCAGATTTTGGAGAGGATAGGAGAGGTAGCCTATCGTATCGCTTTACCGCCGTCGCTCGCGAATTTGCATGATGTTTTTCATGTGTCTCAGTTGAGGAGATACATTCATGATCCGTCGCATGTTGTCCAAGTAGATGATGTACAGGTGAGAGATAACCTGACTGTTGAAACATCACCTATGAGGATCGAGGATCGAGAGTTGAAGCAGTTGCGAGGTAAAGAGATTGCCTTGGTGAAGGTAGCTTGGGGAGGACCAGCAGGTGGCAATGTGACTTGGGAACTGGAGAGCCAGATGAAGGAGTCTTATCCGGAGTTGTTCGATTGAGGTATGTTTTCGAGGACGAAAACTCTTTTAGTGGGGGAGAGTTGTAACACCCCGATAATAATATAATAATTATTTAAATTAAGTTAATAATATATTTATTGATTTAATTAAATAATTGAATTATTATCATTATTATTATTATTATTATTATTTTGGAATAATAATTATTGGGATAATTATTTATTGGAATAATATATAAGTTGGAAATGAGAAAAATCCCATTTTTTTGGTAAAAAGGTTATTTCACGTGAAAAAGGGAAAAGAGGCAGAAAGGGCAAAAAGCCAGAGAACGAAGGTTGAAGGAAGGAAAAGCTTAGAGCTCGGAGGCTACCGGATTAACTCAGGTAAGGGGGGTTTATCATCGGTTAAAGGGTATTACATGATAATATGTACTGGGTAGTGATAACCATTGGTTGTACCTCTAATTTTATTGATGCATGATGAGTTTGTGAAATATTGGATGAATGAAATTGAATGATAATTGAAAAGAATTCGTAGGAATTAGAAGGGATAATGTTAGGATTGGTGAAGATGAATAGGATATGATTCGTGTAGATGATATAGACGATTATTTTGTGTAATTTGGACTGTGGAAGGTTGGATCGGATAGGTTTCGTAACAGAGAAAGCCACAGCAGATCTGAGAATTCTGGTTTCTGGTCATACGCGTATGGCACTAGGCAATACGCGTATGAGCTGGCTGGTACGCGTATGGAGGAGGCCTTACGCGTATGGGTGGAAAAGATGATATTTTGAACGTAAATTGGTCTCTGATGGTACGCGTAATGAGAGATTGTTACGCGTAGCATACGCGTATGGAATAGGTAATACGCGTATGAGTTGAGCGAGGCAATGCGCAATACGCGTATGAGAGTGGGCATTACGCGTATGAACTTGGTCAGGTTTGGGCAATACGCGTATGGACATGGGCAATACGCGTGTGGGCAGAATTGTGATTTTTCTGTGCTACTGTTGTGCAGTTTTGGTTTTTTTAGGCTGAGTGATGCGACTTAGCTGAGATATGATGTGATAGGGATCATTTCCCGTTGTTTTGAGTGGTAAAGGTATTAGTAGAGTGTGCTAATACTGTGTTTGATTATGTAGCATGATAGGATATGCTTTTGTGATTAATTATGTTGATAATGTGTGATGGTATACATGATGATGTGAATGTATACAATTGTGAATAGACTGTATTATGGCTTTGAGTGTGAGCATGTGTCTATTCTTGATTTTGTTGATGTTGCATTGCTAGGTGATTAGCATGCATATTGTGGCCTTCGGGTGGTAGCTAATTCCATGGTGAGGAATTAGTGAGTAAATCATTTTGATTGTTGTTGATTGTTGCTTGCTAGGTGAGTAGCTTGCATAGCATGGCCCATTTGGGGTGGTAGCTAATTCCCATGGTGAGGAATTAGTGAGTGAGTCACTATGTCTCAAATGAGTGGGACTAGTGAGCTTGGTAGCCGTGCCTGGATTTGGACGGTGAGGTTGAACTATATGTTCACAACATAGTCGGTACCGCATGCATAGAGTCTCATTGCATAATGAATGTATGGCATATAATATGAATGGATGTATTCCAGTATTATATGTGTGTTGTGTGTTGCGTTGTTGATATTGAATATGGTTGAGAATCTACTGTTGAGTATGATGTTTTGAACGAATATTGATGTTGCTGAAGGCGTAGCCTGATTTGGGTGAATTAATGTGTTAATTACTTGGCATTACATGTTGTTTTATAAATGCTTATTATATTGATTGAGGAACTCACCCTTACACCTATTTTTCAGGTAACGAGAAATGAGTTGAGTAGAAGCTAATGCTTGGAGTCTAGAGTAGTTTCTTATGGGTCATGCTCTGATAGATGTAACATCGGGAGGGGATGTTTTAATTAATCTGAGATCGGTTGTTGAATGATTTACATGTAGTGTGTTACATGTTTTACATTGATGTTGAATTTTATTCTGCTGCGAATTATGCAAAAGAACCTTATTTTGATTAAATAAATGAGCATGACAGGATGTTTTGATAATTGTTGTGAAATGATTGTGTGACACCCTTCGGGGCATAATTACTCTGATGAATATATTGTTATTTTAATTATAATAATTTGGGGTATTTAGAAGGGTGTTACATTGTATGCCATGTGCACTTCATAACTTTTCATGTATGTCCATGCTTCCTAACTTGTTTCATTTGCATTCATAAACTTGTATGATCATTTCCATGTGCTGCCTCATGTTTGTAGCATCTCATAGCATCATTAGCATCATGTAATTGCTTCTGGTTTTGCTTCTCATCATGTCATGTCATCTCATCCCATTTTGCATTGCATTGCATTTCTTTTCTAACATTTCAGGTGGTAAGTGACTTTGAGAAGTGAATTTGCCTTCACTTCTCATAACTTTCTTCTCATCTCTCTCTTGTATCCATGCTGCATTTTTATATGTGTTTGAGATTGAGCTTGCTCATTCTTCTTCTTCCCACTTTCTCTCTTCAAGTGACTTGACTTCTTGAATGAAGCAAGTTGCTTTGCTTCTCTTGATCCTTTCATCTGCTTCCTGGTGGTTCCTTTGAAGACTCCTCTTGAAAACCTCACAAACCTTAGGGACAACCAAGCATGATAATGATTAGGGTTTTGATTAGTCTCCCCTCTTAGTTTTACCTTTGTGTCTCTTTTGAGTCTTCTCTTCTCATCTCATAATCAGGGACTAAACCCTAAAGGCTTTAAGGCTTTGTGATTAAGCTTATGCCTGCATCCTTCTATTAGGATGGAGTGTATAACTTTAATCCTAAGTGTTAAACCCTTAATGTGTTTAACTCCTTTAATCAATTCACATAATAATCATTAAGACATAACACTTGTAACTTGGGCCTTGCATTAGGGTTCTAATTCTTCCTTAAATGGTTAAGAAGGACTAACCCTAGTGTTAATGGACAAGTCCCCCTCAAGTTTGTCTTACAAATCATAAAATTCACTTCATCATCATATCACTAAATAAAATCCACTTAATCAAAGGCTTGTTTTGTCATGAGTTTAATCCCTAATCATGGATTAAGTTGAGGAGCTTTCCTCAGCTTAAACATTCTCATCTATTATCCTTCTATTAGGATGGTGTAATGAGTCTGTTTAATCCTTGATTATGGCTTAACCTCATTACTCAACACTAAACAAAAACTCCAAAAAAAAACATCTAAATAATCACAAGTAGGTTAATGATCCTAATCCTACATCATGGTGATTAAGTGTGAGGTGTTTACTTCACACTTAAGGTATTCTCATTACCCCTGATCAGAGGGAGGATGTGATGAGTTTACTAACCCTTGGTTTAGGCTTAAGCTCATTTCTCTATGACAAATTCCAAAAGCAATAAAAGACTGAAAACACCAAAAACAAACAATAATCGTCTCCTCCGGGATTCTTTTCTCATCTCATTCACTCACAAACGAGAACTCGCTTCTTCCGTCTAATGCAAGACAGTTAGCATCTGTGCCAGACAGATCATACACTTGAGCATAGACAAGCAAGCAGTTCATCATTCAATTCATTTTTCAGTCTCTTTGGGTCGAACTACGGTGTTCTGACTTCCTCATTGCACGAGAGGATACGTAGGCATAACTTAACAGTTATCGAACAAAAGTCTCTGTATATTCCCCCTCCTTCCAGCATTATTCCTTGAGCCTCATCATCATGAGCATCTTATTCTTGTTCTTACACTGACACTTTCATACTTCATATCACTTATACACTATACACTGACACCTGTACATCTTTTTCCAGCTATTTTATACATAGATTGCACTGACACTACCCCTTTAAAACACAAATCTTTTAAGCGTGGATCCCGTCGAGTACGACGGACAATCTGGGTGCTAATACCTTCCCAGGTTGTAACCAACCCCCTTTCTCAGTCTCTTCAGTTCGCAACCGTCTTATCCGTATCTTTCTAGGTCTATGCAGCATTACCTTTCCTCCGGGAAAAAAATGCCTAGCTGGCGACTCTATTCATCTCCAGTGAGTTCACTGCTGTGTGTTCTCATTGTCCCTCTCGCCGACCGTTCGCGTCTGTACCTTTATCTGGGCCTATTCCCCACTTATCGGGAGCGACAGCTTGGCGACTCTACTGGGGAGCCTTATACTGCAACCAGGGCTTCTGGTTCTTTTTGTGGGTTCCTCCTAGCGCTTGTTTGATTTGTGTTTACTGGGGTGTTATGTGCTTACTTGTGTTTGTATATTAGTAGTTATTTCTGCTTTATGTACAGTTGCTTTACTGCTTTCTTTATTGCTTTTGTATATATCATATTGTCATGCTGCTGGCTGGATCTGTTGTTTGCTTTGGTGGGTGGGTGTTCCATTGAGAGTTAAGGTCCTATACCTGGGACCTGAGTGACACCTAGGCTAGAGTGAATCATATTCTTTCCCATTCCATTTCGGTATGGTGCGGGAATATGAAACACGGTTCAGATATGGGTTTCTTCTTGAGAACTCTGTGTTGCAGATTTCCTGCAATGCTAGGGCTATCTGGGAAGCCTGCTAAGTCTGGATGACCTTTTAGTATTGACCTTCAGAAACTGAGGTGAATTAGAGGAGGAACTTTTATGGTTATTGTAAACACTGTACCTCCGGGTTAGAAGTGTTTACACTTCTCATAACTGATCCAAGTCTGAGGATCCTTGTTTTAGAACACCACCTGTGAGGGGGTTGGGCTGTTTACAGGTTTGCAGGTACCTTGACCTCAGAATACCCTGTTACTTTGTTTGTTTAAGAATACTCCATCTTGGAACAGTTCTTGTGATTCTAAAACCCTGGACATGTGGCTCTTTATTTGAGCCCCCCACCTTGGTTACTGGACTTATAGACCTCCATCTGGATTTCTTACACACATGGACTTATATCAGAGCATTTGATCAGATCCAGCTCAGTCACAAACCCTTGCATATCATTTGCATACATAATCATTGCATCATATTGACATTTGCTTATTTGTGTTTCAGGGTATCCATCTTCATTTGGTTTTGGTTTTGACCCCATCTTCAGTATTGACCTATCTTCATCAGCACTTGCTTCAGCTATCAGCTATCTACTTCAGCCAATCAGTGGCCCATTCTTCAGTATCATCATCAGCACTTGTCTCTACTCAGTCTCAACATCATGGCACCTAAAAAGAGCAACATCACCTACCACTTCTTCCAGCCAGAGTTAGCTGACATCAGGAGGATTCAGACCCTGATCACTCCAGACCATATACCATTGTTCAGGGAACACCATGGAGATATACTTGATATGGTTATGGATCTGGACCCCTCACAGAGAATCTTGATCCACACTTGCCTTCAGTTTTATGATCCCCCACTGAGATGTTTCACTTTTCAGGACTTCCAGTTGGGCCCTTTATTGGAAGAGTACTCCTCATTAGTTGGTATACCTATCAGGGGTGGAGTCCCTTTCAACCCTGAGATGGTCTTTCCTGGTAATGAAGAGGTAGCAAAGGCATTGCATCTGGAACCAGTCCTGATTGGGCAGCATATGACTTCTAAAGCTGGAATCCCAGGCCTGCATCTGGATTTCTTGATCTCTCAAGCTACCCTGAAAGCTTCTTTAGGAGAGTGGAAAGCAGTCTGTGCTTTGTTGGCCCTGAGTATATATGGGATTGTATTATTTAAAAATGAGCCTCGATTCGTTAGTAAGAATGCAATCCATCTGTTCATTCTAAGGAACCCAGTGCCAACTTTATTGGGTGATCTCTACTATTCAGTGCATCAGAGGAATGAAAAGCAAAGGGGAAGATTAGTGAGGTGCTGTGCTCCTTTGTTCTATATTTGGCTTCTCAGGCATTTACCCAGGACAGATGCATTTTTGAACCCTCATCAGCAGAGAAACTGGGCTGGAAGACTTACTACTCTAACTTCAGCTGATATCAGGTGGTGCACTCAAAGCACAAAAGGCAGGGATATCATCACCAGCTGTGGGCATTTTCCCAATGTGCCCCTAATAGGAGTTAAGGGTAGTATTAATTACAACCCTCTGCTGTTCAAAAGACAACTGGGCTATGCACTGGTCCACACTCCTAAGGCACAGGACTTGGTTGAGACTCTTTATTGTGAGAACAAGATTAATCTGGCTATTGTTAGGCAGGCAGCCTGGGCTTGGGACAATGTGCAGACTAAGGGGGTAACCATCCTGGGGAAGTGTAACAATGTGGCATCAGCACAATACTATGATTGGTCCCATGCCAGGGCTCAATTCTCTGGGATGCCTTTTACTATAGAAGATATGCCTGGACCTTCCACAACACCACCTCCAGCAACTGTCAGCTTAGAGGAGTTTGAGAAGTTGAAAGAGAGAAATGAGAAGCTGACTCAAGCTCTGCAGAAGACCCTCTGGGAGAGGAGTGATGGTAGGTTGGATATTGAGAAGTTAGAAAAGTTGAAAGTGGAGCATCTGGCTAGAATTGAGAAGTCTGAGGATTACATTAAGAAATCTAGGGCTGGAGAACAAATCCTAAAGAATGCTTGCAAGGAAGCCCAATTCCAGAAAGCCAGGACAGACTTGTATCTGAAGGAGAGTCAGGCTAGGTGGGTCAGGATCACCGAGGCTCGTACTCTGGAGGACAAGAGGGTCCAAGACAAGATAGAGCAGATGGAAGCTAGTGCAAAAGAGCAGCAAGAAGCCCTGGCAGCAGCCCAGAGGGAAATATCAGAACTGAAGATCAGAGCTGGAGTGAAGAGGTCAAAGGACCAAAGTCAACACAAGAAGCTAACTGCAGCTGTTACTACCCGGAACCTCCTTATCAGGAACCTCACGGAGCGTCCAGCTGATCCTGTGACTGAAGCACTTCTCAAGGAAGTTCGGGAGGATGAGTTTGGTCTTGGTGTTTGACCATTTTGTTTGTTGTTGCTTTCATTCCATGTACTTTTATTTTCTTGTAATATATTTGGACCCCTCAGAGGGCTTGTATTTGTAAACAAACTATGTACCATTTGCCTTTTGTAATATATGTATTTTGTTCCATCCGAGTTTACTCCGAAAGCAACATCAACAACATCTTCAAGGGTCTGGAAGGGTCAAAACTGAACGCCAAGCCGGATACCTTGAAAACAAATAAGCATACTGCATTGCATGCTAACCCTTTGTTTGTTTTGTAGGTTTTTGTTTTGTTGTTGCTAACTCTGTTGTGATGTTCAGGAATTATTGCTCGACGACGAGGGTTTCCACTCAACCGACCACACAGGTACCCCACCCGTAACAATCTTCCGGGCATACAGATGGATCAGATGCAGCAGGACCTTACTGAGGTCAGGAACCAAATGACCAACGAAAGGTTGGAAATGAGGAACCAAATGACACAGTTTATGGAAGTAATGAACAACATGGCTCAAAGCCAGGAGAGGCTCAGGGCATTAGTGGAAGGGAGAAATCAGGAAGATCATCAGCCAGGGACTGCTGGGACTAGCAACAATGAAAGAGTTCAACCTCATGTCAATCCCCCAGTCTTTGGACCCCATCTCCATCCAGAGGCCAACATCCCTGTCAATATACAAGGAACTGCCACAGCAGGGAGGGTACTGCAAGAAGACCCCCAAGAAGACCAGTTCACAGTAATGGGAGCCGGGGAAGAAGCTTATGATAGAAGGTTGGATGAGATAGCTGAGAAATTAAGATCCTTAGAGTCTCAAAACTCTTTGGGTTTTGATGTTATGGATATGGGCTTGGTAGACGGGGTCAGGATTCCCCACAAGTTTAAGCCACCATGCTTTGAAAAGTATAATGGGACTTCCTGTCCCCGGACCCATCTACAATCTTTTCTCGGTAGACTAAAGGCCTATACCATGGACGAGAAGCTGTGGATGTTCTATTTTGAGGATAGCCTGACTGGAGCTTCGAGGGAATGGTATTCCCATCTGACAAGAGCAACTATTAGATGCTGGAAGGACCTGGCAGAGGCCTTCATCAGACAGTATCAGTGTAATCTGGATATGGCACCCAACAGGACCCTCCTAATGGGAATGTCACAGTCATCTAGAGAGAGCTTCCGAGAGTATGCTCAAAGATGGAGACAGCTTGCTGCTGCTGTCCAGCCACCTATGTCAGAAAGGGAAATGGCTGATATGTTCATGAATACCCTTCAGGGGACTTATATTGATAGGCTAGCTGCCTTCTCATCTACCAGCTTTGCAGATGTAGTCATAGCCGGGGAGAGAATTGAAATCCTATTGAAGATGGGTAAGACGGTGCAAGCTCATCCAGTAATGCAAGAAAGCCTTTTGCAGGCCCAAGAAGAACTGGTGAGACCAATGCCATCCACACCAACAGAGGCAGGCCCCAATATGTTCATAGATCTGTGGCAGCAGTCACCATTCCAGCTCAAGCTCATCCACAACCAGCTTATCAACCTCCGCAGCAAAACTATCAGCAACAACCTCAGTACCATCAACAAAATCAGTATCCTCCGAGAAATTACAACAACAGCAACACCAACAACAATAACCAGCAAAGGCCATTCCAGCAGAGGCCATCTCAAGCTAACAGGGTGATCGATCCGATCCCTATGCCATATGCTACATTGCTGCCACAACTCCTGAAACTCAACCTAGTTGAGCTAAGGACGTTGGCACCCCCAGATCCCAACAGTCTACCCAGGAATTACGACTCCAACGCCAGATGTGCTTTTCATTCGAATGCACCTGGACATAGTACAGAAAAGTGCAGAGCCTTGCACATGAAGGTACAAGACCTGGTAGACTCAAAAGCTCTGAATTTCGCACCACCACCCAATGTCAACAAAAATCCTATGCCGCACCACGGTGGTCCCAGAATCAACGCTATTGAAGAAGACAAGCCGTCTTATTTAATAACCAGTGTGGGTCAGATTCGGACACCGTTGGTGGAGATTAAGGCTCAGCTCATCGAATGTCAAATATTCCCGGGATGTGAGTTAGGGTGTGCTTACTGCAATATTTCAGTAAATGGGTGCGATAACCTGAGGAATGGTATAGATGGTCTTATTCAGAGTGGCCAACTTCAGATCACCACATCATTTCCAACAAATCCAGCAATCTCATCAGCAGCAATTCCGGTATCTCCTACAACTGCAGCAACCATTGTTCCTGACAATTCTTCGGTTTCATCAACAAGTACTTCATCTATCATCTCTACTGATCAGTTATCAACAAATTTTTCTTCTACAACTTCAGCTTCACTCCAATTTGAATCTCCTACAACAACAACATCCATCCTTCCGACAATGTCTCCTACAACTCCAGCAACAAATCATGAAGATGTCTCAACTGTCACAATATTTTATGATCCTGAAAACAACTCTGCCTACAACTCAGAAAGTGCTGCTCCCATCAGGGCACCAGTCACAATTTATTATGATTCGCAAACTATCACAATCCCTTCTGCAGCTACCATCAGTCCAGTCACTGTCACGGTGCCTGGACCAGTACCTTATGAAAGCAGTAGGGCCATCCCTTGGCACTATGGCTCTGACGTGTACTGCGAAGGAAAGAAGATCACTCTTGAACCATCAACACCTGCACCACAAATAGACAATGTGGGAGGAGGCGGAGGCTTCACTCGAAGCGGACGTCTCTTTGCTCCACAAATTCAAAGACCCACTGCCGAAGCAGAAGCTGCTGCCAAGGCAAAAGGAAAGAGCCCGGTGCAGGAAGATCAAACAGTTAAAGAAGCTTTGAAAACACCATTCGATCAAGAAGTTGATGAGTTTATGAGAATCATCAAAAAGAGTGATTACAAAATAGTGGATCAGCTTCACCAGACGCCATCCAAGATCTCTATCCTTTCATTGCTTATGTGCTCCGAAGCCCATCGGAATGCACTACTCAAAGTCTTGCACGCAGCTTACGTGCCTGAAGAGATCACTGTCAATCAGTTGGAAACCGTGGTCGGAAATGTTACCGCTAGCAATGGGCTAGGGTTCACCAATACTGACTTGACAACGGAAGGCCGCAACCACAACAAAGCCTTGCACATCACCATGGAATGTAAAGGTGCAGTCCTTTCCCATGTGCTGGTAGACACAGGATCATCCCTTAATGTCTTACCAAAGAAGGCCCTGGTGAAGCTAGAGTATGAAGGATTAGCATTGCGTCCCAGTAACCTGGTAGTAAGAGCCTTTGATGGTTCTAAGAGATCGGTTCTGGGAGAAATTGAGCTACCTGTGACAATTGGCCCACAAACCTTTAAAACGATCTTCTATGTGATGGACATTCAGCCTGCCTACAGCTGTTTGTTGGGTAGACCATGGATTCATGCCGTTGGCGCAGTAACGTCTACCCTTCACCAGAAGTTAAAATTTGAGTGGGAAGGCCAAGTTGTTACTATCTGTGGGGAGGAGGATATATTTGTTAGCCATCTGGCTACTTATAAGTATATTGAGATGGATGGGGAGATCAATGAAACAATGAGCCAAGGGTTTGAGGCCCTGAATGTTAATGAAGCATCTGCTGTATCTGGAATCTCCATGTCATCTTATCAACAAGCCCGAAAGGTTGTTGAGGAAGGAACTGCCCAAGGCTGGGGCAAGGTGTTATCTGTGGAGGAGAAGAAGGACGAATTTGGGTTGGGTTACAGACCAACTCAACAAAATCAAGTGAAGGCTGCTGAGAAGCCTGGTTTTGTCAGTGGGGGGATGCTCACCCCCGATGCCATCAACAATTTGGAAGACGAGCTGGAAGAAGAACGCAATCTGGAGAATTGGATTCGTCCAAAGATCCCGGGGAGCAGTATCTCAAACTGGTCTTCCCAGGAAATTATAAGAGTTACTCATGCAGAGTAATTATTATTTCCTGTATTTTTATAGCATGCATCAAAGTCTTGCATCTTGCCCAAGATGACAAGACTCATTTTGTAATCGGGCCATCTGTACTTTTTGTGCAAACAAGATTAATCAATGAAATATCAGACATCTTTTTGCAAACGAGTCTTTTTCTTTTCCGCTCACTGTTTTTCCATTTTTCTTTTTGTACAAAAAATAAATGGCGTTGTTTTCAAAATGATAACTTTTTTTTCACTTTTCTAAACAAGATTAAAAAACGATCACTAAAATGAACAAACTAAACCCTTGCAGAGAGTGCCTTCCAGACAGCACCGGCAACAGCACGGCTATGACTTCGTATGACTTTGACAATCCGATCAATCAAGCTGATGAAGGGGTTGAAGAAGAATATGAGCTTCCTGAAGAGCTAGCCAGGTTGTTAAGACAAAAGGAAAAGGTTATTACTCCTCACCAGGAGGAGGTTGAAGTGATTAATCTTGGTACCGATGAAGACGTGAAAGAGGGGCCTGCCTGCAAGACTCAGTAAAGAGACAACTGATTGACCTGCTTCAAGAGTATGTGGACGTGTTTGCTTGGTCTTATCAGGATATGCCAGGGTTGGACACCGACATTGTTGTGCACAAGCTGCCTTTGAGAGAGGAATGCCCACCGGTTAAACAGAAGTTGTGCCGTACTCGCCCAGACATGGCTATGAAGATCAAGGAAGAGGTACAGAAGCAATGGGACGCCGGGTTCCTTGCTGTAACTAGCTACCCGCCGTGGGTTGCTAATATAGTACCTGTGCCTAGGAAAGACGGCAAAGTAAGAATGTGTGTTGACTACCGGGATCTGAATAGAGCCAGCCCGAAAGATGATTTCCCATTACCTCACATTGATGTATTGGTGGATAACACGGCTCAGTTCTCGGTATTCTCCTTCATGGACGGATTTTCAGGATATAATCAGATCAAGATGTCACCTGAAGACATGGAGAAGACAACATTCATCACACCTTGGGGCACATTCTGTTACAAAGTGATGCCATTCGGACTGAAGAATGCTGGTGCCACATATCAACGGGCTATGGTGACATTATTCCACGATATGATCCACAAAGAAATAGAATGTTATGTGGATGACATGATCGCCAAGTCCCTTACGGAGGAAGATCACCTGGTAAATCTGCTAAAGTTGTTCAAGCGTCTGAGGAAGTACCAACTAAAGCTGAACCCCAACAAGTGCACATTCGGGGTGCGATCTGGTAAGCTGCTGGGCTTTATTGTAAGCGAGAAGGGGATTGAAGTTGACCCTGATAAAGTCAAGGCTATTCAAGAGATGCCTGCACCAAAAACAGAGAAAGAAGTTCGAGGGTTCCTAGGTAGATTGAACTACATCTCGCGGTTCATATCTCACCTTACAGCAACCTGTGAGCCTTTGTTCAAGCTATTAAGAAAAGAACAGACGGTCAGGTGGAATGAAGACTGCCAGAAGGCTTTTGACAAGATCAAAGAATATCTGCAAGAACCTCCAATCCTTATGCCTCCAGTTGAAGGAAGACCTCTGATAATGTACTTGACAGTATTAGAAGAATCGATGGGGTGTGTGCTGGGCCAGCATGACGAGTCTGGTCGAAAAGAGTATGCAATATACTACCTAAGCAAAAAGTTTACCGACTGTGAACAACGTTATTCACTGCTCGAGAAAACTTGTTGTGCTTTAGCGTGGGCTGCTCGCCGACTGAGACAGTATATGTTGACCCACACTACTTTATTAATCTCCAAAATGGACCCGGTCAAGTACATATTTGAGAAGCCAGCTCTTACCGGACGGGTTGCAAGATGGCAAATGATTCTCACAGAATATGACATTCAGTACACTTCTCAGAAAGCCATCAAGGGCAGTGTATTGTCTGAATATCTTGCTGAGCAACCTATTGATGACTACCAGCCTATGAGGTTTGACTTCCCTGATGAAGACATCGTGTTCATTAAAGCAAAAGATCATGAAGAGCCTATTCACACTGAAGGGCCTGACCCGGAAGAAGAATGGACTATGATGTTTGATGGGGCTGTTAATATGAATGGTCGTGGTGTTGGTGCAGTACTCATTTCACCAAAAGGAGTTCACATGCCTTTCTTGGCAAAACTCACTTTCAACTGCACTAACAACGAAGCTGAATACGAAGCTTGCATTATGGGTCTTGAGGAAGCCATTGACCTCAGGATCAAGACATTGACTGTATTCGGAGATTCAACTCTGGTAGTTAATCAAACCAACGGCAAGTGGTACACCCACCAGGATCATCTGATACCTTACAGGGATTATACAAGAAGGTTATTGACTTTCTTCACGACGGTCAAGCTTGAGTATATCCCTCGGGACGAGAATTAGTTTGCAGATGCTCTTGCTACCATTTCATCCATGATCAAAGTTCAAGCTGCTAACTTTGTACCTCAGATTTCAGTGTCCAGACTTGATAGACCAGCATATGTATTTGCAGCAGATATTGTCAAAGATGATAAGCCTTGGTTCCATGACATTAAATGCTTCTTGGAGGATCAAACATACCCACCTGGGGCATCTTCCAATGATAAGAAGACTTTGAGAAGGCTTGCTGGTAGTTTCTTTCTGAACACTGATGGGTCTTTATACAAAAGGAACTTTGATATGGTACTCCTCAGATGTGTTGACAAGACGGAAGCAGATTTGTTGATGCACGAAGGATCCTTTGGTACCCATGCAGGAGGGCATGCCATGGCTAAGAAATTGCTAAGATCAGGTTATTACTGGATCACAATGGATGCAGACTGTTGTGCCTACGCCAGAAAATGCCATAAATGCCAGATTTATGCAGATAAAGTGCATGTACCTCCCAATCCTTTGAACATCATGTCTTCACCATGGCCCTTTGCCATGTGGGCATTGATATGATTGGCAAGATTGAGCCAACTGCTTCAAATGGCCACAGATTCATCTTGGTCGCCATTGATTATTTCACTAAGTGGGTTGAAGCAGCCTCATATGCAAATGTTACAAGACAAGTGGTAGCCCGATTTCAGAAGAGAGATATCATCTGTCGATATGGAGTTCCCGAGCGAATCATTACTGATAATGGTTCCAACTTGAACAACAAGATGATGGCTGAGTTATGCCGGGACTTCAAGATCCAACACCACAATTCTTCTCCTTACAGGCCAAAGATGAATGGCGCTGTTGAGGCGGCTAACAAGAATATCAAGAAAATTGTGCAGAAGATGGTAGTCACCTACAAAGACTGGCATGAAATGCTACCGTTTGCCTTGCATGGGTACCGCACGTCAATCAGAACATCCACTGGGGCAACACCGTATCAGCTTGTGTATGGTATGGAGGCAGTCCTACCTGTTGAAGTTGAATTACCCTCTCTGCGGGTACTAATGGATGTTAAGCTGAACGAAGCAGAATGGGTTCGGTCCCGATACGAGCAACTGAGTCTGATTGAAGAGAAAAGATTGGCTGCAATCTGTCATGGGCAGTTATATCAGAAAAGAATGAAGAAAGCCTTCGATCAGAAAGTCAGGCACCGAGAGTACCAAGTAGGAGATCTTGTGCTGAAAAGAATTATCCCTCCTCATACAGACCACAGGGGCAAATGGACTCCAAATTATGAAGGACCATTTGTGGTGAAGAAAGTTTTCTCTGGTGGAGCACTGATGCTCAGCACCATGGATGGTGAAGATTTCCCGTCCCCTGTGAATTCAGATGCAGTTAAAAAATACTTCGCATAAAAATGACCCGCTGGACATAAAAACAGAATGTAAGTCCAGGCAAAAATAGGGCATCCCGGCGAGTCAAAAACAGATAAAGACTCGGGCAAAAATAAGGGAAAATAAACAAAAAATGTACACCCGCTGAGTTGAAAAGCCGCATTGGACAACTCAGGCAAAAATGGGTATCCCGATGGATTGAAAACCCGAAAGGGCGATCCATGCAAAACAAGGGAATAAGCGAACAACTGCACTCTGAATTCGTCTGTATCACTTACAACTTGGCAAACCTCGAAAGGATCAAGCTTCTATCAGAATCAGCCTTCTTCAGAAAGCAAGACGAGAAGAACGTCGGAAGTCATATGAGTCATAGCGAAAGAGGAAGCTCCTTTGAAAGCATCGTCAACATCGCCAGCACTTTGTTTCTCAATTTGTAACAGTCTCTTCATTTCAGGAGATATGTTTCCTTGACTGTATCTTGCCAATTCAGGGCACATGAATTAATAAAATCAGATTTTCAGTCATGTTTCGCCTTGTACATTTTTATTTGCAAAGAATGTCTGATGTCTCTAAAAAACTAATTGCATGAGTACAGATGCTTTTCTCTAAAAAAAAAATAATAATAAAAAGATGCGTGTTTACAGGGAATATACTTACTCTCGAAAGTGCTTAACTCCTATGATGGAATCCAGTAAAGGATACCTCGGGACCATTTGTGCGTTTCCTTATCTTTGCAGGATTGCAGGTATCCAGAACGCAACTTGGGGCATGCAAATTACATCCCAGCAAGCTGGCAAATCAACACTCACTCTTGGCACCAGGGGTGTTTTCTCCCCAGCCGAGTTGCCGACAACTTTCCCCAGTGAGTTGCCACTTGTCACTCCTCCCAGCCGAGATGTCAAGCTTTCTTCCTCAACAGAATGCAAAATTCAGGGAACCATCTCCCCACATAATCCTCAGCCTCTATTCAGAAGAGCAAAACATGAAGGAGTCACAACAGAGTACAGAAGGCTTCTACAAACCCCAGCTGGGTCCTATATTACAAGGATATGTCAACCGGTAACCTATATCCCCAAGCAAATACATCTCTCCAGATCTACCAATGATCTTATCCCCAGCTGGGATCCTCATTTCAAGCAGATCAACCAGAGATCTTCACAGCAACGGGATCCGAATCCCGGATCCGTACCTCTTTGCATAATCATGGCATTCGCATCATAATCACCCACAAAGCGTAGCATTCCGTTTAGCACGGAGCATTACGGCAAAAAATCAAACATATAGCATAATCATAAGCCATGTTTTGAATCAACACTTGTGGATAATGACAATCCATCAATATGCAGAATACTTTCCCCAAAATCCCCACCAGAGTCCCAACAAAAGCAGTTGCCTCACAAAATCACAAACACCAGTATATACTCCTTTCGACACCCGTCCGTGTCATCACTCCCCAGTAAAGTTGCTGAGCACTCTTTACAAACAAGATCACCCGTATTACAGATACTTCTTGACACCCGTCCGTGTCATTCCCCAGCGGAAAGCCAAAGACATCATCTTTGCACTCACCTATGCTTGTATATACACTTTCTTGACACCCGTCCGTGTCGTATCCCCAGTGCAGTCGCCTACACTTTTACAACCTATATACTTGTTTATATTATGCTTTTCTCTCTTGACGCTCGTCCGTGTCACCCTCCCTAGCAGATAAACACTCATCTGCATGTATACTCATACTCACTACTTATTTCACTTATACAGATACTCGTCCGTGTCTTGTATGTACCAATTTTATATCCCCACAGATTCAACATTGGTCCATGTTCTTTGTTAACCAGTTGGTACTCGTCCGTACCATCATCTCAGAATATGCGTCAAGTGTTTGTTTCTACAAGATACTCGTCCGTATCATAGTCTTAAGGATGCTCGTCCGCATCTTTAATCCATACACCATGTCAAACACTTATGTCTTCTTGAATGTAGATACCCGCCTGTGTCTACCATTCCCCAGAAGAGTCCCTTCAGATTCAACACTCGTCCGTGTTCCTTGTTAACCAGTTAATACTCGTCTGTACCATCATCTCAGAATATGCGTCAAGTGTTTGTTTCTACATGATATTCGTCCGTATCATAGTCTTAAGGATGCTCGTCCGCATCTTTAATCCATACACCGTGTCAAACACTTATGTCTTCTTGAATGTAGATACCCGCCTGTGTCTACCATTCCCCAGAAGAGTCCCTTCAGATTCAACACTCGTCCGTGTTCTTTGTTAACCAGTTAATACTCGTCCGTACCATCATCTCAGAATATGCGTCAAGTGTTTGTTTCTACATGATACTCGTCCGTATCATAGTCTTAAGGATGCTCGTCCGCATCTTTAATCCATACACTATGTCAAACACTTTTGTCTTCTTGAATATAGATACTCGTCTGTGTCTACTATTCCCTAGAAGAATTCTTTCAGGTTCAACACTCGTCCGTGTTCTTTGTTAACCCGTTGATACTCGTCCGTATCGTGGTCTTAAGGATGCTCGTCCGCGTCTTTAATCTATACACAACATCTAAACACTTATACCTTTTGTTTCTTGGATGTAAACGCTCGTCCGTGTTTACTACATTCCCAGTAGATCGCCAACAAAGCAATTTTTCTTCTTTTTATCTAACACTCGTCCTGTGTTATGATAAACCTTGAGAGCAGCCGTACCCTGCTAGGTGGTCGTCCTCCACCTCTTGATGGTCGTCCTCCATCATGCTCATCCGATGGCCGTCCCCATCGTTGATATTTAGCAGCCGTCCCCTGCTAGGTGGTCGTCCTCCACCTTTTGATGATCGTCCTTCATCATTTTATCCAATGGTCGTCCCCATTGTTGATTTTTGGTTATCTGACATTCGTCCTATGTCATGAGAAACCTCGAGAGCAGCCATCCCCTGCTAGGTGGTCGTCCTCCACCTCTTGATGGTCGTCCTCCATCATGCTCGTCCGATGGCCGTCCCCATCGTTGACCTATTATCCGGTATTCGTCCTATGCCGTGATATTTTCGGCAGCCGTACCCTGCCAGGTGGTCGTCCTCCACCTTAGATGACCGTCCCTCATCTTATACCCAACAGAGCAGCCGTCCCCTGCTAGGTGATCGTCCTTCACCTTTGATGACCGTACCTCATCATCTGTTTATTTCATTTATTCTTTAACCCGATGGCCGTCCCCGTCGTGGTCCCTTTTCTTTTTAGCCCGATGGCCGTCCCCATCGTTGGTTACCTTGCTTTATGCACTTGATGGCCGTCCCCGTCATGTTTTAATTCCCAGAGAATCTTACAACTTTATCTTGATGGCCGTCCCCATCATAATTTCTTATTTTTTCCCAGCTAGTCGACCGCCCCCGTCTTGGCTTTACCTTTTATCCCCAGCATGTCGGCCGTCCCCGTCATTGCTTTATTTCCCACACTTTTCCCGGCATGTCGGCCGTCCCCGTCATTGCTATTTACCCGGCAGTCGTCCTCTGCTCGACGGTCGTCCTCCGTTGCCCACACTTTACAATATACTTTTCTTTTACAATCTATATCCCTTTTCTTCTTCATTCTGTGAGTGCAAATTTCGGACTGTCTTTGGTATTCAACCACAAGTTATCTTGTTTGCCTGTTAAGCCGTCGCTTACAACCTGCACAGCTAACTCATGTTTGAATAGGGGCAGCTGTAAACACCCCAAATTTGCCCTCACCCATTCACACCATGGCTTGTGATCATTCCATATGCATAAACACAATCATAACACCTCATACTACATTTTTGTTTCACTGCATGGATTCTAAGTCATCTGCATCTAGGGTTTGTGATCTGAGCAATCCCAGAGCCTCCTGAGCCACTCCGAAGGGCACCAATAACTTCAAAGGGATCCATGTGTGTTCTTATATCATATTATACCCTCTCAAAGTCAAGAATGCCAAAGAATCACAAGAACTGGGATTGGTATGGATGCAGAGCCAAGTTTGACTGCACAGTTGACCTAGAATTAGGGTTTTGGTTTCAGAGGCCATAACTCCAAATTTTTTGGTCATTCTTGTTTCTATTGGTCTCTATATGGTATAAGGAGTATGCATATCAATTTTCATGAAGAAATTCCATGGGGAAGTCATCTGATCAAGAGTTGACTTTCTGAATAAGTCAGTGCAAAATCAGGGCATCTGAGGCCCCCAATGACCCAACCAAGGGGTGATCTTCATCATTTTGAGTGTATATGATCTTTATTTGATCATGGAAGAAGATTGAAGTTCACAAAATTCAAGAATTACAAGTTTTTGCAAAGTTGACTTTTTTGGGCATAGTTGACTTTTAAAGAATATGTCATTTTAGGTCACTTTTCAAACCTTACTTTTTGATCCAAAAATGCTCCAAATGGAAAAACCTTGGTCATGAAAGTTGTAGAATACATTTTTCCCTTTTCAAAAAGTACAAGAACATGACCTAATTCATTTTGGATCAAAAGTTATGGTGTGTCAAAGTTGGCAAAAATCACTAATTTTCAAGATATGCCTCAAATGAGAAACTTGCAATTTCATGTGTCAAGCATTCTTGTGACTTCTAATTGACATCAAACCATTACATAAGCATCATGTAAGTCCTAAAGTTCAGATTGGACCAAGAATTCCTCATGTTCATGACTTGTATAGCAAGATCTTTCCATATGAACCAAAAGATAACCAAGTTGCAAAACCATCATGATACTTCCTACCACTTGCTGCATTGGCCATTGAACCACCCTAGCCTCACTCACATACCATGCTGCGCCAGCCCCATGCTTGTACTAGCCTAGAACCAAGCCTATGCTTTCCTTACACAAGAGTGGACTTTTTGCAAAAGTGAACATCCCAATCACAGCAGGCCAGGTCACATCATCTGATCAATTGGAGTTGTTTATACTATCCATTTGCAAGCTAAACATAACATCAAGCCAGCCTGAAGCAAGCCCTAAGACAGCATTCACAAAAACACTCCATCAAGCATTTCTCTTCGAATCTCCCTACACAACACACAAACACAAAAACCAATTCCACTGATCAACTCACCTTGCTTCATTGAGCCAAAACCAGCAAGACTTAGGCCTGAACCAAGCAAGAACACCATTTCTCCATTTTCACCCTCACTTGCAAAACCTTTCGAAACTGATTACACAGCTCACAAACACAAAAACAAACTTCATAGGTCAACTCAACTCATCTCCCTGGTCACAAAGAAACCATCACCACAGCCTGAAACCTTCAGAATCCCAAACACGATTCCTGCCCTTCATTGAACAGAACTTGTTCAAACTTCAGAACCAGCCATCATAAACTCTTTCCAAGCTTTGAAAGCTTCTCAGGAGGTCAAGAGGAGTAGATTGCAAGCAGGAAACTAGCCAGAAAGTGTCAGAGGCCAAAGCTCCAGTTCAGGTGAGCTTCATGAACATTTTTTCCAGGAGCTTGTTTTTAAGTTCTTAATTGATTCTTTATGTTCCACTGATCATGATGATATGTTTGGTTTCGAAAATCATTGAGTTTTGAGCATGTATGGTGTTCCTGAATTTTTTTGACCTAAACCCCTTTTGCTTCGATTCAGCTTTGTTGTGTAAAATAAATGTGTTTTGGCTTTTGATTCTTGCTCTATGATGATTAGGAATGAATTATGGGCAAGAAAATTGGGTTTTAGTGAGCTAGGGTGAGAGTTGGCAATTTTCAGGGAAGGTGCTGGCCGGAGAAGACGACCGGAAGTCTTCTCCGGCCACCTGAAAGTCATTAACTCCTAATTAGGGTTAGGGCACCAGGTTTGAATGTGAGCCAGTGGATTGTGTTTCCCGCGCGCAATTGGAAGGCCTGGATCATTTCATTAAGATTTAATTATGGATTAATAATTAATTAATTAGAATTAGGGAAGTTTGAATCTGGGCCGTCCAGATGCGCGCCCAGTCAAACCCTTTGAAATCCAGAGTGAATCTCAGCCTCTCCTTCTGATTACTTCATTTTAAATTCATTTTTATTTTCATTTTATTCATTTGTTTTGCATAATTTATTTAAAATAGCAAAAATGTTTTAAAAATTATGAAACTTTTTCTCAAGAGTTTCATTAATTTTATAAACACAAAAATATTTTTATTTCACTTTTAGCATTTAAAAAGTATTTTTAAATATTTAAAAGTTTATTTTTAATTGATTAATGAAAATTAATTTATTAAAAATACTTTTGGGTATTTAAAAATTACAAAAAAATTCATGAAATGTTATAAGACATTTAGAAACATTGTCCAACCTTCAAACCAAATTTATTTTTTGATCTTGATGCATTTTGAGAATTTTTCATTGAATAAAAATCATTTTTATGCATTAATTTGATCCAAAGTTCAAAAAAATCATTTCTGCCTGTCCATGAAGAGTTGGACATTGATTCTTTTTGCATTGCATTGTGTTTAGCATGTAGTTTGTAAGATTAAATAGCCATGATTTGATCTTTCATTTTCCATTTGTTTGACATTTCTTTTGTTTGGAAACCCTAAAACCCTAGCAAACTTGTAAAAATCATATCTTGAGTTAGGTTAGGAGTTGAGACCTCTCCTTTGGGCATTGGTTTAGTATAGGATTAGGGGTCCTTTGAGTGGCATTTTCAATTTTTTTTATCTTAGGGTTTGCTTCTGATTTTGATTTTTGTTTGATGTATTGTTCATAAACCCTAATTTGGGCTTCCATTTGCATCCATCTTGCATTCTCTTGCATAACATGACTTGCCATGACATTTCAAGCATCCATTTGATTCATTTGACATCATAAGACATATTGAAAGCATTTTTGATCATTGCATCATGTATTTGCCATGTTGTATGCCATGTGCACTTCATAACTTTTCATGTATGTCCATGCTTCCTAACTTGTTTCATTTGCATTCATAAACTTGTATGATCATTTCCATGTGCTGCCTCATGTTTGTAGCATCTCATAGCATCATTAGCATCATGTAATTGCTTCTGGTTTTGCTTCTCATCATGTCATCTCATCCCATTTTGCATTGCATTGCATTTCTTTTCTAACATTTCAGGTGGTAATTGACTTTGAGAAGTGAATTTGCCTTCACTTCTCATAACTTTCTTCTCATCTCTCTCTTGTATCCATGCTTCATTTTTATATGTGTTTGAGATTGAGCTTGCTCATTCTTCTTCTTCCCACTTTCTCTCTTCAAGTGACTTGACTTCTTGAATGAAGCAAGTTGCTTTGCTTCTCTTGATCCTTTCATCTGCTTCCTGGTGGTTCCTTTGAAGACTCCTCTTGAAAACCTCACAAACCTTAGGGACAACCAAGAATGATAATGATTAGGGTTTTGATTAGTCTCCCCTCTTAGTTTTACCTTTGTGCCTCTTTTGAGTCTTCTCTTCTCATCTCATAATCAGGGACTAAACCCTAAAGGCTTTAAGGCTTTGTGATTAAGCTTATGCCTGCATCCTTCTATTAGGATGGAGTGTATAACTTTAATCCTAAGTGTTAAACCCTTAATATGTTTAACTCCTTTAATCAATTCACATAATAATCATTAAGACATCACACTTGTAACTTGGGCCTTGCATTAGGGTTCTAATTCTTCCTTAAATGGTTAAGAAGGACTAACCCTAGTGTTAATGGACAAGTCCCCCTCAAGTTTGTCTTACAAATCATAAAATTCTCTTCATCATCATATCACTAAATAAAATCCACTTAATCAAAGGCTTGTTTTGTCATGAGTTTAATCCCTAATCATGGATTAAGTTGAGGAGCTTTCCTCAGCTTAAACATTCTCATCTATTATCCTTCTATTAGGATGGTGTAATGAGTCTGTTTAATCCTTGATTATGGCTTAACCTCATTACTCAACACTAAACAAAAACTCCAAAAAAAAACATCTAAATAATCACAAGTAGGTTAATGATCCTAATCCTACATCATGGTGATTAAGTGTGAGGTTTTTACTTCACATTTAAGGTATTCTCATTACCCCTGATCAGAGGGAGGATGTGATGAGTTTACTAACCCTTGGTTTAGGCTTAAGCTCATTTCTCTATGACAAATTCCAAAAGCAATAAAAGACTGAAAACACCAAAAACAAACAATAATCGTCTCCTCCGGGATTCTTTTCTCATCTCATTCACTCACAAACGAGAACTCGCTTCTTCCGTCTAATGCAAGACAGTTAGCATATGTGCCAGACAGATCATACACTTGAGCATAGACAAGCAATCAGTTCATCAGTCAATTCATTTTTCAGTCTCTTTGGGTCGAACTACGGTGTTCTGACTTCCTCATTGCACGAGAGGATACGTAGGCATAACTTAACAGTTATCGAACAAAAGTCTCTGTATATTCCCCCTCCTTCCAGCATTATTCCTTGAGCCTCATCATCATGAGCATCTTATTCTTGTTCTTACACTGACACTTTCATACTTCATATCACTTATACACTATACACTGACACCTGTACATCTTTTTCCAGCTATTTTATACACAGATTGCACTGACACTACCCCTTTAAAACACAAATCTTTTAAGCGTGGATCTCGTCGAGTACGACGGACAATCTGGGTGCTAATACCTTCCCAGGTTGTAACCAACCCCCTTTCTCAGTCTCTTCGGTTCGCAACCGTCTTATCCGTATCTTTCTAGGTCTATGCAGCATTACCTTTCCTCCGGGATAAAAATGCCTAGCTGGCGACTCTATTCATCTCCAGTGAGTTCACTGCTGTGTGTTCTCATTGTCCCTCTCGCCGACCGTTCGCGTCTGTACCTTTATCTGGGCCTATTCCCCACTTATCGGGAGCGACACTTGTATGATCACTCTCATCTCTTGTCATGTGTTTGCATCATATCTTAGCATCATTAACATCATGTAAATGCTTCTGACTTTGGTTTTCATCATGACATTTCATCTCATTTGCATTGCATTTCATTTCTTTCGCTAACTTTTCAGGTGGTAAGTTGTTTTGAGAAGTGAATTTTCCTTCACTTCTCACAATCCCTTCTCATATCTCTTGCAACATTGCTGCATTTTATCTTGTGTATTGGATTGAGCTTGCTCATTCATGTTCATTTCTTACTTTCTTTCTTCAAGCAACTTGTCTTCTTAAGTGAAGCAAGTTGTTTTGCTTCTCTTTGCTTCTTGCTCCTTTCATCTGCTTCCTTCCTGGTGGTTTCTCTGAAGATCTTCTTGCAAACCTCATTAACCCTAGGAATAACCAAGCATGATAATAATTAGGGTTTTATTAGTCCCCCATCTAGCTTTTACCTTTATTTCATCTTTGAGTCTTCTCTTCTCATCTCATAATCAGGGACTAAACCCTAAAGGTTTTAAGGCTTTGTGATTAAGCTTATGCCTTCATCCTTCAATTAGGATGGAGTGTATAACTTTAATCCTAAGTGTTAAACCCTTAATGTGTTTAAATCCTTTAATCAATTCACTTAATAATCATCAAGACATCAAGCTTGTAACTTGGGCCTTGCATTAGGGTTCTAATTCTTCCTTAATTGGTTAAGAAGGACTAACCCTAGTGTTAATGGACAAGTCCCCCTCATGTTGTCTTACAAACCCTAAAGCTCACTTCTTAATCTTACCATTAACTAAAATCCATTTAATAAAGGCTTTGTTTTGTCATGAGGTTAATCCCTAATCATGGATTAAGTTGAGGAGTCTTTCTCAGCTTAAATATTCTCATCTATTATCCTTCTATTAGGATGGTGTAATGAGTTCATTAAATCCTTGATTATGGCTTAAACTCATTACTTAACACTAAACAAAAACAACAAAAACATCGAAATAAATGCAAGTAGGTTAATGATCTTAATCCTACATCATGGTGATTAAGTGTGAGGTGTTTACCTCATACTTAAGGTATTCTCATTACCCCTAATCAGAGGGAGGATGTGATGAGTTTACTAACCCTTGGCTTCGGCTTAAGCTCATTAACTTATGACAAATATCAAAAAGCAATAAAAGATTGAAAACACAAAAAACAAACAATAATCGTCTCCTCCGGGATTCTTTTCTCATCTCATTCACTCACAAACGAGAACTTGCTTCTTCCGTCTAATGCAAGACAGTTTGCACCTGAGCTAGACAGGTCATACACTTGAGCGTAGACAAGTATGCAGTTCACTAGTCAATTAATCTTTCAGTCTCTTTGGGTCGAACTACGGTGTTCTGACTTCCTCATTGCACGAGAGGATACGTAGGCATAAGTTCACAGTTATCGAACAAAAGTCTCCGTATATCCCCCCTCCTCCAGCTTTATTCTTTTAGCCTCATTATCTTGAGCTTTACACTCCTGTCCTTACACTGACACTTCTCTTATACACTTCACACTTCTTTTACACTGACACTTGCATTCTTTTCCAGCTTTGATACACAGATTGCATTGACACTACCCCTTTTAAACACAAATCTTTCAAGTGTGGATCCCGTCGAGTACGGCGGACAATCTGGGTGCTAATACCTTCCCAGGTTGTAACCAACCCCCTTTCTCAATCTCTCTGGTTCGCAACCGTCTTATCCATCTTTTCTTAGGTTCATGCAGCATTACCTTTCCTCCGGGATAAAAATGCCTAGCTGGAGACTCTTTTCTTTCTGAGTTCACCCTTGTGTGTGCTCTCCTCTCTCGCCGACCGTTCGCGTCTGTACCCTATTTGACCTAGCCTCATTTGGTGGGAGCGACAGCTTGGCGACTCTGCTGGGGACCCTTATACTGTAACCAGGGCTTCTGGTTCTTTTTGTGGGTTCCTCCTAGCGCTTGTTTGATTTGTGTTTACTGGGGTGTTATGTTCTAATTGTGTTTATATAGTTTCTTTATTTACTTCTTTATGTACTGTTATTTATTGCTTTCTTTACAGTTTTATATATCATACTGTCATACTGTCATTGCTGGATCTGGTTTTCTTTAGTGGGTGGGGTTCCATTGAGAGTTTAAGGTCCTATACCTGGGACCTGAGTGACACCTAGGCTAGAGTGGTTCAGGTTCTCTCCCATTCCATTTCGGTCTGGTGCGGGAATATGAAACACGGTTCAGATGTGGGTTTCTTCTTGAGAACTCTGTGCTACAGATTTCCTGTAGTACTAGGGCTATCTGGGAAGCCTGCTAAGTCTGGATGACCTTTATTATGACCTTCAGAAACTGAGGTGAATTAGAGGAGGATCTTTTATGGTTATTGTAAACACTGTACCTCCGGGTTAGAAGTGTTTACACTTCTCATAACTGATCCAAGTCTGAGGATCCTTGTTTTAGAACATTACCTGTGAGGAGGTTGGGCTGTTTACAGGTTTGCAGGTACCCCTGCCCACATCATACCTTGATACTTGTTTTGTTTAAGAATGCTTTACTTTGGACAGTTCTTGTGATTTGACCCTGGACATGTGACTCTTTATTTGAGTCTCCCACCTTGGTTACTGGATTTCTGAACCTCCATATGGACTTCTTGAACATACATGAGCTTTATATCAAGACAGTAATCAGATCCAGCTTGATCACAAACCCTTGCATATCATTTGCATACATCATCATTGCATCATTTAACATTTGTTTATTTGTTTTTCAGGGTATCCACATTATATTTTGGCTTGGTTTTGACCCCTTCATCTGCATAGACCTCTGTTTCATCAGCTATCTGCTTCAGCTATCTTCATCAGTTGTCTGCTTCAGTCATCTTCATCATCACCAGCATTAGCCTATCAGTGGCCCATCTCCAGTACCAGTCTTGATCTTCATCAGCATTTGTCTTCAGCTCTTCATCAGCGGTCATGGCTCCTCCCAGGAAAAACAACATTTCATACCACTTCTTTGAGCCTATGTTGACTGGCATCAGGCAGGTCCAGTCCCTTATCACCCCTAACCATATCCCATTATTCAGAGATCAATATGGAGGCATCCTTGATATGGTTATGGACCTGGATCCTTCTCAGAGGAGCATGATCCACACTTGCCTACAGTTTTATGACCCTCCTCTGAGATGCTTCAAATTCCCAGACATTCAGCTAGGACCTCTTTTGGAGGAGTTTTCATCATTGATTGGGGTACCTGTCAGGGGTGGAGTCCCCTTCAACCCAGAGATGACTTCTCCCAGCAATGAAGAAGTGGCAAAAGCACTATACCTGGAGCCTTCTTTGATTGAGCAGAATATGACAACAAAGGCTGGGATTCCTGGTTTACACTTAGACTTCTTGGTTTCTCAGGCCATCCTGAAGGCCTCTTTGGGAGAATAGAGGGCAGTTTGTGCATTACTAGCTCTCAGCATATATGGGGTTGTACTATTTGCAGATGAGCCCAAATTTATCAGCAAGAATGCCATTCATCTTTTCCTTATGAGGAACCCAGTACCCACATTGCTGGGAGACTTCTATTACTCCATTCATAAGAGGAATGAGAAACAAAGGGGGAAGTTAGTGAGATGTTGTGCTCCTTTGTTTCACACTTGGCTGCTCAAACACTTACCTAAGACAGATGCCTTCCTGAATCCTCACCAACAGAAGAATTGGGCTAAGAGACTTATTGCTTTGTCTTCAGATGACATCAGATGGTGCACCCAGAGCACCAAAGGCAAAGACATCATCACTAGCTGTGGGCAATACCCAAATGTACCTCTGATAGGAGTAAAGGGTTGCATCAACTACAATCCTTTGTTGTTTAAAAGGCAACTGGGCTATGCTTTGGTTCACCCTCCTAGAGTGCAAGATTTAGCTGAGACGCTGTATTGCGAGATAAAGCCTAATCTAGCTGCTGTCAGACAAGCATCCTGGGCTTGGGACAACATCTAGACAAAAGGGATGGCTATTCTTGGAAGGTGCAATAATGTTGCTTCAGCTCAATACTATGACTGGTCTCATGCTAGGGCTCAGATTACTGGAATGCCCTTCACCATTGAAGATATACCTGGGCCATCTACAGCTCAGCCAGCAGCCACTGTTAGCCTGGAAGAGTTTGAGAAACTGAAGGAAAGGAATGAGAATCTGTCTCATGCTTTGAAGAAGACCCTTTGGGAAAGGAGTGATGGTCGTCTGGACATTGAGAGGTTGGAAAAGCTTAAGGTGGAGCATTGATGCGTGTTTTTCGCAAGTGCACGAACACGTCAAAGTAATATAAAATATTATCGAATCCACAGAGACCAAGTGTCAATCTATCGTACCTGTTGTTGTGGTGTGTATCTAAGGCAACTAAATTTAAGGGTTTTAATAAGGGTGCAATGGTAAATAAAATTATAATTTTAAATAATAAATAAAAGACAGGCTCGAATGTAATTCACGTAATCAATGATAATCCAGTATTTGTTAATGGAACTACTTATGGGCAATGTTTTCTCCTTTGAAAAGAACTAATTTAACAGGAACTGTCGCTTTCGCGTATTCAGAACCGAGTTGTACTCTCTAATCAACCCCTCCTATTGTCACGGATAAAAAGGTGCGTACTGCGTTAGAGTAGTAAACCTATTTTTAAGAAATATAGTATCTTAACTAAGTTGAAAAGTATTTTAACCTGGACTTCTCAGCAAAAAGAGGTTCTTACGACCCAGAGTTTAAACTTCCTAATGCGTCCGAAAATCGTTTTAAAATCTCTTTTCTTTTTAATCTAAAAACTCCTAATGAATTAGACAAAGCGCTTTTGGCTGTTTTTGAAATAGTTAAAAACAATTACTTGAATTGAAAGATAAAATAGCCCTTAGGTGTTTCCACGAACAATTATACTGATTACTGGTTTAATTACGATCCTTACATTCTAACCTTTATGGAATTAGTTAGACATGATAAAGTAAAGATTCTTTTTATAGTTTTTCATAAAGGTAATTTAGTGCGAGTGCGGAAAGTAAATGAATTTAGTGCGAGTGCGAGAAATAAAGGAATTTAAAGCGAGTGCGAGAAATAAACGAAATAAAGTGCGAGTGCGGGAAATAAACAAAGTAAAGTGCGAGTGCGGGAAATAAACAAAGTAAAGTGCGAGTGCGGATAATAAATAAAGTAAAGCAGTGCGAGAAATAAATAAAAGTAAAATACGAACTTGAATTAAAATGGCGGCAGGATTAACTTCCTCCAGAGTGCTCCAAAACTTCGATCACATAGACAGATTACAGACTCGTTCACTCGATTGCAGAGGCACCCCGATGTGGAATGGAAACTGCTTTGAAACTGATATATGCCTAAAGAAATCTAAGTTTGGATGATGAAAAACGAAAATCTAAGGTCCTATTTATAGGAAAACTGAAAGCATGAAAAGACTGGGATGCCCCTCCACTAAAAAGTGGAGGTTACTGAAATTGGCCTTGTGGCGCCCGCCACAGGCCTATGGCGCCCTCCATAGTCCCTACAGGGGATTGGAGAGTGGGGATCGTGGGTCTAGGAGGTTGAGGAGTGGT